>CM041778.1:293633233-294073961 GCA_023374045.1 Limonium bicolor
AGATTAGGAGTTTTCTTGGGTTGGCTGGCTACTATAGATGCTTTGTGAAGGACTTCTCCAGGCTAGCCAAGCCCTTGACCTCTCTGATGAAGGACAACCCGTTTGTATGGACAGAGGCTTGTGAGGTCTCCTTTCAGGCGCTGAAGGACGCCTTAACCACAGCTCCAGTGTTAGTAATCCCTGAAGGGAACGAGGGATACAAGGTGTATTGTGACGCCTTAGGCAGAGGGATTGGTGGGGTACTGATGCAGAATGGTAGAGTGGTAGCGTATGCTTCTCGACAGTTGAAGAAGCACGAAGAAAATTACCCCACACACGACCTTGAGCTCCTCGCCATAGTCTTCGCCTTGAAGATCTGGCGACATTACTTGTATGGAGCCACAGTTCGGATTATGACAGACCATAAGAGTTTGAAGTACATCTGGACCCAGAAGGAGCTGAACCTGAGACAGCGACGATGGGTCGAGCTACTGGCTGATTATGACATCAACCTTCAGTACACTGAAGGTAAAGGGAATGTCGTGCCAGACGCTCTGAGCAGGAGAGCATACTCACTCCTAGCCTTGATAGAGACCACCACGATAGCTGAGGAGATACGCAGCCCAGGACAGTGATGTATACCTACAGGGCGTCAGGCAGAAGTTAGTAGACGGTTTGACTGATGGTCTGAAGTATGAGTACGAGCTAGACAGCGAGGTACACCTTCGAGTCAGAGGCAGACTCTACGTTCCTCAAGATGCGACAGAACTTCAGAACAGGATTCTCACTGAGGCTCATTCCTCTACATTATCAGTACACCATTGAGCCACCAAGATGAACAAGGATTTGAAGCAGTTATTCTAGTGGAGCGAGATGAAGAGGGATGTAGCAGATTTCGTCTCCCGATGCCTCACCTGTCAAAAGGTGAAGTTTGAGCATCGTTGACCAGGAGGCCAGATTCAGTCATTACCAGTACCGTGCTGGAAGTTTGACGACATCAGCATGGACTTTGTGGTCAGTCTCCCTCCAGCTAGAGGTGGACTGAATTCTATTTGGGTGATAGTCGATAGGTTGACCAAGACAACCAGGTTTATACCTATCAAGGACACATGGAAGGTGCCCAAGCTGGCTGAGGTGTTCACCACGGAGCACATCCGGTACCATGGGGTACCGAAGACAATCGTCTCCGACCGTGATACACGTTTCCTCAGCAGATTTTGGCGTCAGGTGCAGGAGGCGTTTGGTACTCAGCTACGCCTAAGCACATTCTTTCACCTTCAGACTGATGGGCAGACGGAGAGGACGATTCAGACGCTGGAGGATATCTGCGAGCAATCGCTCTGGACTATCAGGGGAGTTGGGTAGAGCGTCTACACCTGGTGGAGTTCTCCTACAATAACTCCTACCACTCGTCTATCGGCATGGCACCGTTCCAGGCTCTGTATGGCAGGCCGTGCCGGACTCCCTTATCGTGGAGTGACCCTACCGAGGCAGTCTTGATTGGGCCCGAGTACGTTCAGACACTGTAGGATGACGTCAGAGTTATTCAGCAGCACATGAGGCCAGCGAAGTCTAGACATAAATCCTATGGGGATCAGCACAACAGAGAGCTCGAGTTTAGTTGGGTGACATGGTTTTCTTACGGGTGTCTCTGAAAAGAGGGATATCCAGATTTGGGATGAGGGGAAACTAAGCCCTAAGTATGTCGGTCCATACAGGATTACGGAGCGAGTGGGCCCAGCTGCTTACAGACTAGAGCAACCAGCGGAGTTGGGGAAGGTACACGACGTGTTTCATGTATCTCAGCTGAAGAAGTATATGTCTGACCCTTCTCATGTACTACAACCAGAGAGATTGGAGATTAAGCCTACTGAGGTACGAGGAGACTCCTACTCGGATCTTGGACACGAAGGTCCGAGAAATGAGAGGCAGATCAGTCAAACTGGTGAAAGTTCTTTGGGAGCATCATAGGGTTGAGGAAGCTACTTGGGAGACTGAGGACTCTATGAGAGTGAAGTACCCACATCTATTCGCATGATGTTTTCCTATCCCTCTGTAGCTCACGTTAGTACCGATACGAGGGCGTACCTTAGCTCTTTTAAGGGGGATATACTGGCATACTCCTCCTTCGTTACCTCATCCGGATTATGCATTGTTGCATTATTAGTAGAGTGAGAACATTATTAGTGGAGTGAGAGGTGTATGCATATACCTAGTGAGAATTAAATTCCCTAGGTAACTTGGTTGAAGGTGAATTGGAAAATGGTTGATGGACAAAGTTCCACCTTGGAGATGTGTTTCTTTGTGATTATGACATGAAAGATTAAAAGATAGAAAATGGTAAATGTTTGAATTAGTTGCTGGTGCGAAATTAAAGTGGGAGGTGGAACTTGGTTTGCATGCGATCAAGGGAAACCGAACATAAATTGGGGTGGAGGGATAGTTCAACACTGATGCTGATCACATCAGGGTTGGATGTGAAATACCCTTAAATTAATTTAGGGGATTTCTTTTATTAAACCATAAATAATACTATTCATTATTAAATTATGGTATGGAATTATGAATAATAAATTATTATATTACTATATGGACTTATGGAAATTAAATTAGGGGATTTCTTCTATTTAACCCTAAAGAATACTAATAAATATCAGATTACTATATATTATTATATAGTATTATAAATTTAATAATAAAATTTATAAGTCAATAAATCTTGGAAAAATTTCTAAACACTCCAAGTATATTATAAAGATTTTAGAAATAGTTGGAACATTAATTTTAATCATAAAAGTCAATATAAAATCATGGAAACCATAAAGCTTATTAAGCCTTGCTAGGGTTGACTTTTTGAGAATGGTCAAACCAGCCCATGAAACCTATACCAATAAAAAGTTATGGAAAACCAAGAAGATTGATAAAAAGAATGTCAAAAAAGGATCATCCTAGCCAAAGTTATGATAGAATGAAGTTTAGAGTCAAAAATTTGAAAACTGCCATGTGTCAAGCTCACACAGCTCGCCGGTACTTAGCATAAAATTCGCTGAGTATTCTAACCTCCATCAGTGTTTTTGCCCTAACTTTAAACACCGATATCTCACTTATCCTTTCGAATTTTCCAGTGTCGTCTTCTTCATTCTCTTCTCCTTAATCTCCTCTTTACAACCATAGCTCACACATAACCTAACCCTTGCTACATCCACCGGAAAAGTGATCCAAAGTTGCCTCCTTGAAAAGCTATAACCCAGATTCTCAGAAAAACGTGATTGGTAAGGCACTTTCGTTCAATCATAACTTCTTCGTCTCTCATCCAAAATTTGATTTCTTTAGCTCGTTGTGTAGATCTCTAACCCGTCTACAATTCTTATGTTTACAACTAAGGCTAAATCCCAACCATTTGGAAGAAAGAGGCGTCTAAAGTTACTGCCTTGTCACGCACATAAAATCATTCAGAAACCGCAGGTAATAAACTCGCAACTTTCGGGTTGAATTTCTTTCTGTATAATGCAAGTTAGATTAGGTTCTTGCTATCAATTTGTAGATCTATAATTTCTCTTTCGATTAAGCCTACACACGTATTCTAAGTCAATCTAGAACTTATTCTATAGATCCACGAAGTTAGCTACTCGAACAGCTCAAAGTTCAAACTTTTTCCCAGAAACCGAACCCGATTCCTTTCGTTCACGCAATTCCGGTGAGTTATTCTTCAAATTCTTCCGATGTTGTTAATCGGTTTAACATTGTCGACCAAGCCCACGTACCAATTTTGTTTATTATGCGCTGTAATAGGAGAATTTGACAGATTTAAGTTTGAATACCCGAAGAACCCTAACTTTGAATACCCAGAATCGTTTTTGCGATTTCGTGCACCTTAGATCATAAATTGGAATCAATAGAACCGCAAGAGAATTTCAAATCCATAGAAACAAAAATCAGCCGATTTGGTTCTATGAGTTGAGAGGAATCGATGATTTAGTACGCTCCGAGGTATCTGGTGGACAAATTCCACACCGGCTTGAACTTCAGGATCATGACTATGATTAGTTCCACCAGAGGACTTCCAGTGGTGTCCATATCACTTGGAGACAACGCGGAATTCCTATTTGGTGATTAAAGGAGAATGGACCTTGCTACCAAGATCCTCCTGAAGTCGGGTGATGTACTGATTTTGGGGGGACAACTAGACTCATCTACCATGGGGTGAAGAGAATCAAGCCCAACACAGCCCCCACACCCATCATTAACCAGATCCATATGAAACTGGGCCGTCTAAACCTAACCTTTAGACAGACCTAGCCTTGTACTTTACAATTTCAGCGTTGTAAATTTTAAGTTGCTCATGAAGCTTTCAATAAGAATGGAAATTCTAAGAATTTTATTGGTTTATTGTAGGGGTTGGAAACTAAGGGATCACGTTGAATGTGTTGAACCAGGCTCAAGCAAAGAGCAATGGAATGGTCATCACAGGTATAAATATTAACCCTGAGTTATTACCTTGGAACATTTGCCCAGAATCTTAAAAATTTATCCTATAATTTCAGGCACGTTCCTAATTAATGGAGTGAGGCCACCGTCCTATTCGATTCTGGAGCCTCCCATTCCTTCATATCACAAGCGTTTCATGCTAAGATAAATGCTCCCACAGAGGATATCCATGACTGCTCAGTCTTGCTGCCATCCAGAGAGCTGATCAAGTGCAATAAGCAGTACAAGAATTTGAGCATACACATCAAGGGAGCAGTAACACCCCTACCGCTAATACCGTCATTACCGTACAATACTTTCCTTCGCAGCGGATATTACTTACTCAACGGCGGGTGTACAATGCCGTTAGTCACCCACGTGACTAACAAGACGAGTTACAATCCTTCATACTATCGGTCTGATGAATATGAACATACCGAGTACTCTACACAATACAATACTTCCCATTGCATACTCAACCATAATTCGATTACAACTCCAATACAATACTATACCGAGTATACTACAATCCTTACATTACTGATACAATTTAGACTTCCAAATTCATATTACGTTACAAATACGATTCCTTTTACTCAACTACCCATGCTTATGTAGCAGTCCCCGTCCTACTCTCTCGAACGGTGGTCAGCTTCGAATACCTGCACACTAAAAACGGTCCCCCTAGGGGGTCAGCTTACGCTGCATATGAAATTCGCATATACCGCGTGCTAACCGCGGTATGCCGACTACTTTGGGTCGGATATACATGGAGTTCATTTTACATGCATACATACATACAATTACTACACAATACATTCAACAATACTTACATACACATACACGGTTCAATACTTACTAAGGAAGACAAATCGATAGTCAACCGTTCGTACTAGTTACTTATTCATTACTCTTATCATTGCGTTACTCGCTACTCTACTCATACTCACTCCTTACTCTTGCATACTCATCGCTCCATGTTCGGTACCTTACTCGTACGCGATCCTTACTCTGTACTCCTTACTATACTTGTGTATACTTGCTACTCAATACTCCATACTTACTCATACGTACTCAATACTCAATACTTACTCATACATACTCAATACTCGGTACTCATTACATACTCATACTCACTTCTTACTCAGTACTCATTACTTTGCTCATACATACGCAATACTCATTACTCATTACTTTGGCCTCTGGGCGGAGTCATACACAAGACTCGCCACTGGACCTACAATATGAGGGCTATACGCGTAGCTCCTCAAATACTCAAATGTCCGTTTTACCGGACTACTCAAATTCCCAACACTCTTCTCTCAGAGTACATTACAATCTCACGGATTAGCCTAGAAGTATCTCTCTCGATAACCTCCACTAGCTTAGGGAATTACCACTGACTAGTATCCTCAGATTTAAGGGTTTCCCCAACGTAGCGAATACTCTCATGTTCGGGACATACTTACATCAGTCGGGTCCTCTCATAATGGGTCGACTAATTGCTAAGGGGTTTGGAGATCCCTCATCATTCTTTACTACTCTCATGGTTTATGTCTTGCACCAGGATTAACTCCTCTAATAGAGGTTACTTATATACTTCCACTACTTGTTATTTGTGGATTATTCATTTCGGTTCCCCTACCGTTATCGGAAGGTTATTACTCCCGTACACTCTCTCACATTCTAGTGAGTTTCATTGGGTTGTGTTATCGTTTATTGATTCGTTAGTTTAGTGCGTTGCTACGGATACATTAGTTCACAACATGACTCTTACTACGAGTCACTACACAACAAGACTCATCTATGAGTCGTACTACGCACTAAGTGAAGCCACACAATCAGTCAAGAAGGGTTAGCTCATACAACATACAACAAGACATACAATGAAAGGCAATAAACCGTTTTCATGCTTTAGTCTTGATTAGCCGGCATACAGCACACAAATCAACATAACTCGGTTAGCATACGGGGCATGAGAAAATCATACCTTTCACCGGCGTTAGCTCTACCATGTCTTCCCTCGTTCCTTGGTTCACACTTGTTCCACTGATAATGTTCCAACATTATTATTAATACTATACTCTTACGATAAACAAATAATTACTACTTCCGTACTTACCCCGTTATCCCGGTATACTTAATGTTCTCATACTCTCAACCTACTTAATTACTTTTCATACTTGCTTTCCTATTCACATACTTACTTCCTTACCATTGGTGTCACATTAATGGTATATTACTAAGGTCCTTTATTTATGTACTTACCTACATACATACATACATACATACATACATACATACATACATACATACATACATACATACATACATACATACATATGATTACTATGTTACTACTATTATTATTTTTTTATTATTTTTTTCTATAAGTTAGGGCTGTCCGACCCACCGTTCGACCCAACCTATGGGTCGGCCCATTCCAGTAAGTTTTCCGTCTTATGAAAGTGTCCCGTCCGACCCAGAACTGTTCCGTCCGACCCATACACCTCTGTGTCGGACCATTCCAATTTTTTGGTTCCGTGGCCTGTGCCCGTCCGACCCACCGTCCTCCCCAACCTCTGGGTCGGACCGGTCCAGAACCTACCTACAGATTTTGTTTTTCACTTCTTTTCTTACTAATTTCTTACCCATTTCTTCCCCAATCTTCCTACATGTAATCCCACATGTTTTAACACTAATTAAGCCATCTAAATCACCTTAATTCATCCACCAAATCCATTACTAAATCCATCAAATAACTTACACAATCCCCTCACTTCTTTTCCAACACTTGTAACAGTTTTTGTTACACTTATGCTATAGATTTTAAAACTCAATTCTCACATACAATACTTCTACTATCAATACCATTACTCGCATCCCAAATACAATTCCAAGCAATTACAACATCTATACCCAATTCCAAAATTCATTTTACTAAGTTTTGTACTCTCATTCTTCCTAATTCCTTTAATGAAATCCAATACCTCTTGCTACAGATTTTTACATGTTTCATCCTCATTCTCCAACTACCAATCCATGGTCATTAAACATCTCTACTAACCCCAATACATACCTTGGTTCTCCCATTCACCAAGTTATTCTTTAATGCTCAATTCCTACCAAAATTTTGCCATAGTTCACCTACCTTCCCTCACATCCTCAAATACACATTTTCTCATCAAATTCAACCTAAAGCTAGCCACACCCAACAAGGGTCCTACCAGCACACAAGGTTCATACAAAATCTTAATACACCAATACTTCTTCAATCACAATACTAATACATCATTACTTCCTCAATCCACAATACTAATACTCATACACAATTATTTGGCTCTAAGGCCTACAATCCACATACTTGCTCACAAATACTCAAACATCCACAACTACAATACTAGTATGATAGTTTAGGTTCTTTTATATGTTTACCCATTCCCATTACGCTAATGCATTACATTAAGCATTAAGAAGGGGCTCTTACCTTGAGCTTTTGATTCCTTCATTTCTTTTCCATTCCTCCTCTTCCTCTCTTTCTTGTCCAAATCGGTTTGTGGGGGATGGAGTTACCAAACTCCATCCCAACACCCAAATTACATAAGGAGAATATAATTAAACTTCTAACCTCTTATAACACCACTAATTAAATGAAGGGTTTAAATTACCACAAGTTAAGGTTTTACCTTGGAGTTTCAAGAGAGGTTTTTAAGCCTTGAATACAAAGGAGAGTTCCTCCACCATTGGAGAGTTGAACCAAGCTCAAACAAAGAGAGAACAAGGCATTACAAGAAGGGCAAAAATCGGCTACACAAGGAGGTGGAGAAAGCTTGAGTTTTTCATGAAGATTTTTACCTTGTTGGGAAGAGGAGACTTCAAGCTTCACAATGGTGTGCTTTTCTCTTCAAATGGGGAAAACCCATGGAGATGAAGTTGCTCATTTTCTGATTTTGAAAAGATAGAAATGTAGAGCTTGAAGAGGGGAGTTCAAATATGTGTTTGGTTTTACATTTAGAGCTCAAATGGAGGTAGAGCATGAAGAAGAAAGGTGAGAAGCCATGAGAGCATTTGAGCTCTCAAAAATCGGCTGCAAGGGGGAGAAGGAGAAGAGGGTTCTGCAGAGAGGGGGAGTCCATCGTGAGAGAGGGAAGGGAATTGGAGAGAGAGTAGAGAAATGAGAGAATAAGAGGCAAGAGGGTGTTATTTACTTTTGTACTTTTTACTTTTTGCTTTCTTTGATTTACTTATTTATTACTTGTGTGTGTGTGTGAGAGAGAGCTGTTTACACCAGTAAAAACCGGCCCCCACTGTTATACTAGCTGGAGCGTTTTTTGTCTTTTACAGAAAATGCTCATTATTTTGCCCGGTTTTGATACAATTCACTAACCGGGCCCGTTTTCCGGAATTTTCTCTTTTCTTTATTTTTTTTGGTTATTAAGCTTCCGTTATTGCTTAATAATAGTTGTCTATTGATTTATAATTTTTACGGGTTCGTTTGACCACTTAAAATCACGTTTTCGGGTTTTCTTGAAAAACGTGCGCTAAAGCTCTATTAGCGTTTTAATACCTTATTCGGATCCGTTTTCTCCGGGAATCATTCCCGTATACTAATTAGGCATGAATAAGCCTTAGGAATCCTTACGATACTATAACCGAGGTCTCGTACCTCCTATGGTTATTTAACGCTTATTTTAGCGTTTTCCGCTTTCTAAGCGTTTTTCTCATTTCTTTTGGATTTATTTTCTTTACCAAAATTACTTAGGCACTATTAGGCCCTTAAATACTATATTAGAATAATCTAATCACCATAATTAAGTTCGGGGTATTTCAGGAGCAGACTTTCTTCTTGATGTCATAGTCTTCCCTAGCATGGGATTCGACATAATTGTGGGCATGGACACGCTACAGCGGTATCGAGGCAGACTACATTGTGCAGAGCATCGTCTCCTCCTGAAGTCAGCTACAGGGATCACAGTGTCATACCGAATGTAGCCTAAGCAGCCGACTGTGAAGGTTGTATCGGCTTTATCCCTGATGAAGGAGGTGTCCAAGGGCGCTACCGCCTACTACTGTTATGCCCAGGATCTGAGGACGGATCTGAAGTTCCAGAGCGATGTTCCCATTGTGTCGGAGTACCCCCGACGTTTTTCCAGAAGAGCTACCTGGACTACTACCGCTGAGAGAGGTTGAATTCAACATCGACCTCATACTTGGCACGGGACCGATTGCTAAGGCTCCCTACCGGATGGGCCATGCAGAGATGGTTGAGTTGAAGAAACAGCTGCAGGAGCTACTAGATAAGGGTTTCATCAGACCCAGTGTCTCACCTTGGGGTGCTCCAGTGCTTTTCGTCAAGAAGAAGGACGGGAGCATGAGACTCTGTATCGACTACAGGGAGCTGAACAATGTCACGATCAAGAACAAGTACCCACTACCCAGGATCGATGACTTGTTCGACCAGCTGAGGGGAGCTAAGGTGTTCAAGATTTACCTGCATTCTGGATATCATCAGATAGCTGTAGCTGAGTCAGATATAGAGAAGACAACCTTCCAGACCAGATACGGCCACTACGAGTTCACAGTGATGCCGTTTGGACTGACCAATGCACCAGCGAGATTCATGGACCTAATGCAGAGAGTCTTCCAAGCCCAGCTAGATAAGTCAGTGGTCGTATTCATAGACGACATCTTGATCTTCTTCAAGAGTCAGGAGGAACACGAGCAGCATTTGAGGACAGCCTTGGAGACTCTGAGAGAGAATAAACTATATGCCAAGTTCAGCAAGTGTGAATTTTGGCTGGACAAGGTGTCATTTCTTGGACATGTGATCTCAGCTGAGGGAGTTTCAGTAGACCCAACTAAGATTGAGGCGGTGAAGAGCTGGCATAGACCTCGCACTGTGACAGAGATTAGGAGTTTCCTTGGGTTGGCTGGCTACTATAGATGCTTTGTGAAGGACTTCTCCAGGCTAGCCAAGCCCTTGACCTCTCTGATGAAGGACAACCCGTTTGTATGGACAGAGGCTTGTGAGGTCTCCTTTCAGGCACTGAAGGACGCCTTAACCACAGCTCCAGTGTTAGTAATCCCTGAAGGGAACGAGGGATACGAGGTGTATTGTGACGCCTTAGGCAGAGGGATTGGTGGGGTACTGATGCAGAATGGTAGAGTGGTAGCGTATGCTTCTCGACAGCTGAAGAAGCACGAAGAAAATTACCCCACACACGACCTTGAGCTCCTCGCCATAGTCTTCGCCTTGAAGATCTGGTGACATTACTTGTATGGAGCCACAGTTTGGATTATGACAGACCATAAGAGTTTGAAGTACATCTGGACCCAGAAGGAGCTGAACCTGAGACAGCGACGATGGGTCGAGCTACTGGCTGATTATGACATCAACCTTCAGTACGCTGAAGGTAAAGGGAATGTCGTGGCAGATGCTCGGAGCAGGAGAGCATACTCACTCCTAGCCTTGATAGAGACCACCACAATAGCTGAGGAGATATACGCAGCCCAGGACAGTGATGTATACCTACAGGGCGTCAGGCAGAAGTTAGCAGACGGTTTGACTGATGGTCTGAAGTATGAGTACGAGCTAGACAGCGAGGGACACCTTCGAGTCAGAGGCAGACTCTGTGTTCCTCAGGATGCGACAGAACTTTAGAACAGGATTCTCACTGAGGCTCATTCCTCTACATTATCAGTACACCATAGAGCCACCAAGATGTACATGGATTTGAAGCAGTTATCCTAGTGGAGCGAGATGAAGAGGGATGTAGCTGATTTCGTCTCCTGATGCCTCACCTGTCAGAAGGTGAAGTTTGAGCATCGTCGACTAGGAGGCCAATTCAGTCATTACCAGTACCGTGCTGGAAGTTTGACGACGTCAGCATGGACTTTGTGGTCAGTCTCCCTCCAGCTAGAGGTGAACTGAATTCTATTTGGGTGATAGTCGATAGGTTGACCAAGACAGCCAGGTTTATACCTATCAAGGACACATGGAAGGTGCCCAAGCTGGCTGAGGTGTTCACCACGGAGCACATCCGGTACCATGGGGTACCGAAGACGATCGTCTCCGATCGTGACACACGTTTCCTCAGCAGATTTTGGCATCAGGTGCAGGAGGCGTTTGGTACTCAGCTACGCCTAAGCACAGTCTTTCACCTTCAGACTAATGGGCAGACGGAGAGGATGATTTAGACGCTGGAGGATATCTACGAGCAGTCGCTCTGGACTATAAGGGGAGTTGGGTAGAGCGTCTACACCTGGTGGAGTTCTCCTACAATAACTTCTACCACTCGTCTATCGGCATGGCACCGTTCCAGGCTCTGTATGGCAGGCCGTACCGGACTCCCTTATCGTGGAGTGACCCTACCGAGGCAGTCTTGATTGGATGACGTCAGAGTTATACAGCAGCACATGAGGCCAGCGAAGTCTAGACAGAAATCCTATGGGGATCAGCGCAACAGAGAGCTCGAGTTTTAGTTGGGTGACATGGTTTTCTTACGGGTGTCTCTGATAAAAGGGATATTCAGATTTGGGATGAGGGGGAAACTAAGCCCTAAGTATGTCGGTCCATACAGGATTACGGAGCGAGTGGGCCCAGCTGCTTACAGACTAGAGCAACCAGCGGAGTTAGGGAAGGTACACGACGTGTTTCATGTATCTCAGCTGAAGAAGTATATGCCTGACCCTTCTCACGTACTACAGCCAGAGAGATTGGAGATTAAGCCTACTGAGGTACGAGGAGACTCCTACTCGGATCTTGGACACGAAGGTCCGAGAAATGAGAGGCAGATCAGTCAAACTGGTGAAAGTTCTTTGTGGCAGCATCAGGGGTTGAGGAAGCTACTTGGGAGACTGAGGACTCTATGAGAGTGAAGTACCCATATCTATTCGCATGATGTTTTCCTATCCCTCTGTAGCTCACGTTAGTAGCGATACGAGGGCATACCTTAGCTCTTTTAAGGGGGATATACTGGCATAATCCTCCTTCGTTACCTCATCCAGATTATGCATTGTTGCATTATTAGTAGAGTGAGAACATTAATATTGGAGTGAGAGGTGTATGCATATACCTACTGAGAATTAAATTCCCTAGGTAACTTGGTTGAAGGTGAATTGGAAAATGGTTGATGGACAGAGTTCCACCTTGGAGATGTGTTTCTTTGTGATTATGACATGAAAGATTAAAAGATAGAAAATGGTAAATGTTTGAATTAGTTGCTGGTGCGAAATTAAAGTGGGAGGTGGAACTTGGTTTGCATGCGATCAAGGGAAGCCGAACATAAATTGGGGTTGAGGGATAGTTCAACACTGATGCTGATCACATCAGGGTTGGATGTGAAATACCCTTAAATTAATTTAGGGGATTTCTTTTATTAAACCATAAATTATACTATTCATTATTAAATTATGGTATGGAATTATATAATAAAATTATTATATTACTATATGGACTTATGGAAATTAAATTAGGGGATTTCTTCTATTTAACCCTAAAGAATACTAATAAATATCAGATTACTATATTATTATATAGTATTATAAATTTAATAATAAAATTTATAAGTCAATAAATCTTGGAAAAATTTCTAAACACTCCAAGTATATTATAAAGATTTTAGAAATAGTTGGAACATTAATTTGAATCATAAAAGTCAATATAAAATCATGGAAACCATAAAGCTTATTAAGCCTTGCTAGGGTTGACTTTTTGAGAATGGTCAAACCAGCCCATGAAACCTATACCAATAAAAAGGTTATGGAAAACCAAGAAGATTGATAAAAAGAATGTCAAAAAAGGATCATCCTAGCCAAAGTTATGATAGAATGAAGTTTAGAGTCAAAAATTTGAAAACTGCCATGTGTCAAGCTCACACGGCTCGCCGGTACTTAGCATAAAATTCGCTGAGTATTCTAACCTCCATCAGTGTTTTTGCCCTAACTTTAAACACCGATATCTCACTTATCCTTTCGAATTTTCCAGTGTCGTCTTCTTCATTCTCTTCTCCTTAATCTCCTCTTTACAACCATAGCTCACACATAACCTAACCCTTCCTACATCCACCGGAAAAGTGATCCAAAGTTGCCTCTTTGCAAAGCTGTAACCCAGATTCTCAGAAAAACATGATTGGTAAGGCACTTTCATTCAATCATAACTTCTTCGTCTCTCATCCAAAATTTGTTTCTTTAGCTCGTTGTGTAGATCTCTAACCCGTCTACAATTCTTATGTTTACAACTAAGGCTAAATCCCAACCATTTGGAAGAACGAGGCGTCTAAAGTTACTGCCTTGTCACGCACATAAAAGCATACAGAAACCGCAGGTAATAAACTCGTAACTTTCGGGTTGAATTTCTTTCTGTATAATGCAAGTTAGATTAGGTTCTTCTTATCAATTTGTAGATCTATAATTCCTCTTTCGGTTAAGCCCACACACGTATTCTAATTCGATCTAGAACTTATTCTATAGATCCACGAAGTTAGCTACTCGAACAGCTCAAAGTTTGAACTTTTTCCCAGATACCGAACCCGATTCCTTTCGTTCACGCAATTATAGTGAGTTTTTCTTCAAATTCTTCTGATGTTGTTAATCAGTTTTACATTGTCGACCAAACCCACGTACCAATTTCGTTTATTATGCGCTGTAACAGGAGAATTTGACAGATTTAAGTTCGAATACCCGAAGAACCCTAACTTTGAATACCCAGAATCGTTTTTGCGATTTTGTGCACCTTAGATCGTAAAATTGGTATCAATAGAACCGCAAAAGAATTTTGAATCCATAGAAACAAAAATCAGCCGATTTGGTTATGTGAGTTGAGAGGAATCGGTGATTTAGTACTCGGGATTTCGTTTGAGGTTGGGGAAGAACTGGCGTTTCAGTGGCCGTCCAATCTTAGGTTTTAGAAACAAACGGCCGAGATTAAAACGTGGATAGATTTAGTTGTTTTCAGTTTTATTAATTCCAGAATTAAACTCTAACTTGTTTAATTTATTTAAATACCTTCCCGAATGTATTTTGACTTGAAATTTTAACCATTGATTTCTTATAAAATCTAGTTTATTTTGATGTAAATTAATATGGTTTTGAAGTTTTTAAACGTAAGTTATGATTTTTGCAAGTTATGGGTATTATGGAATTATTTGGTTAAATAAAAAAGATATTTTTATGAAATAAATTTTTTATAATATGTCTAAAATGTTATAGCTACTATATATTTAATTTGGGAATTTTTGGACAATGGTAAATGGGTTTAAAAATTGTGTTTATGAATTTTTCATAAGAATAACTTATAATATATGGTTTTTAATGTAACAAAAATTAAAGTATAGTTTATTAATAAACTTTTTAGGTTGGGAAATAATGAAAAGATTAAACTAACATTTAGTAACGGTATATTTATATATATTTTGGGTATTAACTTTTAAGCGAGGTAAAAAAAATGTTTACGTATATATAATATATATATATATATAATATAATATATATATACTTATATGAGAGAAATAAAATAGAAACTGATGTTAAATCAAGGAATTAAACTAATGTACATTTTATTTATTATATAATATGGAAGTTAACATTCTTAATTAAAATTAAGGGAAAAATATATATATATACACATTATATAAAAGGAATAAAATAGTAACTTAGGTTAAAACAAGGGGCTAAATAAATCAACACTTATACTAACTAAATACTAGAGAAGCTAATATTCTAAAATGTATAAAGAAATACTTTATAAAACATACATGGAATGCAGATAAATGTTGAGGTTAATAAAGATAATTTAAATACAATAAGCTACATGAAGGATGACTTAAATAAATTCTAATACATGTACATGCTTATACATATTAAATAAATAAAGGGAAATACTTTATTTTATAAACCCTATATCGGTGGTGGATATGCCCAAAAGTTATTAAACATAATTAAATACAATAAAATTTTTAAAGATGATTGGATAAATCTTAATACACAAAGATATATATATATATATAAACATTAAAATAGATGAAGGAAATAACATTTCTTGTAAGGGATATAATCAGAAGAATATATATATTAAACTTTAGGATTTTAATCGGTGTGTAATAAAATAGTCAACGATAACTTAAGGGTTTAATTACACAACGTAAACGTAACACGGTCTTGGGCTAACCTATTGAGCCCAAGTCTATGAACTCCAAAGGCCCACTTAAACAATTCAAAGAGAGTTTGGACCACTCTCAGGGTTAAATCCTAAATCATTCCCGTTTAAACGAAATGGGCCTAACAAAAAATTTAATTAACGAAACCTAGCTCAAATCCTTGTGAGGAAATAATGGTAAACCTGGAACTATAAATCAGTAAGAATAGAAGGTGTTTAGTTTATAAGTTCCTAACTAATCAACACTTGGAACACCTTAATTATAGGTTACTATTGGGGGAACACTCATTCAAGTTAATTACTGTTCTTCACATACCAGGTACGATTTCTCGTACTCCTATACTTCTGCTGACCGACTTATGCGACGTTTTTGAAAAAACGCTAACTGAGGTTAAAGGAATTTAAAAAGAAAACTGTTGTGTGGCTAACTCAGCTTGATGTGACTAACTTAGCCTTGAATGTGAAACTTTCGTGGTTGTTGGCTCCTTCTGTTTGGTTGTTCATTAGACATTAACTGCCTAGGGTTTACGCTTCTGCACTCTGTAGGACTGAGTGTTTTGGTATTGCTCTGGTGTAGTTAGTGATCAAGTGGAAATATAGAAAAGGACAATTTTGGTAATTCTTCCTTTGACTCTGGATATTGTTTCATCCATGAGATGAGTCTTTTGTTGTGACGTGCGCGCGTCTTCAATGGTAACAGTGAGGGGCTGCATATCCCCTGTCCCAAAAGGGTCATAGTAAACAGTGAGGGGTTGTATATCCCATGTCCTAAAAGGACGTACTTGGCGGTAGGGGCCATCTCTCCCAGTTGATTTTATTCCACTCTTGAGTTATGGGTTCCTGGATCTCTTCTTTCATTCCTAGTTCTTGTGACTACTTGGGTCTTCCTACTCCTAACTGAAACTGAATCTAACACAAACAATGGATGTTCTCTAACTTATGGTGTGATTTCTTCTGACTGACGAACTTTAACTTTCTGTTGTGTATTTCATTCGCAATTTGTTATCTTGACTTGGTGATTTTTGAAGTGCCTTGTTCCTCTATGTGGTTTTAAGTGATTGTATTCAAGCTATTATTAATTAAAGAGTTGTATTATAAGTTTGTTTTGGAGGATCGTACCAGTTCCATTCCAGGGAACTGACGCACCCCTCTCGGGGTGGGCTGCTTGGTTTTATCTTGCAGGTACGAGTTATTATACAGGTGGCCACGAAGAGAATGAGTGATTAGGATGGGATTAGGTTTTGTGGAGAGTTAATGTGTTTTATTACTGTTTTATTTTTGTTAAGTTTTCTCGAGGTTCAAACCGTGACTGTTGTAATCTTTTAAAGTTGTAATTTGTGAGGTTTGGTGTCGGGTGTTTGGAACCTGATGGTCTGTTACGCCTTTAGTATTTTATTTCCGGTATTAATATGTTAAATAGGGGCGTTACAGGATGACTCTTGAAGCTCCCTATAAGTGGTCACAAATAATCACGTTAAGAAAGGATGCAATGAGCATAAGTTGAACTTGGAGTTGTATTGCGTTTTCAAAAAGGATTTTTAATTGGTATTTCCAAACTTTCAATTGATACTTTTAAATAAGTATTTTCTTCTACTTAACCTCGTAAAGGGTATTTTGGTATTACTTGCTCACGAGCTGAGGACGTATGAGACATTGTCTTCGGACCGGTGACATGAGAAGTATATGTTAAAAAGTAAGTGATTGTTTTGATCTCCCAAAGGAACGGGGACCAGATGGTGTCCATCGTGACCGGGATCTGCGGGATCACAGTGTATATGTACTCGACATGGGACTCAAGGACTGCGATGTCCTGAAGTCTTTGGACCGAGCCCAGAAGAGATGGAAAAGGTATTTTTGATTGCTATACATGCTAAGACATGTTGTGTGGTATGTGTAGTAAATGTTATCCAGACCTATGAGTCTGAATGTGTTATGTTACATAGACCTGAGAGTCTGTAGGGTTGTTATGTAAGTAGCAAATGTTGTTATGTTACACGGACGTTGGTCCGAGGTTGGTATGTAAAGTATGTTTGGTCATGGAAGTTTTATCTTGCAAGTAATCCACGTGTTATAATTAAAAGATGATGGGAACTGGTGAACTTTGAGGACAAGTTCTTTTAAGGGGGGTGACCTAGAAAACCCCAAACCTATATAGGGTCAATTAAATGTTAAACTATGGTATTATAAGACTAAAAACTACTTTAGAAATGTTAGTAAGCAATTTAAACCATAGTAAACACAATAAAGTTCCATTAAGACAATATGAGCAAAAAACATGCTCTAAACTTGGGATAACCTTGATTAGGACCCAAAGAGCATACCATGGACTTATTAAAATTCTAATGGACATGTTAAAGCAACTATCAAAGATAACCAAGCTCAAAAACAAGTTTAAACACAAATTGTGCTTTAAGGAGTCTTAAAGCACATTTTTGAGAAATTGTCTTGGAAATGGGTTTTCAGTGGCTAAATGCCCATGATTACACCTGAATCAATATGTGTACTACTTAGTATCACATTAGGAATCCTAAATCAATGAGAAACCAAAAAATTCACAAATTTGTGCACTAATTATGAATAGTGCCCAAATAGTGCTCAATTAAGGCTTTAGTCAACTTTGATTAGTTAAATGGTCAAAGTAGCCCATAAATATCCTTAAATAGGAGGGGGGGCATTTTTGAGTTGGTGTCACCAACAATAGCCAGCCAACTAAATAAAGAAGGGGGGGGGGGGGGGGAATTAAAGTAAGTTACTATTTGCTTTCACTAGTAGAAAAAGACCCTACCGCAGCGGTTGTTTGGTACCTATGGCAGCGGTTGAAAACCGCTGCGATGGGTGCCGCTGCGGTAGGTGAAACACCTACCGCAGCTATTGTAGAACCGCTGCGGTAGGTACTCTAACGCAGCGGTTCTTTTAACAACCGCTGCAATAGGTACCTACCGTAGCGATTCTAAAACCGCTGCAGTAGGTACTCTACCGCAGCGGTTGTTAAAAGAACCGCTGCAGTAGACCTTTTTTTTAAAAAAAAAACAACCTATCGCAGCGGTTGTTGAAGGAACCGCTGCGATAGGGTCTCTTCAGAAAATATTGACAGGGCCTATTGCAGACGTTATATAGTGAGTGGTTAGAACAGGTATAATTAACATAAAAAAAGAAATTAAAACCCAAAAATAACGTCGGGCTGCAAATAAATCCCGGTCGCAGTAGTATAGTGAAAATGTAAGCAACCGGATGTCGAACCGTGGGACTAATGTAAATATAATAGTACCTAAGCGTGTCACAAGAGGGGGGATTAATTGACTTGTAAAATAAATAAAAGAAAAGATAAAATAAACTAAGTTAACAGATAAATAAAATGGAACTCTGGGTCAGGTTAATATAATCTGCATAATTAAGCTATCTCTACTGGTTTAAATTTGGCAAGGTTCCTGTAAATATCTTAAGGACTAAGTCATAGCCTCATAAGAACTCGTTCACCTGTAATGCAAGGTTCTAATCAAGGTTCAAGCAAAAGCCTGCGAACGGCAGAGGGTATTTGAGGAATTACATTTGCAACTGAATACTAACTCATTAAATCATAATAAAGCTTCCTCCAGTTTTACGCTTTAATTAACCTGTCTATTTATCACCTGGTCTGATCAAAAATAGACTTAGTAGAGCAATTTAATAAATTCGCGAGATTTATTAGAAAGGCGAGATGACTTTAAAACGTAACAAACTGTATAAATAAACCAGTAGAAATATTGCATAATTAATACAGATACATAATTACTATTCCCAGAGTAAACGTAAACTAGCCTAACATATTAAATAGATAGATAGAGACGAGAGAAATAGAAGTCATCCGTAATCACTCCGTCTCACTCTGCTATTTTGTGTACGTAGGGCTAGAGGTGAATTTGGTGGACTGTAAAATAAATAAAATGGAGAAGGCGGGAGAAGAGAAATGAGATGGTGGTGAAGTGGTCGTGGATCGATTGGTGAATTCGTGTGTGATTTATTGGGTGAAGCTTGTGGGTTTAAATAGGGAAAGGAAAAGGCAAAGGCAGCAGATAAGGAACGCGTGAATGGATTGAGCTCATTGATTGCTCACTGATTGAAGCATTGATTGCAAGGGACAGGAGTTGGAGACGGGGAGCGAAATAAGGTAGGCGGAGTAGATAGATGGCAGTGGACGAGTTCCAAGTTGCAGAGAACGACCGCGAAGAATAAACTAGTCGCGACTAAAATTAGTCACAACCGCCTCATCAACCGCCCCCTGTCCGCCAGGCGGTTCCATGTCTCTTGTCCGCCACTTAGGGGGCGGTAGCCTGTGTCTCGTCCGCCTCCCTTTGAGGCGGTAGCCTCTATACCGTCCGCCAGTTATCAGGCGGTAGCCTGAGTCAGGTCCTCCTCGCGGTTACATGTGTGGTGACCGCCCAAAATGAGGCGGTAGCCTGTCTGTTGTCCGCGAGGCGGTTGCGCCACTCTAGTCCGCCAGTTATCGCGACGTGGCAGTGTGACTTATTCCTTCAACTTCGACCCGCTGTAGATTCTTCGTTTGGGCTCCGTTTTCCGAGCCGTTTGCGTCTATGTGTTCGTCTCTTTATCTACTTTAGTCCCAGCTTGGTTTTCCTCATGTTAAACCAATAAATTAGTGAGATAATAATAAAACATAAACTAGAGGAAAACTAACCGAAGTGGAGAAATGAGCAAGAAAAGTGCTAATATTATATATAAAATACACCTATAAAACAAGCTCATTTGGACACTTATCACACCCCCACACTTATCTTTTTGCTTGTCCTCAAGCAAAACCACGTACCCAAGTAGGGAATGCTCAATACTAACAAATATTATTATGAAGGGTAGGATAAACATGATCTTTAAACTTATTGAGGAGTGTGAAAATTACCAGCTGGTGGCATGGGTGTGCTCAGGGTAAAAATAAAATATAGAGTTTCGGGGTATGATCTAAGGTACTTCAATGTTTCTTTTAGGTGACTCTGAGAACTTTTACCATGGCCAACTTCTCTCAAGAATGGGCATTGAAGAGAAAACAAAAGGAAAATAGATTTATGCATGTTTTCACTTTTGCATAAGAGATGAGAAAATGTAGGCATCACGCCTTTGTTTTAAGAACACTCAACTCTCTTTGTTGTTACCAATTGTCTCGCTAGTCCTTATTATTTTGTATATTTTTTTCTTTTTTAACAGAGAAGTACCCCTTAGCAATCCCTAAGAGAGAAGACAAAGAAACCCTGAGCAATAAAATCCAACCATTTGCAGATTATTTGGTCACACCGCATATAAAATGCTCCTCAAAGTAATCAAAATTTTTAAAATTTGTACCTTTATCCCACAATTCATAACAGTATTTATTCTTAAAGAGAACAACCCACATAAAAGGGTCCATAATATTGAATTGGACAAACGAAAGATAAGGAGATAGATTAAACATTTAAGCACAAAATGTCACCGAAAAGGGCACACTCCCCCACACTTAAATTGAACAATGTTCTCATTGTTCACTAGAAAAACAAGGGAAGGTTTCAGAATACCTTTTTCGGTAAGTAGATAAAATAGAGATAACACAAAGACCACAATTATTCATTTAAGCACATAAACGCTCCTCTGCAGTTTTTATTTAAATAAAAAGCATACATTATAGAAACTGGTACTCCCCTGATTTTTATTTTTGCTTGCGTTTAGGAGTTCCCCCACACTTGAGCTTTAGCCTCAAGTAGCGGTAGCTTGGTTGCGGTGTCCACATGGAGGTGCACCTGCAGAAGACACTAGAAGCAACCATACTATAAACGGGGTTAAAAGTTAGCAAAAATAAATTTTAAGAGAACCTGAAAATTAAAAGAGCATAAAAGCAAAATAAAATAAAAGTACACCCGGGTTGCCTCCCAGGAAGCTGCCCTTCTTTAACGTCTTTGGCTAGACGCCTGCTTATCCTGGATCAAAACAAAACGTTACCCTGGCATATAAAATAAGAAAATTAATACTCCACAAAATCTGGTGTTTGAGGAGTGGTCCGGGAACGTAGTTCTAACAGAAGACCCGGCGGTGCAGATTTTTCTTCCTCAAATTGGAGGATGTAAATATCCTCCTCTTGTAGGTGAGGTTCATAGAAAGAACGCCGATTAAAATCATCTTCAGAGAAAGTTAATTCTTTAAAGGTGATAGTGGCGTTTTGTTTGGATATTTTGGTGGGAGGTGATGGCACTTCTCTTCATTTTCGAGGATAAAAGTATCCTCATTGTCTGGGTATATTATAGAGAAGGATGGAAAATAGCAGTAATTGATTTTAGAGGGAGGGGTTTCTATGAATGGCTCGTCTGTAGTGGGGTGTTCTACCTCTTGAACTATTTCGCTCATTGATTGCTCTAGTAGTTGAGCGATTCTCTCAGGTAGTCTGGTTGATCTTCTAACCAGAGTTGCTCTTGGACTATGAGACAATCCTCAAAATCATGAGCTCCCCCACATTCGGAGCAGTATAAATCCTGCCAATATTCAAATGCCTCTTCCATTGCCGTGTACAATTTTTTTTTGTGTTTTTTTTTTGTGTATAAAACAAAACTACAGAAAAAGATTAGAAAATAAAATGATTAGAAACAAACATAATAATAATATAAACAAAATATAAGAATAATAAATAAAAACAACAACAAAAAAATAATATAGACAAAATATTCTAATAATACAAGTGAATAATCCGGGGCTTAGGGACTAGAATAAACTAGTCCCCGGCAACGGCGCCATTTTGCAGACGTTATATAGTGAGTGGTTAGAACAGGTATAATTAACATAAAGAAAGAAATTAAAACCCAAAAATAACGTCGGGCTGCAAATAAATCTCGGTCGCAGTAGTATAGTGAAAATGTAAGCAACCGGATGTCGAACCGTGGGACTAATGTAAATATAATATAGTCCTAAGCGTGTCACAAGAGGGGGGATTAATTGACTTGTAAAATAAATAAAAAGAAAAGATAAAATAAACTAAGTTGACAGATAAATAAAATGGAACTCTGGGTCAGGTTAATATAATCTGCATAATTAGCTATCTCTACTGGTTTAATAATTTGGCAAGGTTCCTGTAAATATCTTAAGGACTAAGTCATAGCCTCATGAGAACTCGTTCACCTGTAATGCAAGTTCTAATCAAGGTTCAAGCAAAAGCCTGCGAACGGCAGAGGAGTATTTGAGGAATTACATTTGCAACTGAATACTAACTCATTAAATCATAATAAAGCTTCCTCCAGTTTTACGCTTTAATTAACCTGTCTATTTATCACCTGGTCTGATCAAAAATAGACTTAGTAGAGCAATTTAATAAATCGCGAGATTTATTAGAAAGGCGAGATGACTTTTAAAACGTAAAAACTGTATATAAATAAACCAGTAGAAATATTGCATAATTAATACAGATACATAATAACTATTCCCAGAGTAAACGTAAACTAGCCTACATATTAAATAGATAGATAGAGACGAGAGAAATAGAAGTCATCCGTAATCACTCCGTCTCACTCTGCTATTTTGTGTACGTAGGGCTAGAGGTGAATTTGGTGGACTGTAAAATAAATAAAATGGAGAAGGCGGGAGAAGAGAAATGAGATGGTGGTGAAGTGGTCGGGATCGATTGGTGAATTCGTGTGTGATTTATTGGGTGAAGCTTGTGGGTTTAAATAGGGAAAGGAAAAGGCAAAGGCAGCAGATAAGGAACGCGTGAATGGATTGAGCTCATTGATTGCTCACTGATTGAAGCATTGATTGCAGGGACAGGAGTTGGAGACGGGGAGCGAAATAAGGTAGGCGGAGTAGATAGATATGGCATTGGACGAGTTGCAGACAGGGCGGAGCCAAGTTGCAGAGAACGACCGGCGAAGAATAAACTAGTCGCGACTAAAATTAGTCACAACCGCCTCATCAAACCGCCCCCTGTCCGCCAGGCGGTTCCATGTCTCTTGTCCGCCACTTAGGGGGCGGTAGCCTGTGTCTCGTCCGCCTCCCTTTGAGGCGGTAGCCTCTATACCGTCCGCCAGTTATCAGGCGGTAGCCTGAGTCAGGTCCTCCTCGCGGTTACATGTGGTGACCGCCTGTTGTCCCGAGGCGGTTGCGCCACTCTAGTCCGCCAGTTATCGCGACGTCGTAGTGTGACTTATTCCTTCAACTTCGACCCTGTAGATTCTTCGTTTGGGCTCCGTTTTCCGAGCCGTTTGCGTCTATGTGTTCGTCTCTTTATCTACTTTAGTCCCAGCTTGGTTTTTCCTCATGTTAAACCAATAAATTAGTGAGATAATAATAAAACATAAATAGAGGAAAACTAACCGAAGTGGAGAAATGAGCAAGAAAAGTGCTAATATTATATATAAATACACCTATAAAACCAAGCTCATTTGGACACTTATCACCTATTGCAGCGGTTTCTTACTAAGAACCGCTGCAATAGGTGTTTTTTTTTTTGTTTTTTTCCATTCCATTCCACCCTACAATTCTACCACACACACCCAAAATCAATCAAACCTGTTAAGATATAGCAATTAACAATGCCACCACAGTGGGGCATTAGATCAACCATTTCACCATTTAAATAGCCACCAAACCTATCTACGGGCAATAATCCACTTACATTTACAAATTTGAGCAAATTAATCAAACATCAACAAAATCTTTACAGAAACGACAATTGTTTCATGAGAATTTCAAAATCATCCTACTCAATCCTACCAAACCCTAAAGCAACCTACATTAACGCTCATGAATTCTGCCCATTCTTCGAGCACCTCGGTTATATGTCCTTCGTTGTAACCGTCTACCAACTCTTCAAAAGCCTTGGAATTAACACAAAAAGAAATATGATTAGTTGCTAATAATACTTTGAGTTTAAGAATCAATGTTAAAAATTATCTACAAAACCAAAATATTTCGAGAATGCTACTTACCAGGTCTAGAGACTTCTCTGGCAAGAGTCTCGGTCCCGCTATCAAGTCACTCATAAACCGAATGACATAGTAGCCACATTCCGAACCTCCCGGCTGCTGTGGACACTGCACATGTATATACGTACATATTCAAAATCGATTTAACACATAAATTATAATACTGTTCCTATTTTAAAACTAATGAACATATTACAAAATTTGAATAAGGACTACAAAAATACCTTGACTACATTCCACGGAATCTTCTTAATCTCTCTCCTCGGACTTGCGTATTACAGATACAAAGGCACTAGAATTCATACGCACAGATAAAGTAAAAGTTATCAACCGGATGATTAAGAAATAACTAAAAATTGATAATTAATCAAGTTAAGTAAATTCATCACCTCATCAACATGTTATATATAAGTGGCCTCTTGGGACCGAGATGCTGAGTCAAGCTGCAGGACTCTTGGGCTTTTTATACATAGAACGAGCAAAGACCAGTGTCGGCTGTTCATAGATTACAATACAGCAGAACTTAATTCAATCAATTACATAATAAAATATCATAATTTTTAAACTAACTTAACATTAGATAAAATTCTTACCCTTGATGAAGAGGCAGCATTATGTAAGATTTATCTGCAACTGCACACGCATGTATCACACGACAAGTACTGGACCAAGCTTGGGGGTCAGATCCCATATTAGCTTCGGAACAGTAGTCAGGGCATAAGAACCCGAAACTACTATTCTCATGTACTTGGACCGCCTTGTCATCAATAAACCTGCACAATATAAAGAAACCAATATTATGAATTTAATTTTCAAATATACAGAGTAAAATGTGTACAACGTATGCTAATTACTCACATGCAAGCCGATTTGAGAATCAACGCACTCAACCAATCCTTCATGAACAACTCCACAAAATCAGTAAGATAGATTTCAAAACTCTGAGCGCCTGCATAGTAAAAAGATCCGGTCTTGGTTCCATTGTAACCGAATCTCTTCCTGGCGGCGTCATCAATAGTGTGGAGTGCAACAGTTTCAGCATGGGGGGTAAGGCATTCAGAACCGCCGGTTGCAGCAAATTCGATCTCATCACAACTCTAGTCGCGGATGCCATCGAAGGATTAGCTGGTGCAACAACAACTCTTTCCTTTTGCCTTATCAGAATTTGATTGAATGTGTTCCTAATATATTAATTTAATAAGTATATGTTTCTACTCTAGGATATGTTAAAGAATAAGTTTTTTCATGGGGTTACCTGCTGCTCCCCAAGCTAATCAATCTACAGGGCCACTGTACTCATTGGATTCAGCTTGACGAAGGGTGGATATGTCTGCACTGGGCACCGGTATCTGACAATCCGCGTAAGCAGGCGCGTAACCTTCAACCAGGTGGACTCTGGAGCGCTGCATTCCTCACGGTGTCTCCAGCACAAGACTTGAAAAGTTTTCCCCACCCTACTTCGACTTCGTCAACGCCAATCACTTGGAACAATGTGCAGTCAATTGGTTGCTAAATTTTCAAAATTAAAGATTTTAGATGCACATAAACAAGTGTATAATTTTTTTTTTTGTATTTGTAGTTAACATGTTGTTCTAACCTTGAGAGATGAATATGGAAATGGGTTGACGGAGTGAACACTACTGGGAGGCACTGCTGCGGGCTCTGATGCTTGTGCCTGAGGCGGTCTAGAAACCTCCTGACTCATCCTCTCAGAACGCATCATCTCCATAGCTTGAGCGATTGACTGCTGAAATTCATTTCGTAGTCGCTGCTCGAGCTCCGCATTCTGGCGTAAGTGCTCCTCATATGTAATGCTCCCTCCAGCACGTGTCTGGACCCAGGATTACCGAAGGCTTGGCGTATACCGACATGACCACCAAAGCCTACTGCACGACCCGGATGATCCTTCTTCCCGAGAGCGCGGGAAAGTGGATCATCCTGCCTAACGGGCTGCCAAGTGCCCTGGGTGATCTGGGAGCTTAACTCTTCCTGTTATGGAGTTTAATAAGTCAATAAGGATACTTCGGTTTATTTAACTGCTATTGTTACTCTATAAATATAATAAACATTTTTTAAACTAAAAATCACTTACCATTTGGTTGATGACTTCTCTCGTGGCGTCATCATACTCAGCAGGTGCCGCCGGATTTGAAGGTTTCTTCCGTCGACTTAAGTCCCAAACCTTCATCCTTCGTTCGCTGACATTCGAGCCAGCTGGCAGCAACCCCTCTTTCTCCCACTGCGGCACACGCTGAGCAATACTTGTACTCCCCATGTGATGGGGGGGTAACGATTTTTTTTTGCATTTTGTTGTTGTTTCTCACGTATAGCCTACATATATGTATGAAAAGACAAATTATGCAAATAATATATGAAAAAGACGAATTAACCAAATGAACTCTAAGGACACTTTAAACATTTATCATACAAAAGAACAACTACTAGTGTGAAACTCACCTTGAACTCAGGGGTCAAACGCTTCGCAACAAACTCATTCCACTGCTCTTCAGTAATACCATCATATTTTTGCCACGGTGGTCTCCGATCATCCACATCTTCACCTTCTGCCTCCTCTATCTCTGCGGGCTCCTCACAGTAAATGTACTGCCTCGTGAGCAGAGATCTGAAGTCTTTGAACTGTGTGGCAATCCCCTTCATCACATCATCCTTCAGAGAAGGATCTATACTGAATCGGTCCTATATGCACAAAAAAATGGATTAGTGTAAAAAAGTAACTATATAAATCTTAAAACAAACTATTAAGTGTAACAAATACCTTGAGACGTTCAAATATCTGCTCCTTCAACGCCTGAGGCACTTGCTTCCAATGGTGGTTTATATTGAAATATGTACTCACCAAATGCCTGGCTAGAGCAGTGAAATCATTTTTCCAAGTACCCGTGGGCTGATTAAATCATTGAACTCCAAAGGCTTTGTCGGGGGGCCTCTATTTGCTTTCAGCCCACGGGTTGCCCCTCGTTTTTTGGGTTTCTTGAGAGGCGGAGGAGCAACTTGTATCTCTTGTCCTTCCTGTGAAGGCCCAGCTGTCTCGGTCTGCTGGGGTGGTCTCTACGTCTGCTTTCTTTGATTTCTTTTTACCACCTGTGGTGCGTTTTGCCGGTCTACTATCCCCAGTCAGGAGCAGCTGTCCTATAGGATCATCAATAGGATCATCATCCACTGAGGAAAAAAACACACACACATTAGATCAATATTCATGGAACGATGTATAATTGCAAAAATAAACATAAATAATTAATTCTGATAACATTGTAACAACAATAATACGAATTATATAATGTAATTTCAACTAATGGTGTTACCTAGACATAGTATCATATATCATGATCTGTTTTCTACCCAAACCCCCTCATTATGGTCTGATCGAGCGTAGATGGTCTGAACATCATCATTTTGTAAATCATCAGTTGAATCATGCAACCCTGTATGCAACGATACTGTTTCATCATCATCTCATTATCATCATCGTCGTTGTTTTCATCCTCAAACAAAACCGGTCTTCTCCCTGGAAGAACAACATCATCTACTAGCTTTTGGGTCTTCTAGATAAAACACCTGGTCACAGTCTTTACCCAACACAAACTGATCTTCCTTATTAGTTGTAACACGTGAAAGATCAACCAAAATAAGTCCTTTATCATTTTGGAGTCCATGTCGGTTGTCCACCCAATTGCAGCGGAACAATAGAAACGAATCAATGTGATAGTTTAGTTCCCATATGTCCTCTATCACACCATAATACCAACTACTACTGCTCATTGGTTGAACCTGGTTACCTAGACCATATTCAGTCACCGATGCTTCAATTTTTACCCCACTGTTCTGATGTATTGATTTAGCATCTTGGCGTGCAGTGTAGTATGTGCATCCATTAATGTCATACCCTTCAAACGATACAACATCTGTTCCAGAACCAACAGCTAGACATCTGATTTCTTCACTGACATCTTCGGGGTTCAATGAAGCTTGCTCAAACACATATTCCTTAAACCATTGGACGAATACTCGATTTTGTTCTTTTTTAAGCCAGATACGGTTTTTGGTAGGGTTTTGTCGACTCAACTCAGCAATGTGAATATCGAAGTAGGGTTCAACAACCTCAAGGTGTTGTAGTACAAACAAATGTGCCTGATTAATAAGATCACGAGAGATACGAACAACCTTTTTGCCAATAACTCCTTTACCCTCAAATCTACCATGGTGACGTGGTTTGGGAATACCAATTGACTCTGCATCGTTCAAATAACTTGTTACGAATTCTGTGACTTCCTCAGTCACTGTTGCTTCGATGATACTGCCTTCCGGTCTATATCTGTTTTTCATTCTACCCTTCAGAATCCCCATATATCGTTCGAAAGGATACATGTAACGTAAGTAGACCGGACCACAATATTTGATCTCTCGGACAATATGCACTACTAAATGCACCATTATGTCGAAGAAAGATGGTGGGAAATAAATCTCAAGCTGGCATATTGTCACAACAATTTCATGTTGCAGATCATCGAGGGTGTCTGAGTCAATTGCCTTGCAGCAGACAGCGTTGAAGAAGAAACATAATCGAGTTAGAGCATTTCTGACATTTTCTGGTAATATCCCTCGTATTGCAACTGGAAGAAGATGCAACATTAACACATGATAATCATGAGATTTCATGCCTAACAGTTTCAAATCCTTCATAGAAACTAGGTTCTTCCAGTTTGAAGAGTACCCAGATGGTACCTTCAATGTGTGCAAACACTTGCAAAAACTTAATTTTTCACTCTTAGAGAGGGTATAACACGCAGGAGGTAGATATGTTCGCTTCTCATCCTCTATTGGGTGTAGTTCTTTCCGTATGCGCAACTCTTGCATATCTCTCCTCACCTTCAATCCGTCTTTCGTCTTGCCGGGTATGTTGAGCAAAGTACCACACACTGCCTCACCGACGTTCTTCACAATGTGCATGATATCCAAACAATGTCGAACAGGCAGATGCCGCCAATACGGTAGATCCCAAAAAATGGAACGTTTTTTCCAAATGTTCTTCGGCGGCTTGGATGTGTTTCCAAAGACATTTTCAATGTCTTTTACCTTTGCATACACTTCCTCTGAATTCAAAGGCAGACGAGCCACACGAGTCTCGGGCTCATTGTTGAACAGCTTTCGCTTTCTCGAACGGTAAGGATGGTCTACTGGAAGAAACCGTCGATGACACATATAAACATTTTTGCCGCAGTGCTTCAGACGATCTGAACATGTGTCATCCTCACATACCGGACACGCTTTGAATCCTTTCACCGAGTATCCTGACAAGTTCCCATAGGCAGGAAAGTCGTTAACAGTACAGAACAACATCGCCTTCAGTGTGAAATTTTCTTTCGCATGAGCATCATATACCACTGTCCCTTCATTCCACAACAAGTTCAGATCGTCGATCAGTGGTGCAAGATATACGTCAATGTTATGACCAGGTTGCTTTGGACCAGAAATTAGGAGTGATAACATAATGTATTTTCGTTTCATGCACAACCATGACGGTAAATTGTAGATCACTAGTAGCACCGGCCAAGTGCTGTGCTGACTGCTCAACGTGCCATACGGGTTCATCCCATCGGTACACAATCCAAGTCTCAGATTCCTATCCTCATCCCCAAAATGATGTTTGAATTTTCTGTTGATATTTCTCCACTGAGGTCCGTCTGCAGGATGTCTTAATTTTTCATCAATTTTTCTACCATCCGCGTGCCATCGTAAGTTCTTCGCTTTTGGGTTGGCAAACAACCGTTTGAATCTAGGAATTATCGGCAAGTACCACAATAATTTCACTGGACGATTTTTTTTCTGAAAGGAGGAATCCTCATCCTTGTCCTTGTACCGGGACAACAAACATTTAGGACACTTGTCTAGATGTTCGTATTCACCCCTATAAAGCACACAGTTATTTGGGCAAGCATGAATCTTTTTATATTCAACTCCCATTGGACACATCCATTTCTTTGCCTCGTAGGTGGATGTAGGAAGACCATTCTCATCAGGAAGCATATCATGTATCAGCTCTAGAAATGACGTGAAACACTTGTCACCAACTCCATATTTCCCCTTTAAGTTGAACAAATTAAGTAACAGTCAATTTTGTGTATTTAACGCACGAAGGGTACAAAGGTGTCTTTGATGCGTCCAACAATCTTTGATACTCTTCCGGCTTATCGACAAAAGTATCGCAACATTTTCTAACATTTCATCCATTTGCTCATCATGGTGAGTGGTCTCGCTGTCATCGAATCCTGAATCACTTAACGGTACCGACTCATTGATGGTATTGAAGGTGTGGGCGGCTTTGCGTAACGTGGATCATGAGCACTTGATGATGTTGAAGCACTAGCTGCAACAGTTTCTCCATGAAAATTCCATCTTCTGTAATGTGGCATGAATCCACGGGACTTAAGATGAAATCTAATTTCCTCAATGTCTTCATATTTCCTTACGACCCCACAGTCAACACAAGGACATGAAATATTGTCCGCCTTTGTTCTGTCCTTGTGTTGCACTGCCGCTTTGAGAAACTCTTTCAGCTTCTCATCAAAATAGTGATCCCCTCGATCACCGTACATCCAGTCACGCTCCATTCTATATGTGAAAACAAAACAAGTTAAGATTGATTTGTCTTTCAGTTTCGTCTGCATTTGTATATGGAGCATGTTTCTACTGGATGTACGGTTGCAACCAAACTCAGCACTACTCTATGGTTACAACCTAACTAACGTAGCCTAAGTACTCTAACGTTCCAACGTAACTAATCTAGCCTTATTCTAACAATTCTAACACATTTAATTTAACTTCAACAAATCATTGCATTATTAAAACAAAAAATAAAGTTTAATTACTTACTTGTTTTAAGGTTGTACAGAGGGGGAAGCTAGGAGACTGCTTTGGTGATGGGCTGGGAAAGTACTGGTACAAATCCAATAGCAGATTCAGAAGACCTGACAAAGAAAAGTAAAGATTGTTATACACAAATAACAAATAAAATTAATTAATAAGACTAATACGATTCTAGAAAAAATTCGGCATGACCTTTGCGTAATCGTGTTAATCCCATGCTTATCATTAAGCATTCACCAACATCTTATTTACCACGACAAATAAATTCAACAATTGACAGCAACCATCCTTATTCACAATCACTCAATATTAACCACAACCACTTTTTCGCAATAATTAATTAAACAAACAAAGAGAAAAGATAGATGAAGATGTTACCTTTTCACTCTTACTCCACAGTAGAAGAAAATGAGGAAGAAGAAGTAGAGACCACCCCAATTACTGCAGCAGAAGGGGAAGCAAGGAAATAATATTAGGGGGGCAAGAAATCCATTATTATAAGCATTATCATATTAAGAAAATAAAAAAGAGAAAAAAATAGATGATATTATTACCTCCGCTCATGCTGCACAACAGAAGCAATGAGGAAGAAAGAGACATAGAGACCACCCCAATTACTGCAGACAGCGGGTGAAGCAAGGTAATAATATTAGGGGGGCAAGAAACCCATTATAAGCATTATCATATTAAGCACGTATATACTGCAATGTAATGGGAGAACATAGATGTTATAAAGTTATAGATCTTACCACTTTATTAATGTGAAACTTGAAGTTAATTTTTTAAATAGTTTGAGAATTAAGAACAAAATGATTTGTAGTTATTCTTTTTCTTTTCATAGTAGTTTTATTTACCATTTCAATTTATATGAATTTAAGTTATAAATTTGTTATATATGAATTGTTTTAATACCGTACAAGCTGCTCGCAGTTTAAAGGCGTTTAATTAACATCTGTTTCAGCTCTATTTATTTATTTGTACTGTGTGTGTTTGTATAGTATATCTCCTCTGTTTTATTTGAGTTAACATTTTTTTGTTACATTTTTCTTACTTCCCACGTTTTCTCTTATAAGGTTGTAATTTTTTCAAGGCTCTTTGCGAAAAAAGTAATACAGTATACAGTATTACTTTGATTTCAGCACCGAATTAATCTTTCAAATTTGTCTAAAAAACATATTAAGCTAGTTTTTTCAGGATTTTTTAATTAATAGTCTATTTTTTTTGCAGGAATTATGTAAAATTATAATAGTCAACAACATATATACATATGAATTCAAACTTTTTCATGTCAACATACGACTTATATATGGTTTATGATATTGGTATCATGTAGTCATTATGTAATGAATTCAACATATAACGTTTAGATCTAATTAGTTTAGTAAAAAATTCATATACAATAAATCTATTAAAACTTTTTTGAATTACAAACTTGTTTATTGGATCTATATAATGAAAAGTTAAAACTTATAGTGTGGAAAAAAAAATTATAAAATGGTATATAATACTTGAACTAAGTTATTTTATATAGTAGATGTTTATATGCCTTATTTGTATATTGATTTGCAATTTTTTTTTTAATATCTTTCATAGTTTCATAGTCATTTTAATTCTAGTTCTATATTTATATAATTAAATTTATCGTCCGTATCATTAACCCCGTTTTATCCGTATCCGTACTTCCGTATCGCATACTTCAGATGACCCGTACTAAACTCCCGTACCGTTTTTTACAAATTTGGGTTGTATGCAGAGGGCACAAACAACAAAAATATCAACTCAGGCATTTTATCGAACACCTTATATGCACAACTATTTATACTTGTTCAATAATCTATCTATATTCAAATTATGCACACACAACTAAACTAACTATCAATAACTATATTACAACTAGTTATTCAATCAACAAGACAATAATTAACATATTTCGAAGTTAGAAATCGGAATTCGAACCTAGGGTTCCCGCAGCACCGACGATCGACGCCTGCGACCTCCTGGCGGAACAACTTGCGACGGCGACGGCAACGGCGTCGGCGGTGGCGCGCGCGGAAGGAGAAGGTGGCGGTGGTGGCGGAGTCGCAGGCGTCGAGAATCGCCGTCCTTCTTCTCGTCGTTCTCGCGAGATTACAGAAGAGAATGAGAGGAGAAGATGAACTGGAGCCGATTTGGGGAAAAAAACAACTCTATCGCAGCGGTTCCTACTAAGAACCGCTGAGATAGGTCTGTAAAAAAGACCTATCTCAGCGGTTCTTAGTAGGAACCGCTGCGATAGAGTTGTTTTTTTAAACGACCCTAGCGCAGCGGTTGTTACTTACAACCGCTGAGATAGGTTTGCGGGGTTTTAAAAAAAGGCCTATCTCAGCGGTTGTTTTTACAACCGCTGCGGTAGGGGCGCTGCGATAGACCATTTCTGTACTAGTGTTATCAGGATCCACTAGACATCTTCTTTTTTGTTGAAGGATCCACTTAACTCGCCAAACTTTTTTAACTTTCTTCTTTTGTTGTACTCGTTTGGGGGTGTGCATTCCATCATGAAAGTCGTCCGGATAAGTAAAATAAATATGATCCTTACCTTTGTCCAGCGCCTCAGTCATGTAGGCACCAGAAGAACGTTTCTTCTTGGCTAGCACCTCAGTTCTCTTACATGTCTTGGTGATCTTGGAAAGAGTTTTAGGCACCTTAGGCTCTCTCTGCAATCCTATCTCCTACACTGAAGAGTCAACAATAGCTATACCAGAACAAAACTGAACTCCTGCAAGATTTCTCTTATTAGGAATCATATCAAAAGAGACCTGCTCATTATGGTATAGCACTATTATTTTTCCTTCTTCTGCATCTATTAAAATACGAGCAGTGTGCATAAAAGGTCTACCTAAAATAATAGGTACTTCTGAATCCTCCTCCATGTCTACAACGATAAAATCAGCAGGAAAAGAAAATTTTCCTACTGTCACTATTAAGTCCTCCACCTTACCCTTTGAATAAACTATGGAGCGGTCAGCCAATTGCAATCGAATGGAAGTAAGGGAACATTGACCAACTCCTAGTTTATTAAAAACTGATAAAGGCATTAAGTTGATGCTAGCACCTAAATCGCATAAACCTTTACCACAATTTACCTTTTCAATAGAGCAAGGGATGATGGGGAGTCCATGATCACCAAGCTTAGGAGGGAGCTTCTTTAGAAGGACTGCCGAGACCGTCTTTGTTAACTCCACCGTCCTGCTCCTGCAAATTACACTTATCAAATCTGGGATTCTTCAAAAATTAGCATAATTGGGCATCCTAGTAAAATATTCAAAAGAATACTTAGCAGTTAATGGTTCCATGAAGCTCATAAATTTCTCAAATTGCTTATCATAATCACTCATTAAAACTGGAATAGGATATGGCAATGATTTTATTAATGCAATTCGAGAATAAAAAAAAAGAAAATAAAGTAGGTTGAGTTTCAGGAGACTCCTCCTCCTTGGATTTTTCTACTTTGCTGTCGGAGTCCTCAACTTCTACAATTTCATGCACGAGAGTTTCTTTTGCAACTTCAAGAGCACTAGGTTCTGGTCGCTTCTCACTGTCCAATGTTACTAATTTACAATGTTCTACCGGATTTGGTTTCGGTTGAATTGGAAGCGACCCTGCTTGCATTTGTGCTAACTGCTGTGACATTTGACTCAACTACCTCTCTACACTCTGATTTATGTATGCTTGACCAGCAAATTTGGCCTCCAAGTCTACAAATCTAGAATTAGTAGCTTGGCCCTGTTTCAGCAACTCTACAAACATGCTCTCGATCTTGCTGTTTCCTCCCTAGGGATCCTGAACTTGTTCCTGTTGTCTATTAAAATGAGATTGTCTATTTGTAACACCCCAACCGTTAATCCCATGCTTACCATCTAATCGTCCTGTTAATCCTACGAGTTCGCAGCGGAAATATTACTACTTACTACGGCGGGTGGTACAACGCCGCTAACCACCCATACGGCTAGCTAGGCTTACTACTTACAGTCACGGTCTGATGAACATAATATACCGAGCTACTAAATTACTTACCAAAATATCATATGCCAAATACTTACATCCTGGATCACCGAGTATTAAGTGTATTCAATTACATCCTTTCTAAGTTCCAAAAGAGTGAGTTTCTACCAGCTACTCATCTATACCAATTCCCATTCTATCAAAATCCAAAAAGGTGTACCCCATGGTACACCGGCTAATCAAAAAGGCTCTAGCCGTGTACTACTTAGTACACCATTCATACATCATTGTTACAATCCAAAAGAAGGTAAAGAAATAAAACTAAGTCTTCACATCTTCATCCTTCGCGAGTACCTGCGTGTAGTAAAAATGGTGTGCCCCAAGGGGCTCAGCAAACGCTGCGTATAAACTCCGCATATACCGCGTGCTAGCTAGGGCACGCCGACTATTTGACATCCACTAAACATGCTGTTCATTATTTCATACATACATGCTTGCATACAACATACATTCATTCACAATAATTATTCATTCCAAGCAACAATACAATAATGCTCACAATACTTACCTTCACAAGGTTAGTCAAATTATGCATCCGGGTTAATCGGAATGCTTTTACTCTTTTACTCATCACTTACTTTTTCTTACTTACACTTACTTACTTCATTACTTTACTTACTCATTCTTACTTTCTTACTCATACTCAAGTTAAGTCGTCGGGACCTCCGGCCCTGGGGACTACGCCGTCCCACCTCCGGGATTTACTTGACTCACCAATCCGGGATGCTACCCACTTAAGGGATTTGGGCCGCGGACCAGTTTAAGAGTCAGGAATTGGAGCCAACCTCTCGTGACTCCGCATCCTCACGCGTGGCCGAAACTATATCGGACTTCTACTCATTCCAATTTAATTACCAATTTAAGTTAGATTGGTTAGCTTGTTAGGAATAAGTTAGAAGCCCAAAACATTCAAATCGGTCACAATGCAATACACATACGTAGACACATTCATTATCATCCATACGTTCATGAATTATATAAACTAAGATTTAAGAAAATATTCACAACATACAACACTACATATTCACAAGTAAACATGATAACTCCGATTCGTGCATTTATCTATTTGGTGATCAATTAGCACACAACACACAAATCAGAGTACCAAGATAGCATACGGGGCATGAGGAATCCATACCGTTCAACCGTACGTGTTTCCAAACGTCCTTCCGGTGTCACAAATCAATCCTATGGTATACATACAATTGAATGATTAATCTAACTATCATTAATTTAACTCATACTTACTATGTCTTATACTCTTACACTTACACATTACTTACTTACTTTTAATTACCTTAAGTTTTATTCTTACTTAATATTGGCATGCTTACATACATGTACATATATATATATATAATATATATATATATATAATAATATTATATATATAATATATATATATATATATATATAGATATATATGTGGGTATACATGTATATATATATATTATAAAATTATTATTTAATTTAATTTTTTTTTTTACTGGACCGGACTTGCGACCGACCTTGCAAGTCCGGCCCATTCCAGTAGCTATCAGTACGAGAATTCTTCTGGCCGACCGAACTTGCAAGTCCGGTCGCAAGTTCGGTCCATTCCAGTAGCTTGCATTACGGGAATTTTTCTGGCCGACCGAACTTGCATGTCCGGTTGCAAGTTCGGTCCATTCCAGAAGGTTTCATCAAGGAATTTTTCTGGCTCGACCGAACCTGCAAGTCCGGTCGCAAGTCCGGCCAATTCCAGTAGGTTTCAGACGGGAGAATTTTCGGGCTCGGCCGAACCTGCAAGTCCGGTCGCAAGTTCGGTCCATTCCAGAAGCATTCCGTCTTTGTAAATCTGGGCTCGACCGAACTTGCATGTCCGGTCGCAAGTTCGGTCCAGCCCAGTATTTGCATTTTTATTTCTGTTTTCAGTTCTATCTTTCACCCATACTTTCCCATTGTTCCTACACTTATTCCCACATGTTATAACACTAATTAAACCTCTTAATACACCTTAGTTCACTCATCCACTCTTTACACAATTCTATACTAATCCACTCACATAATTTTCCAAGTTTCAACTCCACACTTACACTAGTTTTCTTCCCTTATACATTATGCTACAGATTTTGACAATTACACTCCTCTCCTATATCTCCCTCTTCCATTGACATTTCTAACACCTCTACTACATTATAACTACATTAACTATCTCTCCTAATATACCCTCTATCTTTCTCTAACAAAATCTGTTACAACATGTTTTCCACCTAGTTTTTAATTCATTAAGTGTTCAATCCTAGACAAATTTTGCCATAGTCTCCCCTAATTTTTATGCTCTCACCTCATTGTTTCAATCACATTTAACACCTACTCCACCTGTTTATAGACAACAACAATACTAAATTCCTCCACACACTACTACCCATTCAACACTACAAAATTCCTGCACATCACATTAAATTCCCAACCTGTTTGTAACAGTTTTTAAAATTGTTTCCAAGGGTTTAAAAACACTTACATTCTCTTACACATACACTACTAATGCATTACCATTTTACAATACACATTTCATTTCTAAAAATCTGTTACATACTCATTTACAAAAGCTATACAAAGATGAGCTTAATTACCTTGTTTCCTTCTTCTATACTTCCTTTTCTTATTCTTGCTTCTTTTCTTCTCTCTCTCTACCAGTTTTGTAATCTCAATTCCTCTAACACTACAACCATTTATATACATGCTTCAATACTAAAACCAACACTAATTCTTATTTAAGCTCTTAATGTATATTCTAGGGTTTAGGAGTTTCATTACCTTGCAAGGGAGTAGATGAAACTTAGAGGAGCTTAAGAACAAGGTTTCCACCCCTTCAAGAAGCCAAAACCGGCTTGGGTACAAGAGGAACCAACAGGGTTAGTTAAATTTTCGTTTTGCCCACAAAGGCTAGAAAAAGGTGGGGTTTCAAGAAGATTTTTACCTTAAAAGAACAAGGAGAAGGAGGGCCTTCTAATGGTGGTCTTGAAGCTCCAAATGGGACATACCCATAAAAACGAAAATGTTGGTTTTCGAATTTTGAAAGGATAGGAATGTAGCTCTTGGTGAGAGGATTCCAATGGTGTAGTTTTATAATTTTTGGAAGAGGTTTGAGAGGGTTACAAGATGAGAGAAGATGGTATTTTGTGTTGGTCTCAAGCTCCCATGGCTGTCGAAGGAGAAAGGAAAGAATTAGAGAGTGAGGGGGGTGAGGGCTGCTGTTACGTGAGGAAGAAATGAGAATTGGAGAGAGAGAGAGTGAGAGGGGGTAGTATAGGTTTACTTTTTGGTTTTTAATTCTTTTTGTCTTTTACAATAAAAGAGAGTAAAGGGTGTGTGTGTGTGGGTGATGAAAATCGGCTAGCTCTACAGCCCATATGGGTTTTACAATTTTATTTGCAAAATTGGACACATAGTTTGAGTTATTTATACTTCTACCCCACAACTTCCCGTTTTTGACAGTTTTTACTAATTTCTCGTTTTCTTGATTTTATTGGTTCTAAAGCTTCACTAATATTTATTAATGATTATTTAGTTGACCAAAATTGTTACGAGTCTATTTGACCCGCTTAAAGACTCGTTTCCCGGTTACCTCGAAAAAACGCGCTTTAATGTTCGTTAGTGTTTTTAATCCATTTTAAGGATCCGTTTTCTTCGGGATTTGTTCCCTCATGATTATTTATACTTAATTAAGCTTCTAAATTATTCATTAGCCTATTAATCACTATTTTTAATTACGGGGTATTTCAATCTACCCCCTTAAGAAACTTTGCCTCAAAGTTGCTCAAGGTTAATAGTTTAGTAATTCACTCATTAGGCAAACCAATTGCACTAATGTGTCTTACTACCACCTATGAGGTGTTTACTCCATTCCACATTGCAAACATACACACTTCAAGCATCATACACAATTCACATACACGATTCAACATTTTCCATACATACCATTCCACAATACACCATACACCATTACAATCCACAATACACATTACACAAACATCATCCATCATACGTCGTACAAATACATTCACACACTACACATTACACATACATACACATACCAGATTCACTTACACTACATGTGCCATACAAACCTATTACAATACTTACACACTAAGCAATGCTTACCCCGAAGCAATGCAAAAGCAAAAGGGCTCTACCCCCCTTAAAAGGGGTACGACCCGTACCCGTATTGCTAAACACTAGACTCTCTAGTCTATGAACAACTGTGGGTAATTAGCCTTCATGGCATCTTCCAACTCCCATGTCGCTTCTTCGACATCATGGTTTGACCATAGGACCTTCACCATTCGTATAGACTTATGGCGAGTGTCTCTGGTCTTCCTATCCAGGATTCTCACTGGGGTTTCAACATATCTCATGTTTGGCTCAATGGATAAGTGATCGGGCTCAAACACATGAGAAGGATCAGCAATGTACTTCTTGAGTTGTGACACATGAAAATACATCATGGACACGTCCCAAGTCCTCAGGTAGTGCTAACCTGTAGGCTACAGATCCAACACTTTCGGTAATATTGTACGGCCCTACAAACTTTGGGCTAAGCTTGCCCTTCTGGCCAAATCTGAAGACACCCTTCATAGGTGAAACGCGCAAAAAACACTTGGTCGCCCACGGCGAACTCAAGGCTCGTCGTCGCACATCCGCATAGGATTTCTATCTATCTTGGGCTGCCTTCATATTAGCTCGAATTGCTGCACTTCAGCTTGCACTGCTCAAGATACTCCGGTCCTATTATGACCGCTTCACTTGACTCATCCCAACACAAGGGTGTACGGCAGGTCTACCGTATAGAGCTTGGAAAGGCGACATATTAATCGAGGCGTGATAACTATATTATACGAGAACTCGATAAGATGAAGCTTATCTAACCAACTCCCTGAAAGTCTAGGGCACATGCCCGAAGCAGTCCTCCAGTGTTTGGATGGTCCTTTACGTCTGACCGTCGGTCTGAGGATGGAAGGCGGTACTCAACTTCAATTCTGTACCCAACGCTTCCCTTGTAGCTCTCCAGTATCTCGAAAGAAATCTGGTGTCGCGGTCGATACTATTGTTTTCGGGACTCCGTGATGTCTGATAATCTCCTTGTCGAATAGCTCAGCTAGCTTTACTACCTTCCCGGTGTCCTTCATCGGTATGAATCTGGCAACCTTGGTAAGGCGACGACTACAACCCAGATCATGTTGAGTCCTCCCCTGGCAGGTGGGAGTCCTACAACAAAATCCATGGAGATATCATGAAATTTCCACTCCGGAACTGGCATCGACTGTACCATTCCGCCCGGTCTACGATGTTCAAATTTCACCTTTTGGCAGTTAGGCATCTAACAAACTCTGTCACATCTGATTTCATTCCAGACCACCAGAAGTACCTCTTCATGTCTTTGTACATCTTGGAGGCTCCCGGATGGACTGACAATGTGGAACTGTGTGACTCTCGCAGGATGCGATCCCTTAGCTCAGCATTGCTTAGGGGGACGCATAGCCTGCCATTCAACCGAATCAAACCATCTTCATGTAGCTTAAAATCATACTTTTTTTTCTAAATGTACCGTTCTCGATTTTGTCTGATTTTGGTTAGGTAAGGGTCGCTCAACTGAGCATCTCGCACCTCGTCAACTAAGCTAGGAGAAGCGAGTAGCGAATGGAGCGAGTGTGCTCGACGGCTCAGGGCGTCGGCTACAAGTTTGTCTGCCCCTTCCTTAAACTGCAAGTTGATGTCATAATCTGAAAGAAATTCCATCCATCTCTCTGTCTCAGATTCAGTTCTTTCTGTGTGAATACATACTGTAAGCTCTTATGGTCGGAGTAGATGGTGATTCTTACCCCATAGAGATAGTGTCGCCATATCTTCAAGGCGAAGACAATGGCTCCTAACTCTAAATCGTGAGTCGGGTAATTCTCCTCATGCTTTTTCAGCTAGCGGGAGGTATAAGCGACAACCTTGCCATGCTGCATGAGTACGCATCCATTCCTTTGCCTGATGCATCACAATACACCTCAAATCCCTCTGTGCCCTCTGGAAGAGTAAGGATGGGCGCTGAGGTCAATGAGTCTTTAAGTTTCTGAAATAATAACTCGCACTCGTCTGTCCATACAAACGGTGCATCTTTCTTCATCTGTGTAGTCATGGGATTAGCGACTTTCGAGAAGTCCTTTACAAATCTCCGGTAGTAACCGGCTAGACCAAGAAAGCTCTAATGTCGGTAACAGTCTTGGGTCTAGGCCATGATCGTACAGCTTCTATCTTAGAAGGGTCAACTGAGATACCTGCGCTCGAGATGACATGACCAAGGAATGATACCATGATCGAGCCAGAACTCGCATTGGAGAACTTCGCGTACAGCGGTTCTCGCGCAGGTCTCAAGCACTTTCCTAAATGGGTTTCATGTTCCTCTGCTGATTTAGAATATACAAGTCGTCGATGAAGACCACAACCGAAGTGTCCAATGCTCATTGAATAAACGATAATGAGGTCCATGAATTAGCTGGTGCATTTGACAAACCGAATGGCATCACTGTGAATTCGTAGTGGCCATATATGGTACGGAATGCTGTTTTCTCGATGTCTTGTTCCTTGATTGCAATTTGATGATACCCAGATCGGAGGTCAATCTTGGAGAAGACTGATGCTCCTTTCAGCTGATCAAATAGGTGTCGATGGTGGCAATGGGTATTTATTCTGACTGTGACCGCATTCAGCTCGCGGTAGTCAATACAAAGTCGAGGCTACCGTCCTTCTTCTTCACGAAGAGAACGGTGCTCCCCAGGGTGATACGCTCGGCGTATATAAACCCTTTGTCGAGAAGGTCTCGCAATTGTTCTTCAGTTCAGTCATTTCAGCAGGTGCCATGCGGTACGGTGCCCTAGCAATGGGACCGGTACTGGCAATAGATCAATTTCAAATTCCACTGCTCTCGGTGGTGGCATGCGGGTAGCTCCTTAGGGAATACGTCGGGAAATTCGGTACAATGGGTACATCATCAACTGAACTCTGGATCTCACTCCAGGTCTTGTACATAACATAGATACACCTCTGGCCCTTCTGAGCTCCGGTACATAGCCATGGCAGATATGAGTGTGGTCGAAGGCTCTCTCGGTCTCTGGCGGTAAGATACGGTAACCCCAGAAGGACTCTTGAGCAGCAAACGATGCCGGCGCAGAGGATTCTACCTTGTGCCCCAACCAATTCATTCTGATGATTAAGTCGAATCCCAATCATTGAATTCGATGAAGGAAATGGGGAAACGCTCACTTTGATTCGATGGTGGGATGATAATATCTGGTGCACTTTACTTGCTCCTTCGATGGGAGAGTAACCATGAAGTTCGGTAGTTCATCACATCTGTTCAACCTTTTTACAAAGGATGGTGATACGAAAGTGTGAGAGGCGCCGGGGTCGAATAATACATTGGCATCAATGCCATTACTGGGGAATGTTCCCGTTAAGATGGTGCGATCTGCCGGCTTGTGCTCGGTGAGGATGCTCAGGTACCTTCGGTACCGAGTCCACACCTATTAGATTCAAATTGGATAAGTATTGATGGTGGACACAAGTGAATTAATAAACACTGCTCTTTATTGATAAACCAAAACATCATACATACCGTGTCTCTAATACACTTACTAAAACATTACATGATACTATGAATTTAATACTTCTAAAGGTAAGGTTCAGGCGTCCTGGTTTCATGTGTGTGGCATTGATTATGTCGGCGGTGCCGTATTCAACTTGATCTTGTTGATCCCGTGATACAGCATCCTAGAGTTTCCACACCATGATTAGGACATTTCCTGATTCAATACCAGTTCTGTGCGAGGTCCACACGCTTCTGCTCGCTATACAGGAATACGGCATCATCACCAATGGGACAAGACATACGGCACTCTTGTTCCAGAGATTCTGCTGTCTTGTCCTTGTCTTGGGTAACCCAAGTCGTCCTTCTTTCTCGTAGAAGAAGTTGACGATACAGAGGTACGCGTCAAGTGCGGGGCACGGTTCATGTTCGCAGTGTTGTGCAAGTTTTACTGCTTGGGACGAGTGTCTGAAATATGGTGGTATTGGCGGTGGCGTCGCTCCATCTGTGCTTGTGTCTCCTGGTATGTCTGGTATAAGGATTTCAGTTTCCCAAGCACATCATTTTTAGCTTAATCTTCGCTCCACCGGGGAATTCGGGTGTATAAAACCACCTGGACCCGTTCCTAGCTCGTTGCATCGCGGAATGATTGAGATTTGTGCTTCGGGTGTCGTATCCCCTTAATAAGATCATACCTGGCGGATGACCCTGACCTGTTTGTTGGTTTTGTAGTAGTGGTTTGTGATGTCGATCTCTTTGATTCAAGTTTACCGGTATCGGGTAACAGATACGAAAGCTTCCTATGGTTACAAATTTCGTCTACGGTAGTACTAGTTTCAACTACTTATTTCAGCTTGATACAAACTTCATTTTTAACTCATGCATTCATTCAAACGGTTCCGCTACTACTTACATGCTACTTCAAGGATTAAAGGTTTAGATTATTACCTGGGCCGGATTTAGAACCGGACCCATCATGGTCAATCACATGAAGGACAGGCTGCCTTTGAGGTGCACCCCGTGGAGGTCCCCGGGATCCCTGTCCCTGTGATGCCTGCTGGGCTGGTGCATCACCAGATGCAACCTCCTTGCCTTCCCTCTGCCTATAGCTTTGGTAATTCCCTTTTGGCTTTGCATTCTCTGGGCACTTATTGGCCGTGTGCCCTAGTTTCTGACAGTTGTAACACTTGATATCTCTCCCATAGCAATCTTTGCCGGGATGGTCCTGATTGCACTTTCTGCACACATAGGCGCGGCCATCGGAGAAGGTTTTGGCGGGACCGGAGCTAGAACCTGAGGTTTAGAGGGTTAGCACATGTGTGCGTGGATATACTAGATACATTACTTGTACGATTACGATTTAGGGATAGAAGTTTACCCTTTGGTGGGTGTGATCTCAGTGGCTTCGCTGCCACCAGTGCAGAATAACCAAGCTGAAGAAGCTCAACTGGTTTGCCCTGCTCAGCATGGGCACTGCTCTCACCTGGGGATTTCTTTTGGGATTGCTGAAAGAAATTCCCCTTCTTCTCTTCCAACTCTTCCCCTGGTTCTGCTCCTCAGTACTGGTGTTTTTGTTGTTGGCTTTGCGCTTCAGGGCGGTCTCTTCATCCCTTAATTGGCAAGTGATTTCAACGCGAGAGGCCGCGTGATAACACTCTTGAAATCTCAGGTATTAGCCGGGATTCTTGCTTAAGAAAAGATGAGGAAGGGTTCAAGGAATTCAAGGAATTGAAATGATACTAAGGGTTAACTGATATTTACCTGAAGGGAGGTAAATCTCGTGTAGCCCATACCGTACCGAAGGCGATGGCTCAGACCGCCATAGAAGCGATCGACCAACACCTGGCCGGTGTATCCTAGGTCGGGTAGAAGACGGAGGATGGAGGTGAAGGTGCGGTAGTACTCGTCGACAGACATCTTCTCTGTCATTTTCAAGGCGTCTAGCTCTAGCCTTTTCTTGGTCTTTACGTGCTCTGGGTAGTACTTGGAACGGAGGAGAGATGCGAAAGACTCCCAATCGAATGTGGGGTCACTGACGTGCTCATGCTTGATTAGCTTCCACCAATCCATAGCAGCATCCTTTAGATAATAAGCAGCAACTCTGACTCGAACTCCAGCAGGAGCTTCGAGGGTTTCGAATGCCGTCTCCATCTCGGAGATATAGGCTTCAAGCTTAGCCGGATCACTCTCGCCCCTAAAGCAGGGAGGGCGGAGTTCCGCTACAGCTTTTACCCAGTTCGCTTCTCTGGGTGGCGGGGGAGGGATTGGCCCCGCTTGAGTTTGTTGGTTCTGTTGGGTTTGTTGCACGGCTTGGATTACTTGTGGTAGCATCTGTGCTACCGTGGCGGCGACGATCTCAGCTATCGTCTGCGCCGGGTCCGTCATTGCCCCCTCCGCAAGATATGACTCAAAGGTCTTGGAATTTAAGCAAAGTATCGTTCCTAAGAACGTCAAGGGTATCCGTCGTTAACAACGGTAGTTCCTAGTTAGGTTTCTAAGTATCCGTCTTAAGACGGTTGAAATCCTAACTCGGTAATCCCCTAGCTCGGTAACTAACGACATCAGAGCGTAACTACGCTCTGATACCACTTTTTGTAACACCCCAACCGTTAATCCCATGTTACCATCTAATCGTCCTGTTAATCCTACGAGTTCACAGCGGAAATATTACTACTTACTACGGCGGGTGGTACAACGCCGCTAACTGCCCATACGGCTAGCTAGGCTTACCTTACTTACAGTCACGGTCTGATGAACATAATATACCGAGCTACTAAATTACTTACCAAAATATCATATGCCAATACTTACATCCTGGATCACCGAGTATTTAAGTGTATTCAATTACATCCTTTCTAAGTTCCAAAAGAGTGAGTTTCTACCAGCTACTCATCTATACCAATTCCCATTCTATCAAAATCCAAAAAGGTGTACCCATGGTACACCGGCTAATCAAAGAAGGTAAAGAAATAAAACCAAGTCTTCACATCTTCATCCTTCGCGAGTACCTGCGTGTAGTAAAAATGGTGCCCCAAGGGGCTCAGCAAACGCTGCGTATAAACTCCGCATATACCGCGTGCTAGCTAGGGCACGCCGACTATTTGACGTCCACTAAACATGCTGTTCATTTATTTCATACATACATGCTTGCATACAACATACATTCATTCACAATACATTATTCATTCCAAGGCAACAATACAATAATGCTCACAATACTTACCTTCACAAGGTTAGCCAAATTATGCATCCGGGTTAATCGGAATGCTTTTACTCTTTTACTCATCACTTACTTTTTCTTACTTACACTTACTTACTTTCATTTACTTTACTTACTCATTCTTACTTACTCATACTCAAGTTAAGTCGTCGGGACCTCCGGCCCTGGGGACTACGCCGTCCCACCTCCGGGATTTACTTGACTCACCAATCCGGGATGCTACCCACTTAAGGGATTTGGGCCGCGGACCAGTTTAAGAGTCAGGAATTGGAGCCAACCTCTCGTGACTCCGCATCCTCACGCGTGGCCGAAACTATATCGGACTTCTACTCATTCCAATTTAATTACCAATTTAAGTTAGATTGGTTAGCTTGTTAGGAATAAGTTAGAAGCCCAAACACATTCACAATCGGTCACAATGCAATACAACATACGTACACACATTCATTATCATCCATACGTTTCATGAATTATACAAACTAAGATTTAAGAAAATATTCACAACATACAACACTACATATTCACAAGTAAACATGATAACTCTGATTCGTGCATTTATCTTATTTGGTGATCAATTAGCACACAACACACAAATCAGAGTAACCAAGATAGCATACGGGGCATGAGGAATCCATACCGTTCACCGTCGTACGTGTTTCCAAACGTCCTTCCGGTGTCACAAATCAAATCCTATGGTATACATACAATTGAATGATTAATCTAACTATCATTAATTTAACTCATACTTACTATGTCCTTATACTTCTTACACTTACACATTACTTACTTACTTTTCATTACCTTAAGTTTTATTTTCTTACTTAATATTGGCATGCTTACATACATGTACATATATATATATATATGTGGGTATACATGTATATTATATATATATAATTATTATTTAATTTAATTTTTTTTTGACTGGACCGGACTTGCGACCGACCTTGCAAGTCCGGCCCATTCCAGTAGCTATCAGTACGAGAAATTCTTCTGGCCGACCAAACTTGCACGTCCGGTCGCAAGTTCGGTCCATTCCAGTAGCTTGCATTACGGGAATTTTTCTGGCCGACCGAACTTGCATGTCCGGTCGCAAGTTCGGTCCATTCCAGAAGGTTTCATCGGGGAATTTTTCTGGCTCGACCGAACCTGCAAGTCCGTCGCAAGTCCGGTCGATTCCAGTAGGTTTCAGACGGGAGAATTTTCTGGCTCGACCGAACCTGCAAGTCCGGTCGCAAGTTCGGTCCATTCCAGAAGCATTCCCGTCTTTGTAAATCTGGGCTCGACCGAACTTGCAAGTCCGGTCGCAAGTTCGTCCGGCCCAGTATTTGCATTTTTATTTCTGTTTTCAGTTCTATCTTTCACCCATTACTTTCCCATTGTTCCTACACTTATTCCCACATGTTATAACACTAATTAAACCTCTTAATACACCTTAGTTCACTCCTCCACTCTTTACACAATTCTATACTAATCCACTCACATAATTTTCCAAGTTTCAACTCCACACTTACACTAGTTTCTTCCCTTACTACATTATGCTACAGATTTTGACAATTACACTCCTCTCCTATATCTCCCTCTTCCATTGACATTTCTAACACCTCTACTACATTATAACTACATTAACTATCTCTCCTAATATACCCTCTATCTTTCTCTAACAAAATCTGTTACAACATGTTTTTCCACCTAGTTTTTAATTCATTAAGTGTTCTAATCCTAGACAAATTTTGCCATAGTCTCCCCTATATTTTTATGCTCTCACCTCATTGTTTCAATCACATTTTAACACCTACTCCACCTGTTTATACACAACAACAATACACTAAATTCCTCCACACAAATACTACCCATTCAACACTACAAAATTCCTGCACATCACATTAAATTCCCAACCTGTTTGTAACAGTTTTTTAAAATTGTTTCCAAGGGTTTAAAAACACTTACATTCTCTTACACATTACACTACTAATGCATTACCATTTTACAATACACATTTTCATTTCTAAAAATCTGTTACATACTCATTTACAAAGCTATACAAAGATGAGCTTAATTACCTTATTTCCTTCTTCTAGACTTCCTTTTCTTCTTCTTGCTTCTTTCTTCCTTCTCTCTCTACCGGTTTTGTAATCTCAATTCCTCTAACACTACAACCATTTATATACATGCTTCAATACTAAAACCAACACTAATTCTTATTTAAGCTCTTAATGTATATCTAGGTTTTAGGAGTTTCATTACCTTGCAAGGGAGTAGATGAAACTTAGAGGAGCTTAAGAACAAGGTTTCCACCCCTTCAAAGAAGCCAAAACCGGCTGGGTACAAGAGGAACCAACAAGGGTTTAGTTAAATTTTCGTTTTGCCCACAAGGGCTAGAAAAAGGTGGGGTTTCAAGAAGATTTTTACCTTAAAAGAACAAGGAGAAGGAGGGCCTTCTAATGGTGGTCTTGAAGCTCCAAATGGGACATACCCATAAAAATGAAAATGTTGGTTTTCGAATTTTGAAAGGATAGGAATGTAGCTCTTGGTGAGAGGATTCCAATGGTGTAGTTTTTATAATTTTTGGAAGAGGTTTGAGAGGGTTACAAGATGAGAGAAGATGGTATTTTGTGTTGGTCTCTCAAGCTCCCATGGCTGTCGCAGGAGAAAGGAAAGAATTAGAGAGTGAGGGGGTGAGGGCTGCTGTTACGTGAGGAAGAAATGAGAATAGGAGAGAGAGAGTGAGAGTGGGGTAGTATAGGTTTACTTTTTGGTTTTTAATTCTTTTTGTCTTTTACAAATAAAAGAGAGTTAAGGGTGTGTGTGTGGGGGGATGAAAATCGGCTAGCTCTACAGCCCATATGGGTTTTACAATTTTATTTGCAAAATTGGACACACTAGTTTGAGTTATTTATACTTCTACCCCACAACTTCCCGTTTTTGATAGTTTTTACTAATTTCTCGTTTTTTTGATTTTTATTGGTTCTAAAGCTTCACTAATATTTATTAATGATTATTTAGTTGACCAAAATTGTTACGAGTCTATTTGACCCGCTTAAAGACACGTTTTCCCGGTTACCTCGAAAAACGTGCTTTAATGTTCGTTAGTGTTTTTAATCCATTTTAAGGATCCGTTTTCTTCGGGATTTGTTCCCTCATGATTATTTATACTTAATTAAGCTTCTAAAATATTCATTAGCCTAATTAATCACTATTTTTAATTACGGGGTATTTCACTATTATTCTAATTATTAGAATTATTGCCCATAGACTGATCATTACCTCGCCACTGAGATTGCTGATTGTTCCTCCAACTGTTAGAGTTAAAGTTATTAGAATAAGGATTACCTGGTCTGTTATTGATCGAATTGACCTCTTCTGGATTTCCAGCTAAACCCTGTCCCTCGCAGTTGAAAGTCTCATGGGCACCTCCACAATTCACACAATAAGGAGTCAAGAAAGGCGAAGAAGTAGCTGCCTTCACCGTTTGCTGTGTCTGATTCAAGGCTAACTTTTCTACAACTTTAGTTAGTGCAGCTAATTGAGCAGATACATGATCCTGTGGGGGAAGATTATACATACCTGCATCTCTCTTTGGCTCACCTCTCCCCTTGTTCTTGCACCACTGTCTGGTGCTCTCGGTCATCGAATCCAGGAGCTCAATTGCTTCTGCACCTGTCTTACTCATAAAATTTCCTCCAGAAGCAGAATTTAGCAAAAGCTTATTAGAGTCACTTAAACCGTTAAAGAATGACAAAACAAGGTCCCTATCACTCATAACGTGGTGTGGACATGCAATTTGAAGTTCCTTGAATCTATCCCATGAATCATAAAGTGACTCACCTGGTTCCTGACAAAAATTATTAATCTCACTGATCTTTTCTCTGGTCTTGGACGGTGGATAATATTTGGCCAGGAATTTGCTTGCTAGATCAGCCCAGGTATGAACGCTACGAGGTCGCAGACTTCTTAACCACCTGGAGGCTCTATCTCTCAAAGAATAGGGAAACAATTGTAGACGGATGCGCTCGTTTAAGTTTCCAGTTTTATTAAATGAACCACAAAATTCTAGGAATGAAGAAATATGATGTGGAGCATCATCCGAGTCTAACCCACTGAATTACCCCTGGTGGTAAAGTGTAGTAATGTAACTTGTTTCAAATTGCCAGGAATCTAATTCAGCTGCTGTAACTTGTGGGAAAACAATAGCAGAAGCTCTTCCCTCAATTGACGGTTGCTGATATTCATTCACTCAAGGTTTGCCTATCCGCCATTCTGAAATACTACGGTAAAACAAAATATAAAGGGAATTGCTAAAACTAATAACAAACAAATAAAATGGAAATAATAAAAAAAACGAAACTGGAATAATAATAAAAAAAATACACCAAACTTACGTGAAATAAGAAGACAAACCAATTTGTAGAGAAAATAAATCCAAACGTAATTGATCAAACTTGCAGCGACTAACAAAAATGGAATTTGAGAACAATGTACAACTAGTTCAATGGAATTCGGTTGTAACAAAACGAAAAGCAATGTCAAATTTGAATCGAAAGCATGAAAAAAAAAAACTTTATATGTATATCAAGATCAACTTTGACGTAAAATCAAATGAACAGTAAAGAATAATACTAAAATAAAATAAAAAGAAGAAAAATTAAAATAAAGTCTTAATCAAATAATAAAAATGTCAATTAACCGTGTAAGAGGTCCCCGGCAACGGCACCAAAAACTTATCAAGCAGAAATATATGTTACTATACTTCTACCTAAGCAGTGTACCTATCGTTTTGCGGAATTAGTGAATGAGTGGGTTGTCGATCGCAGGGACCTCGTTCTATTAATTGACAATTTATTTACTAACTAAGAAACTAAACTAAGAAAACAGGAAACGTCACTTTTTTCAGGTTTTCAATTAGTTCAAAACGAATAACGAACACAAAATAATAAAATGATAAAAATAAGCAAAACAAATATCGGTTTAAAATCTAGTGAATTAAAAACGCTCCCCGGGTTACTCCACTCGTCGATTCTGTCGAATCCCACTAATAACAATTTTCACTATTTTATGCAATAAACACAGGAATCATAAATAGTTCATTGACCGGTCCTTGTACAACGAACCCCAAACTAACTGAAATAACAAGCCGCAAACCATGCCCTAGTTAAATTCAAGTTAATTGCATTAAACATAATTCCTATTGGAGATAGATTAACCTATAGGCAAACCATGCTTCTAGTCGTTAATCTGGTTTAACTTCCTATCTCTAGAACTTAATCTCAGCACCACATTTTGATATAAGCTCTACGAAAATCACTTAGAAAATTGGCCAGAAAATCCAAATGCATTAAGAATAGGAATTAAACTATTGCAAAATTATAATAATAGTGACAAATCTACATAATTAGAATTCTACGAAAAAGACTCGCTTCCCTAACCCGGGAAGCTAAATAGAACTACTCATGGTTTTAACAAACAGAAACAACTAAAAATAACAAAAATAACTTGTAACAAATAACAAGAAATAACAAGAATGAATTCTAAAATTTCACTCCAATTTACTAATAACTTACGGGTTATTCCTCTGACTTGGTCGCGCCAATGGTTGACTCGTCGAACTGCTGCGTGGCTGCGCTGCTCTGTTTTGACTCCAACGGAAGGATGAAGTGTCGTGGTGAAATAATGGTGCAGGTGTATGTGGCTATGATGTTCGAATATGGTGAACGGTGGTGTGCAGTGGATAGATGATGGATGCCAAAAGTTTGGATGGATGTGGTGATGTATAAGAATGACGGGGTAGAATTCGTCAAGGTCGCGGTACGCCAAGAGGATGAATGCGGCGTGAAGAATTTTCTTTTATGGAACAGTGCCCCCCAATTGAAACCCTCGTTCTCATAGTATATACCGACATCCTTTGTCGTTTGAAAGATACTTCTATCTTTAATGTCATACCATGAATCTTGTCTGCGTGAATGATGTTGTATCCTTTAGTAATTTAATTACCAATGATGATGCACGCTGCTATACCATTAACGTGAGGTATGATGTTAATATATATATGCATATATATATATATACCAGCATTTGTTGCGTTGTAATCCATATAAGCTGGCGAATATAAATTTAGGATGTTTTCCTGTATTTGACAAATAAAACATATCAGCTCTCATCTAAATATAAATGTTTGAAAAAAATAAGATAAGTGTAAAATATAAGACAATTCATTACGAATATTAAATCAAATAAACCGTTAAAAGTATATATATTTTACACTTATCAAGCTGCACGATTACCATACCAGTAAAGGTGCTGAGCCCCTTTGAGGCCACCCATTACATTTCAGGTACAATGGAGCTGGTAGCCGTTCGAGAGTAGGACGGGGTGGCCATTTATGGATGGATAGTTATTTAATTTGCTTATGTATTGTAAGTATTGTAAGACCGAACTGTTATCGGCAATAAAATGTATTAGACTCTGTATAGTTGTAATGTAAGTGTAATTGACTCAGTTTAGTTATGAAGTGGAATTGTATTGTATAATGCTCGGGAGTCCTGTCCATCAGACCGGTACACTATGTATGTATTAGCCTTGTTAGCCACGTGGGTGGCTAACGGCGTGTAACACCACACCCTTTTTAGCCATTGTTAATGTTGTATTTTTCGCTGCAATTAGTTGTTAAGTATGGAGTTTACAGTTGGGGTGTTACAAAAAGTGGTATCAGAGCGAAGTATCACTCTGATGACTGGAATTACCAAGCTTAGGAAGTACCGAGTTAGGATTAGAGACTTGGGTTTAGGGTGTGAGTGATAGCGTGAGAGATACGCTAGTTAGAAATTACCCGTGTGAATTGGATATCTACAATATCCTTCCCGCCCTCCACATCCCCCATTTTATAACTCGGGAAAGAACGCTAGAGAGATGTAAAGTATTTATGTAAGAACAAGAACCTGTCATACGGTAGATTTCAAGAACTGGAAATCCCAGAGACAATTCCCGCTTTAACAACTATACCCGCACTTAATAGCGGAAGACTAAGAATCCTACTTATAGGAAAATGGAATTTCCGTTAGCCTGGGTCGACATGCCTAGTAGTCGAGAGAACCGGGTCAGCAAGAAGGAAAACACTAACTATGCAAAGAAGCGGAAAGTGGAGAAGTAACGAAACCCGAGACACATGTCTACGGGACCGCGGTTGTTAGATAATACCAACAACGGTATACTAACTGACTAAGGAACTAGTCAGAAGCGGGTAACTCCAAACCTACACCCAAGGGATTACAACCCCTGATTGACAAAGTCTAGACGACTACGAAAATATGTACGTAACATACTCCAATAAGACTACCATGTAGTGAAAAGAAAAGCCTTAGTAACCACGGCAAATGTGTGGAGACGAGCAATAAGGAAAAACACAGAGCTAAGTAAATAGGGGCCTCTGAGAATGGAGAGCCACCCTGATTAAGACGATCATGTCAAGACAAATGAGAAGTCGCTAAGAAGACTTATTATCAGGAGGACTAAAGATTTAAAGGAAGAGCCAACAAGGCTACCGAATACGATATGGGTAACAACAATACCGCAACCGGTATGTGTTGAACCGATAGCCAGCAAGCATGGCGCACTTGCCGTGGCAAGTGCTACTATAACAGGGCTATTCAGGAGGACTTTAACGACCACGAAGTACTTAGTAGAGTAACATGACGACGAATGAAGTAATTATGGGATCACGAATCCAAGAATTCAAAAAATGAAACCTGGAAGGGCTTAGCAGCCTAACCATTGTATTTAAGGATATACCAGTCAGCGAGAAGCTAGACTTGGTCAAGGTGTGAAGACATTTTAAATACCATGAATGATTTTCTTTTAAAGCCAAAACCGTTTTCACACCCAAAATTTTCTTCCAAACTTATATTTATTTCAAACCTTCTTTTAAGCCCATATTTCTCTCAAACTTCGGATTTTCATTAAGACCAAAACCAAAAGACCTACACCAGCAACAGCGCCACACGGTAGGTAAGTCATACCCTGTTCACTTTCGAACAACATTAGAACAATCCTACAATCCGAGGGTATCAACCCGAAAGAAAGGATCAAAACCGTACTAAATATAGACAGTGGATGAATTTTCCTTGATTAAGTTTGGGAAGCACCAAATGTGTGTTATCATAGGACGATACAAGAGGAGTTGACAACAGAATACTTCACTTAGGCGTGTGACGACACTATGAGTGTACAAAAGTGAAATGTGGGACGACCGCACTCCAGAGGAGCTTGCGGGCCTGACAGACTCATTCATGAGTTAGTCAGGTAAGTAGTAATGTATCAGTAGGGTGCCCCACATATGTATACAAGTAGAGTCAGGAACCCGGGAAGTAGTCGACTCTGTACTACTGTCAGTAGTAAAATCTAGACTAGAGTAACCGATTACCGAGAATGAATGAAGTGAAAAGACTCAGTTAAGTTAGTAAGGCTAAAGGAATTAGTGAATTCGTTTCAAGAAAATGTTTAAGAGTCAGGAAATGTGAAGTGCACTGACTAGTAAGTAAAGACATCACATATGTCTCAAGAATCACGAGGGATAAACATGATAGCTGGAACGAATACCCAGCATGTACATGGTAAGGCAGATGCCTAATATGAACACGTTAATGTGCAATGAACGGGATGAAATTCTCTGAATAATCACCTAGGCTACCAGGGGATATCGATCTTCACTGAAGAGGATATTAAACCCAGCCAATAACGCAAAGCGGCGTAGTTAACTAAGCATACCCATAAGTACAAGCCAGATGTAATGGCATAACTTAGCAACACCGAGGAGCAATCCTGAAGGGTGTTTGGGTCAACAAAAGTTGAATGAAATGTCGTGATAGAAACACAAAAGTTGAAACAAATACTCGGTTTAAACACCGAAGGAACCCACTTAACAGTAGAACCCTAAGTCGCCAAAGAGGCAACCTAACATTCCTAAGGGGCCTTCCATGAAAGGAAGCGTGATGCAACGACCTTGTTAGGGAGCCCAAAATCACCTCCAAACCATGTGATGGTGTACGGGGAAGTAAAATTTGTGTGAACAGCCTACAATGAGCAGAGCTCGAGGCAATGAGGCTTATAAGCCACAAGCCAAATGTGTTACGTAAATTCAAATGATTACAAAACCTAATTAAAGTCATAAAGAGTTTTGCCGGTAATGGCACCAGTAAGGGAAAGGTTTGTGTTATACAAGGGAATAGAGCGGAGAACAAACCACTATTTTAAGAGTGGGGATACCTCTCGATATTGTAAGGCTACGGAAGCGGTAATTATATGAATAATATTAAAGAAATATGTTAAAGTTTGACCATGTTGTTATTGCCAAAGAATAATTTGAATAAGAATAGTACGAAAAAGGAAGCTTTTATAGCAATTGTGGAAAACCGGAAGAGTAGTCAGTTTAGTAGCAACCACCATGTGTGTATAATGCAAAGTATAGAGTGAACAATGCTGAAGGAGCGTAAAGACTTGAAGAATAGCGTATTCAGTAATCAGCCAAGTAAATGGTGTAACATACCGTAATGACGGAAATACATGAGCAGAAACTAACATAATAGTGGATGCCATGTAAGTTGATGTTGCATAATGAGTAAGAACATGGTGCGCAGTAAACGACCATTGTACGAGTATTGTTAAACAATGATATGGAGAGCAAGTGGAATTATGAGTTAGACTCAGTGGAGACGAAAAGCAAGATATGGTAAGCAGATTAGGCAATAAAGCCAGAAATCTATACCATATGACGGAAGACCAAGAAGGCATTGTTTATCCCTACTGCAATTGCATAAGGAATGGAAGTGTACTCCTAGTAAATTAACATGACAAGTGAATACCCGATTGCTAAGTAACCAACCCGTACTGGATAGGGAAGTCGAGCAAACACACCAACGAACACAACGCAAGTCGGTTAAGCGTAGACCTAGAAATAAAACCGTTAGAAATACCAACTGTCAGAGTAGTTGAAACTCACCGCAACAAAGGTGGAAAGAGACTTATAAACGCTATAAGGAACGATGCATCAGAAATGCAAGGTCGTACAGATGAAAGAATACTTGTACAGAACCAAATGAGGAAGCATGATTAGGAATAAGTGACTACAGTAGCACTGAATACGAAATATAGGTATAGTAAATACCTCAAGTGTTGGAAACAAAAGAGGGAGCACTACATATTAGGTAGTAGCTCGACCTCAACCGACAGTAAGTCGGAAAGACCAACTGAATAAACACAGAGATACATAGCAGAATACACAATAAATTACCAGAGAATGGAATAGAAAATCTATAACTCATCGAGTTCACATACGGTAAGAAATACTATGTGTTGATTGTGAAACTGTTATTCCTAAAATAAAAAGGGATAAACGGGAGTTACACAATACACTAAGAATTACGTCAAGAGCGAACTAGGCTCTTAAGTTATCAGGGTCGCGCAGTAGAAGCTAGTGGGCCCATAATTCTAAAGTTGAATATGCATAATGAAGACGAGTAGATGGCTAATCATCAATGCCTAGAATCCCGACAGGCCAGAACCAAAACCGGTAATGAGTTAAACAAACTCCAATGCGAATTCTTGGTTCAGGGACTAAACCGCCAATATGGTTAGATCCTCTAACCAAAACACATTGTATAACAGACCGCGTGGAAGTAAAACACTTCACGACGGTAGAACATTTTAAACCAATGTTCAGTGATAGATTACATGGGCGTAATCCCTTTTAAGGGGGGTAGAGCGAAAAATCGCTTAGCGTATGTTTACGTACAAGTGTACGTGAACAATGTCGTGCAAAACACAAAATAATTTGTTCTGATGATTGGTGTGTATGTTACATAAACATACGTATTCATTCATGGTTTAATTGTGGTCATTGCACACAGAAGATGTGAATACCATTGTTATAAACATACCTACCTTGTGAACCTTGGGTGGGAGTACAAGTGTAAAGGAGTAGAGAAACTCCTGGGGAACTAAAACCCCGACAGTATATGTTTATTTAAGACCAAATATAGTATTGTGATTTTGATAAAAAAAACACACATATATATATATAGTATTATGATGTATGAAGTGGTATGAAACCGATATAAAACCTAGTGAGAATTAAATTCCCTAGATAACTTGATTAGTAGTGAATTGAGAATGGTTAATGGACAGAGTTCCATCCTATGGAGATGTATGGATCTATGATTGTGACTAGAATGAGTAAAAGAATAGAAAATGGAAACAATTGAACTAATTGATGGTGCGATTATGACTAGAAAGAATTAAAAGATAGAAAATGGTAAATGTTTGAGTTAGTTGCTGGTTGAAATTGAAGTGGGAGGTGGAACTTGATTTGCATGCGATCAGGGGAAACTAAACAAAATTGGGGTGGAAGGATAGTTCAACACTGATGCTGATCACATCAGGGTTAGATGACTCTTGAAGCTCCCTATAAGTGGTCACAAATAATCACGTTAAGAAAAGATGCAGTTAGCATAAATTAGAGTTGGAGTTGTATTGCGTTTTTAAAAAGGATTTTCAATTGGTATTTTTAAATAAAAGATTTGCTTCTACTTGGCCTCATAAGAAAAAGATTTTTATTATTTAGTCTCGCTCACGAGCTGAGGACGTATGAGCCTTTTGTCTATGGACCGGTGACATGAGGAGAACATAGTTGTTTTGTATTACTCGCTCTGTTATACCCAAAATTTTGACCCCCCTGGTTAGGGTCTACGAGGTTTTGATGTCGTGGGGGACGTTTCAATCAAGTAGTGAGAGATTCCGGCTCGATCGGCACATTCCAGGGCATGAGGAGCAGTTTCGTCATTGTCAGGGGCGTTTTTGTAATTTTTAAGGCTCCTAAGACCTCCTATAGGCTTTCTCTCTCCTCCGAAAGATGCCCAAATCAGCTTGAAATGCTTTGATATTTTAACCCATGATAGAGGATGACATTTTAAGCATAATGGCGTTAGAATTTTGATTTTTCGAATTTCCAATAATTTTCTAGCAATTTCTGACTGAATCTGACGAGAATTTCAATTTAAAAATATTCCAACATTTAAAAAATTTGATTACCCTTCAGAAAATTCACAATTGCCATCCTTGACATGTGGTTAAAATTTCACAGCAAAATTCCTTTCGGAAGTCATTTAATTAAAATATCAAAAAATCTTACTTTTACTAGATTTTCTTTATCTTTAAGAAAGTCTATATAAGGGGATAGGTTTTTTGATAAAATCAGAATCTCATATGCTCAAGAACCCTAGGGAGTCAGAAAACACAACCTCCTCTCTCTCTCTCACGTTTTCCAACACCCGGCCACCCGAATCATACCGAAAATCCCTCAAAATCACCATCTAAACACGTTTTCCAATCCCCAAAGCACCAATAATCATCAAAATCTCATAAAAACACTTCCAAAACGTGAAGAACAGCAAGAACAACCAACAACCAAAGCTTGGTTCGAAATCCTTTCGGGTCTGCCATCAACGGAGCACTCGACGAATCCCGGTGTGAAGAATCATCGTGAATCCGAAGGTAAAATAGGTAGAAATTTCACTTTCCTAACTCCTCACGATATTACCAGTGTTGCCTCAAAATTTGGGCATAAAACAACTCTTTTTCGCTGATGTATCGTTAATTGTTTTAGCTACTGCCTTGTTACTTGTTCGTCAAGTTTCGTGCATAATTCGGCTTCAAATTGCAGTCTTTCAATTATTAACGTCTTGTATACCTTTCAGGCTACACGTGCATAAATTTTGAGCCGAAAACACCTTCGGGAACCACCATAAAACCCCTGTCCGTGGGTGGTCCGGGGCCACTGACGGGTTGTCCGTGGCCACGGACGGGTTGTCCGTGGCCACTGACGGGTTGTCCGTGGCCACGGACGGGTTGTCCGTGGCCACAGACACCCACGGACGGCGGCGGGATTTTAAAATTTTAAAAATTTAGGTTTTGCTAAACTATGTCCGGGCCTACGGACATCCTGTCCGTGGCCCCGGACTTTTCAAAATTTTGTTTTCTGTTTAATTCGACTTTTATTTTCACATAGGTTAACTGGGGTCCGTGGTTACGGACATTAGGTTCGTGGCTACGGACGGAAACAAGATTTGACCTAATTCTGCCTCCGAAACCCTAGTTTAGGTAATTTCAACTTTCACTTTTATTTTTTGTCAAAAAATGCTAAAAAACCCAAAAAAACATAAGCTTGCGCACTTAGGTTAAAACGACTCGTAATAAGCCGTAATTAAACTAAGTAGAGGAAAAACGACTTCTAGGGGTAATGAAAGTAATTGAACCCTAAATAAGTCGAATACCAAGCCCCCGAACCCGAACTCTCCTTTCCTAATTTGATCTAGGTTAAAATTAGGTGGCGACTCATAATAGGTTCCAGTGAGCTAGCTTAGGTTTTAATAATTATTGTTATATGACATAGTTATTAATCTTAGGTTATAAGTGGACCTAAAACCCGATTAGATCCTATTCAACTTAATCCACATAGGATAGGGTTTAAAATCGAGGCTCATAGATTGGCGACTCTGCTGGGGACAACTTCTTAATATTAACTTGTTTAATTTTAAGAAAGAGGGCTTAACTTGAAAATGTTTATTTATGGCTTTTATTGTATTGTTTGTTTACTTTTGTGCGCAATTTAAATTTCTGTACCTTTGCATCATATGAGAGCAAGGGTCCTTATAAACTAATCTCATCCTGGGACCCGCTTGAGGGTCCCCTGTCAGGGACTCACACCTTTTAGGTGATGTGAATAAGCGGGGGAAAAGAGGAGGATGTCGTCTAACCACACCCCCTTAATACCTGGGCCTTAGCCCCAAGCGGTTTCCTGGCAGTGCCCTTACCTAGCCCATTGTTTGGTCAGTCAAAGACCCGATCGTAGACGCACACCTTCAGGTGATGTGAAAAGAGTGGGGAAGCCCAAAGAGAATAGCGTGCAAGCCCTATTCCTTTGTGGTGACTTGGGCCCATGCCCTAAGCACCTCTCCGGATCGATCCATACCTGGTTTGATTTAAACATCTAGTGAGGACATGTTGAATCTGTGTGGGCCTTGTTTGCTTGTGTGATTGGCCCACTACCCAGCCTTGAAACTGATAGGAATTTCTCCTACATCAACCTAGCCCAACCCGAATTGTCATTTCTATTTGTTTGCAGCCCAAAGGCTCTGTTTGGTTTAACATGTGAGTTGTGTGGGCTTCGGCCCAAAAGTTTAGACTTAGGTGTTTTCTTTCTTTCAGCAAAATTTGAATTATCAATTTAGTTCTAGGCCCACGGAAAATAAATCCACCTAAAGCAATTCATGAAAATCCATCAGGCCTCTCCATTTCAAGGCTCATTCTAGTCTAAGAAGACCTTCCACTCGGTCGTTGGCCCAAGGTCCTAGTTATAAGTATCATCTTTTAGGCCCAATCAGAATTACTCGGCCCAAACAAGTTTTAAATTAGAATACCACTTTATCAAGTACTCCTTCCCGGCCCAGAACTTCAGTCCAGTCCTCTTTTATTTTCTGACAGACGGCGCTTTGGAAACAGGTAAACCCAAATCCTAGGAGTGGTGAAGAAGGAAATCCGGTCAACATGGATGTCCATCTCGCAGCTTTGGAACAAAAGTACATGGACACTATTAATGCCATGGAGCAGAGACATAGTGCTGTCAGGAACGCCATGGAGTCCAACTACATTGCAGCAATTGAAGAATTAAAAACAAAGACCCTTTCCCTTGAGGCCAGACATCAAGTCCAAAATGAACTAGTGAATAGGCTTCTTAGTTCTCTTCACAACTGCATGGAAGTTAGCTCTATTAGGGCCCAAGGTTCACAAGGGAATATCGAGGAAATTGCTGCAGAACTCGAGAGGGCGAGCGGACAACCAGAAGAAACTCCCAAGGCGACCAGTTTGAATTCCTTGAGATCTTGCACTAAGTCGGGATTACCAACACCCGCCCTAGGCGAGAGTTCCATATGCCCGTAGAATTACAGCGCCAGGTCCCGGGTAGGACAGCTCAAAGCTCGGGGAGTGGGCTGTAACACCCCATATGAGCAACTATCCAACAACCTAGCTCCCAAGCCATCCGGGCTTGAAAACTAGCCACTTAGGCCCTCAATCCTCACTTGGGCTGAAAAGTGGAAGGCCTGTTGTTGTAGTCAACCCATGTGTTTACATATAAGGAACTCACAATACTACTCATATCCCGATGTGGGATGGGGGTATTACATACTCCCCCACTTAAAGAACGCGACGTCCTCGTCGCAAGCCTAATATCCAAGTCCCATGGACCTCCTCGGTAGGTGTCGGGTTACCCATCCCGACACGGTCCCGAGTCCGCTCTGATACCATTTGGTAACACCCCATATGAGCAACTATCCAACAACCTAGCTCCCAAGCCATCCGGGCTTGAAAACTAGCCACTTTAGGCCCTCAATCCTCACTTGGGCTGAAAAGTGGAAGGCCTGTTGTTGTAGTCAACCCATGTGTTTACATATAAGGAACTCACAATACTACTCATATCCCGATGTGGGATGGGGGTATTACATGGGCAACAAGACTTTGAAGGCGAAGCCAGTTGTAGCAATCCCAGTTTCAAAACAGAAAACCAAAGCATCATCTCGACCTAGGCGTTTCTCTACACCGAGACAATTTACCAGCATTGGCAGACCTCTCAGTCAAGCTCTCATGGAACTGGAGGAACTGAATCTACTATGGCCTCTTGCATCTCATCCCGGGGTTATTCAAGCAGGGGAACAGCTCAATCAATTCTGCCAATTTCACAGGTTACCAGGACATAGCACCAATAATTGCAGGAATCTGAGGCATAAAATTCAAGATCTCATCGACCGAGGCTTCCAATTCCCGTGAAGACAGCAACTTGTACATGAATCCTATGTTCGGGCACTATTAGATATTGTTCAGTTCTTATGTTTTCCTCTAATTACTGTTTTCAACTTCCTCAGTAGTTCAATTTTATCTCTCTAGATAGGCCTTGTCTTTTGAAATTACAGTCAACTTTGTTATTTGCGTTCAATCATGAAATGAGGATTTTCATTCTGTGTAAGTTCTCATTTATGCATGCATTTAGTCATTCATAAATTCAACAATATAAAAAACAAAAAGAAGTACCCCCTTGCGACCACCATGAGCAAACTTTGCCACATCCATAGTCATCACTCACACCATGAACAAGATCGACTCCTCACTTCACCTACGTTTACCACAATCCTCACTTCACCATTCCACCAGTTCACCCAAAACAAAAGCAAGAAAAACTCCAGTAAAAGATATATCGGTCAGTCACCACATCATCCATCATTCCTTCACAAGATCATCTCATCACCACTCACCACCATCATTCATCATACAACCACCTTCCACAAATAACCGGGGTATTCAAAAGGCTTGTCAAAAAACCCACAACAATACTGGGGGCAATCTGGGTTAAGGAACGGTAATGTTTATTTATTTTGTTTAAACGTGCAAACAAGTCTATGAGTGTACATTTCGCGAGAATGCCTTGGGCGGTAAAACCAAGAACGAAAGAGTGTGTCGTTCTTACACGACTCTAGAGAGATCACATTCAAAGGTGAGGTAAACGGCATAACTCCGACTAAAGGAGATAATTTGTAAATTTACGCTTAAACCTATGAAAAGTAACAAAGAGCGGATACACAACTATTAGGGATGACGAAGCACCTAGGTACAGCACCACACAGCCAAAAAGCTTATGAACCCTGACATTAAACCCTAGGCACCCCTGCTGAGCTTTTCGTATACATCCTCTTTTACGACATTACAAACACCACAAACAAGCTAGCCAATGATGAACAACCGACCCGGTGACCAAAGGAAGCAAGGAGCCCGACTTCCGAGCAGTAACTTCACAAGTCAAAGGAAGCAAAACTGCTACCAACATGACAAAACGATCCGTAAATGGTCCCAAAGCGACACAGGATCCCATGAGCTCACATCAAAAAACAGCTCTCAAAGTTCAAAACCGGGAAACACAAGAACCCCGAAGGAAAAGAGATTCAAAGAAAGGAAAACCTGAAGAGCCTCGAAGCAATCCAAAATCAGAAAAAAGAGAGAAGGTGCAAGGAACAACTCAAAAGTCCCAAGTTCCAAGCTCACAAGAGAAGTCATCACGAAGTAGCCAAACGACTTCAAGACAAAGAAGGCAAGTCCGAGAGAAGGTGCAAGTTGCAGCTTTGGTCACCCTTATAGCTCCACATATCCTAAACATTCCTCCATGATCCCCTTGTCTTTCATCACACCTCATAGCCACGTTATAAGCTTAAAAGACTTCCGACTTAGTAGTTGTGTATCCAATCACGTGAAAGTAGCAGGTTGAACACGTAAATCTAACAAATGTCAAATTCAATGGTTGAGATGTTTTGACCAAAAGGAGAGCACGAGTGCAAGCATCAAACACTTTGAGTGTAGGATAGAAAGCACCACATCAAGACATAATCCTTGACCATGTGAGGATAAGACTTGTTCGCATGTTTAATCAAAGAAAATACTGGGGGCAATCGATCGGAACGATCGATTGCCATGAACTCTAGCTCAGATTGTCTTAAAGGAAAATACTGGGGGCAATTGTTGGTTCCAACAATTGCTATGACAACACCAATCGAAACCTAAACATTAAGCACCACCGACCACACATCACACCTGTGAGCCTCGATTTGAACCCTATCCTATGTGATTAAAGTGATTAGGATCTAACCGGGTTTTAGGTCCACTTATAACCTAAGATTAATAACTATGTCATATAACAAAATTATTAAAACCTAAGCTAGCTCACTGGAACCTATTAAGAGTCGCCACCTAATTTTAACCTAGATAAAATTAGGAAAGGAGAGTTCGAGTTCGGGGGCTTGATATTCGACTTAATTAGGGTTCAATTACTTCATTACCCCTAGAAGTCGTTTTTCCTCTACTTAGTTTAATTACGGCTTATTACGAGTCGTTTTTAACCTAAGTGCGCGCTTCTGTTTTTTTATTTTTTAGCATTTTTTGACTGAAAATAAAAGTGAAAGTTGAAATTACCTAACTAGGGTTTCGGAGGCAGAATTAGGTCAAATTTTGTTTCCGTCCGTAGCCACGGACTAATGTCCGTAACCACGGACCCTAGTTAATCTATGTGAAAAAAAAGTCGAATTAAACAGAAAACAAAAAATTTGAAAAGTCCGGGGCCACGGACAGGATGTCCGTAGGCCCGGACATAGTTTAACAAAACCTAAATTTTTAAAATTTTAAAATCCCGCCGCCGTCCGTGGGTGTCCGTGGCCACGGACAACCCGTCCGTGGTCCCGGACCATAGGTCCGGGATCCCGGACCACCCACGGACGGGGGTTTTATGGTGGTTCCCGAAGGTGTTTTCGGCTCAAAATTTATGCACGTGTAGCCTGAAAGGTGTACAATTCGTTAGTAATTGAAAGATTGCAGTTTGAAGTCGAATTATGTACGAAACTTGGAGAACACGTAACAAGGCAGAAACAAAAGTAATTAGCAATACAGAAGCGTAAAAAGGTTAGTCTGAACCCAAAATTTGACAGAGAGTTAATAAGGTCGTGGAGAGTTAGAAAAGTAGAATTGCAACCTGTTTTACCTTCGAATTTAGGAGGATTCTTCACGTCGGGATTCTTCGGAGGCCTCGTTGATGGCGGATCCAGAAGAACTTCGAACCCAGCTTCGACTCCTTGGTTCTTGATGTTCTTCACGTTTTGGTGCTGTTTTGGTGGGGGTTTGATGATGGATGATGTTGTGGGAGTTGAAAATGTGTTTGGTGTTGATTTTGGTGAGATTTCGGTGTTTGATCGTGGCTCTGGGGTTCAAAACGTGGAGATAGAGAGACGGCTGCCTTCTTTGATAGTCTAGGGTTCTTGAGCTTCTTCGTTGATCATGGGATAAGGTTCTTTATATAGACCTCTTTAAAGATAGAAAAATCCGGTAAAAACCGAGATTTACCGACGTTTTAGCTCAAGGGCTTCCAAAAGGAATTTGATTATGAAATTTCACACATGGGTAAAGGATGATATTTCTGATTTTTCTAAAGTGGAATCGAATTTTTGGATATTGGAATTTTTAAATTCAATTTCTCGTCAGATTCAATCAGAAATTGCTAGAAAATTTTTGGAAATTCGAAAAATCAAAATTCCAACGCCATTATGCTTAAAATGTCATCCTCCATCTTGGGTAAAAATTTCAAAGCATTTTGAATTGATTTGACCTTATTTGGAGGAGAGAGAAAGCCTGTAGGGGGCTTAGGGGCCTTGAAAAATTACGAAAATGGCCCTGGAGATGACTAAGCTGTCCTAGCACTCTGAAATGTGCCGATCGATCTGGGAACCCTCACTACTAGCCTATTAGAAGAGACTCTCCTCCGGGGGGTTGAAATTTTGGGGTATAACAGATTGCCCCCGTAAACTAGACTTGTAATGGAAATGAAAAAGGCTAGTTGATGCTTGAGTGATACCCCAAAATTTTGGATCTTAAAAGGACCCCTCGTGCAATTGAAAACCAACAATTGTGTCGAGTGTTCTAAGGCGCTGACTACCTATGAGTAAAGTGGAAGGATGTCGACGATTCTAAAGCGTCGGCCACCTAAAGGTAAAAAATGAATAATGTCAGACTATTCTAAGGCGCCGACTACCTATAACGAATGAGATGATGTCAAGCTATTCTAAGGCGTTGACCACCTATAACGAATGAGATGATGTCTAGCTATTCTAAGGCGTTGACAACCTAAAATGAAATGAAGTATGCCGAACATTCTAAGGGGTCGGGAACCTGTAATGCAAATGTAGATGTCATGCAGAAAAGATGATATGATGATGATATGCTAACGATTGATGATGCTCGGATGCTTCTGGGGACCGAAATCCGTCCAATGCTCCTGGTTGGTATACTATGGGGACTTATTGCCTCTGCCCACCAACTGGGGTGCTGGGATAACTTCTAGATTACCAGGGGACTTATTGCCACTGCCCACTAGTTGCTTCTCCCAAGAAGTTGACATAAAGATGGGGACTTATTGCCTCTGCCCCGCCAACTTAGATCACGCTCTATCTCGCACTGAAGATGATACTAGGTCTCGTACTGGTCTCGCACTGGATGACGATGCTCGGTCTCGCACTGATGAAACTGATGGGTCTCGCACTGAAGATGATACTAGGTCTCGTACTGGATGATGACGCTCGGTCTCGCACTGAAGAAGATGATGGGTCTCGCACTGATAAAGATGATGGGTCTCGCACTAACAAATATGATGGTCTCGCACTGACAAATATGATGGTCTCGCACTGATGAAGATGCATGGTCTCGCACTGAAGAAAATGATGGGCCTCGCACTGATGAAGATGATGGGTCTCGCACTGAAGTCTCGTACTGAATGGATGAAGAAAAAGCTGGCTCTCACACTGATTCTAGGTCTCGTACTGAGAAGATGCTAGGTCTCGTACTGAAAGAGGAATCTGCAGGGCCTTGCGCCGATTTTAGGTCTCGAACTAAAAATGAGTTAGGAAGATAATGGTCTCGTGCAAATGATGAAAACTGATTATTGGAGTGCCAAACATGGCAATGATGATAAGATGTATGCAATCAAAATACATGAAATAAGATACTCGTTCAAAACAGGAAACTGTTGGAAAAGGTGGCAATGTTGAGGTGTTGTGCAAAAGTTGTAAAATGCAACTAAAGTGTTTGTTGGAAGCTAGCCCAAAACAAGGAACTATTGAAAAATGTGCTAAACATGGCAATGCTTAAGAAAAACTCTGCTGAAAAAGGAAAGTGAAATAATCATTTCCTGACTAAAAATTTCAAATCTGCAATTTGTTTCTTAGAAAATGAACATGCCGTTGGTGGAAGTGTGTGGTGTTTGTTGTGGTGCTTGTGATAGACCTGGGACTGCGTTGTGATTTTGGATGGTGGTCAGGGTTATGACGGGTTTGATGTTTTTGTGGAGGTAAGGCTAATGACGGGCTTGAGAGTGTGTGTGTGTGGTGGTAGGGGCTTATGTGTGCCTGTGTAGTGGTGGTGTGGAGGTAAGGGCTTTGGGTTCCAATTGGTGTTGTCATAGCAATTGTTGGAACCAACAATTGCCCCCAGTATTTTTCCGTAGGACAATCCGAGCTAGAGTTCATGGCAACCGATCGGAACGATCGATTGCCCCCAGTATTTTCTTTGATTAAACGTGCGAACAAGTCTCATCCTCACAGGGTTGAGGCTTATTCTTTGATGTGGTGCTTCCTAACCTACACTCGATGTGGTCGGTGTTTGCACTCATTTCTCGCTCATGGTCATAACTTCTAAACCATTGAATTTGATATTTGATGGATTTACGCATTTGATCTGTTACTTTCACGTGATTGGACACACAACTATCAAGTCGGAAGTCTTTAAAGCTTATAACGTGGCCATAGGGTGTGATGAAAGACGACGGGATCATGGAGGGATATTTGAGGTATGTGGAGCTTAAGTGGGTGACCAAAGCTGCAACTTGCGTCTTCTCTCGGATTCATCTTCCTTGTCTTGAAGTCGTCTAGCCACCTTGTGCTGACGTTGTTTTCGAGTCTTCTGGAGTTGTCCTTTACACCATTTCTCTTTTTGCCATTTGGATTTCTTCGAGGCACTTCGGGTTTGCCTTTTGTTTTATCCTTTCTTGACTTTGCCTTCGGGGTTCTTGTGTTTCCCGGCTTTGGGCTTCGAGAGCTATTTTGATGTGAGCTCTTTAGATCCTGTGTCACTCTGGGACCATTTGCGGATCACTTCGTCATGCTGATAGTGGCGTTGCTTCTTTGGATTAATGAGAATGTTATCTGAGAGTCAGGCTCCTCGCTTCCTTTGGTCACCGGGTCGAACATTCATCATTGGCTAGGTTATTTTGTGGAGCTCATAATATCAAAAGGGATATATGAAAGGCTCAGTGGGGGTGCCTAGGGTTTAATGACAGGGTTTACAAGCTTTTGGCTATGTGGTGCTGTACCTAGGTGCTTCGTCATTCCTGATAGTTGTGTATCCATTCTTTGTTACTTTTCGCAGATCTAAGAGTAAATTTACAAATTATCTCCTTCGGTCGGAGTTATACCGTTTACCTCACCTTTGAATGTGGACTCACCGGAGTCGTGTAAAAATGACACGCTCGTTCACTCATGGTTTTTCCGCTCAAGACACTCTCGCGAATTTCACTCAAAGACTAGTTCACACGTTTAAACAAAAGATTCAAAGACAATGATTCTAAACTCAGATTGCCCCCAGTATTGATTTGGGGTTTATGACAACAGTTTGATAGATGTGGGCCTTGAACCTCATTGTGGGTTGTTTGGATATTATGGGGTGAGTTGTGGTGTTTGGTTAGGCATGTTCAAATTTTTAGAAACAAGAGACAAGCCGTTCCATCGCATAGTCAGAAAATGATTACTTCGTGAGTGCTCTTTTTTTAAGTTTTTTCGAATAATAGAATGATGCTTTGTACAAAAATTATGAAAACGGAACTATGTTTTATTCAACAAAAAGAATAATGTTGGAAATTACAAACTCGGGAAAACTACCAAAAATGATCAGGGAAACTAACTACTACAAAAGTTGAAAGACGACTAATCAAAGAAAAGAAACACATTTAATGAGAAAAAACAACATTTCTGATGATGCTTGGGCACGCATGCTCTGCGCTCTCCACCACGTTCTTATAATTGGAGCCCTTGGTCGATCAGGTCCTGGATTCTGTGTTGTAGGGCCCTGCAGTGGTCAGTGTCGTGACCGGGCAGCTGATGGAAGTGACAAAATTGATTAAGATCCTTCCCCAAATGAGTAGTTCCTGGCCTCAGGGCGAGCGGTTGCATCGGACATCTTCCTCGAAGCTCCTCAAGTGCTTGTCTTGGTGTTCGGCCGATGTCTGTAAACTCTCTCTGTCGAGAACTCCGTCGGGATGGTTCTACTGTCCCAACGCTCCAACTAGGTCCTCTTGACTGTCGATCACTGCCCCCCTCATGTTGCCTGGTTCTCTTACGGGTGCAGCTTTGGATGCAAGTTGCTGCTCCTGGTTTTCTGATCACTTTCCTGAGTTCTGTAGCAATTTCTTTGACATTCTCCTCCGATCCTCGGACCCTAATGGAGCCAACTTCAATGCAGTCATAAAGGGTGTTGAGAAGCCTGTCCACTAACTCATCCCGAGCTTGACGTTCGGACTCGAGGGAAAGAGCCTTTGCTTTCACTCTCTCTCGATAACAGCAACGTAGTTAGATTCCACGGCGTCCATGGCAGCACTATGCCTCTGCTCCATGGCTTCAATGGTGGCCATGTGCTTTTGTTCCAAAATTGCGAGCTGGGCTTCCATGTTGATTGGACCGCACTTAGGACTTGAGTCTACCTGTGTCCAAGGTGTCCATTATTAGCTAACAAAAGGAAGTGGGCTGAAAGATACTAAGGTGAGAATGACGCTTCACAAGATAGATCAAAACAGACTTAGGCTGAAAGCAAGTGGGCCAGGATACCCAGAGAATGAGATGTTTGGCTGGACTATCTCTCAGACTATGAACTGGAATTTGGACTGAAATGTAAACAGATGGCTTTGATTGGGCCTGAGAGGTAACACCTAGATCTAGGGTTTTGGACCAGGGCCCGAATAAGAAGTCTACCTAGACTAGAATGAGCCCTTGGGCCGGAATGTGTTTGGGCCTGGAGTAAAGCACATGGGCTGGAATGGTCCCTAAATCACAAATGGGCCTAACTTTCTTTGGGCCAGAGAAGATGGTTGCTAAGCAGAAAAAGAATTTATTTTCAGAACTTGTGGGTTATTTCAAGTTCAGGTGGATTTCTTTTTTTTGGGCCTAGAACTAATTGGATAATTCAAATTGGGCCAGAAGAGAAATCACCTAAGTCTAAGCTTTTGGGGAAGCCCGAATGACTCACATATTAAACCAAACAGGACCTCTGGGCCACAAACATAGAGCCGCCAATTCGGTTGGGCTAGGTTAATGTAGGAGAAGTTCCTATCAATCTCTAGGCTGGGTAATGGGCCGATCATACAAGGCCCACACAAATTCAACATGTCCTCACTTGACGGTTAAATCAATTTGGGTATGGATCGATCCGGAGAGGTGCTTGGGGCTTAGGCCCAGGTCGCCACAAAGGAATAGGGCTTGCACGCTATTCTCTTTGGGCTTCCCCACTTTTTTCACATCACCTGAAGGTGTGCGTCTACGGTCGGGTCTTTGACTGACCAAACAATGGGCTAGGTAAGGATACTGTCAGGAAAATGCTTGGGGCTAAAGCCCAGGTATTAAGGGGGTGTGGTTAGACACCCTCCTCTTTTCCCCCACTTATTCACATCACCTAAAAGGTGTGAGTCCCTGACAGGGGACCCTCAAACGGGTCCCGGGATGAAATCGGTTTAGGTGGACCCTCGCTCTCATATGATGCAAGGTGCAGAAAATTAAAGTGCGCACAAGTAAACAAACAGTAATAAAGCCATAAATAAACATTTTTTGAGTTAAGCCCTCTTTCTTAAAATTAAACAAGTTAAAATTAAGAAGTTTGTCCCCAGCAGAGTCGCCAGTCTGTGAGCCTCGATTTTGAACCCTATCCTATGTTGATTAAAGTTGATTAGGATCTAACCGGGTTTTAGGTCCACTTATAACCTAAGATTAATAACTATGTCATATAACAAAAATTATTAAAACCTAAGCTAGCTCACTGGAACCTATTAAGAGTCGCCACCTAATTTTAACCTAGATCAAATTAGGAAAGGAGAGTTCGAGTTCGGGGGCTTGATATTCGACTTAATTAGGGTTCAATTACTTTCATTACCCCTAGAAGTCGTTTTTCCTCTACTTAGTTTAATTACGGCTTATTACGAGTCGTTTTTAACCTAAGTGCGCGCTTCTGTTTTTTTATTTTTTAGCATTTTTTGACTGAAAATAAAAGTGAAAGTTGAAATTACCTAAACTAGGGTTTCGGAGGCAGAATTAGGTCAAATTTTGTTTCCGTCCGTAGCCACGGACCTAATGTCCGTAACCACGGACCCTAGTTAATCTATGTGAAAATAAAAGTCGAATTAAACAGAAAACAAAAATTTGAAAAGTCCGGGGCCACGGACAGGATGTCCGTAGGCCCGGACATAGTTTAACAAAACCTAAATTTTTAAAATTTTAAAATCCCGCCGCCGTCCGTGGGTGTCCGTGGCCACGGACAACCCGTCCGTGGTCCCGGACCATAGGTCCGGGATCCCGGACCACCCACGGACGGGGGTTTTATGGTGGTTCCCGAAGGTGTTTTCGGCTCAAAATTTATGCACGTGTAGCCTGAAAGGTGTACAATTCGTTAGTAATTGAAAGATTGCAGTTTGAAGTCGAATTATGTACGAAACTTGGCGAACAAGTAACAAGGCAGAAACAAAGTAATTAGCAATACAGAAGCGTAAAAAGGTTAGTCTGAACCCAAAATTTGACAGAGAGTTAATAAGGTCGTGGAGAGTTAGAAAAGTAGAATTGCAACCTGTTTTACCTTCGAATTTAGGAGGATTCTTCACGTCGGGATTCTTCGGAGGCCTCGTTGATGGCGGATCCAGAAGAACTTCGAACCCAGCTTCTGACTCCTTGTTGTTCTTGATGTTCTTCACGTTTTGGTGCTGTTTTGGTGGGGGTTTGATGATGGATGATGTTGTGGGAGTTGAAAAATGTGTTTTGGTGTTGATTTTGGTGAGATTTCGGTGTTTGATCGTGGTTCTGGGGTTCAAAACGTGGAGAGAGAGAGACGGCTGCCTTCTTTGAGAGTCTAGGGTTCTTGAGCTTCTTTGATCATGGGATAAGGTTCCTTATATAGACCTCTTTAAAGATAGAAAAATCCGGTAAAAACCGAGATTTACCGACGTTTTAGCTCAAGGGCTTCCAAAAGGAATTTGATTATGAAATTTCACACATGGGTAAAGGATGATATTTCTGATTTTTCTAAAGTGGAATCGAATTTTTTGGATATTGGAATATTTTTAAATTCAATTTCTCGTCAGATTCAATCAGAAATTGCTAGAAATTATTGGAAATTCGAAAAATCAAAATTCCAACGCCATTATGCTTAAAATGTCATCCTCCATCTTGGGTAAAAATTTCAAAGCATTTTGAATTGATTTGACCCTTATTTGGAGGAGAGAGAAAGCCTGTAGGGGGCTTAGGGGCCTTGAAAAATTACGAAAATGGCCCTGGAGATGACTAAGCTGTCCCTAGCACTCTGAAATGTGCCGATCGATCTGGGAACCCTCACTACTAGCCTATTAGAAGAGACTCTCCTCCGGGGGGTTGAAATTTTGGGTATAACAACACCACAGGCCCATATAAGCCTTTACCTCCCCATCAAATTCCCTCAGGCCCGTCCTAAGCCCTACCTCCACATCAAATTCCCTCAGGCCCGTCCTAAGCCCTACCTTCACATCAAATTCCCTCAGGCCCGTCTTAAGCCCTACCTTCACACTCAAACATCCGCAGGCCCGTCTTGAGCCCTACCGTCTCCAGGTTTGACATAAACCCTAATCCTTTTACATCCATTTAGACCCATCATACACTTAGAACAACCTTTAGGCTCGTCATAAGACCTAGATCCATCCTTTAGGCTCGTCATAAGACCTAGATCCATCCTTTAGGCTCGTCATAAGACCTAGATCCATCCTTTAGGCTCGTCATAAGACCTAGATCCATCCTTTAGGCTCGTCATAAAACCTAGATCCATCCTTTAGGCTCGTCATAAGACCTAGAACCATCATTTAGGCTCGTCATAAGACCTAGATCCATCCTTTAGGCTCGTCATAAGACCTAGAACCATCCTTTAGGCTCGTCATAAGACCTAGAACCATCCTTTAGGCTCGTCATAAGACCTAGAATCATCCTTTAGGCTCGTCGTAAGACCTAGTTGCATTCCCTTAGGCTCGCAGTAAGACCTACCATTACCTTTTAGCTTACCCACTCTCATCAAACACATTGCATTCATATCATTCATATAGGCTCGTCATAAGACCTAGTTACATTATCCAGACGCGTCACAAGACCTGGCGACAGAAAGTTGGCGAGGTGATGGCAATAAATCCTCCTTTTGCGATGTCAACTTATTTTTGGGATCAACAAATGGTGGGCAAAGGCAATAAGTCCCCAGGGTTTTTACCAGGAGTTATCCCTGCACACCGGCTTGGGGGCGATGGCAATAAGTCCACATTGGGTCCAGCCAGGAGCATCAGCACGGGTTTCGGTCCCCAGAAGCATCCGAGCATCATCAGCACTATCAATATCATCAGCATCATCGGCATCATCAACATCATCATCAGCATCATTAGCATCGCTAGCATATCAGCATTCCTACATCTACACATTATTTAGCTTTCATCATCTTTAGGTAGTCAACGTCATAGAATCGCTTGACATTTACTTCATCATTTCATTTTCAGGTAGTCAACGCCTTAGAATCACTTGACATTTACTTCATCATTTCATTTTCAGGTAGTCAACGCCTTAGAATCGCTTGACATTTACTTCATCATTTCATTTTCAGGTAGTCAACGCCTTAGAATCACTTGACATTTACTTCATCGTTTCATTTTTAGGTAGTCAACACCTTAGAATGGCTTGACATCATTTCGTTTTTAGGTAGTCAACGCCTTAGAATCGCTTGACATCTTTTCATTTTCATTCTCACTCATAGGTAGTCAGCGCCTTAGAATAGCTTGACACAATCTACATATAGGGTCTTTTAAGATCTAAAATTTTAGGGCATCACTCAAGCATCAACCGGACTTTTCACATTCATTACAAAGTCCAGTTGACGGGGGGCAATCTGTTATACCCAAAATTTTGACCCCCCTGGTTAGGGTCTACGAGGTTTTGATGTCGTGGGGGACGTTTCAATCAAGTAGTGAGAGATTCCGGCTCGATCGGCGCATTCCAGGGCATGAGGAGCAGTTTCATCATTGTCAGGGGCGTTTTCGTAATTTCTAAGGCTCTTGAGACCTCCTATAGGCTTTCTCCTCCTGAAAGATGCCCAAATCAGCTTGAAATGCTTTGATATTTAACCCATGATAGAGGATGACATTTTAAGCATAATGGCGTTGGAGTTTTTGATTTTTTGAATTTCCAATAATTTTCTAGCAATTCTGACTGAATCTGACGAGAAATTCAATTTAAAAATTCCAACATTAAAAAAATTCAATTCCACTTCAAAAAATTCACAATTGCCATCCTTGACACGTGGTTAAAATTTCACAGCAAAATTCCTTTGGGAAGTCATTTAACTAAAATATCAAAAATCTTACTTTTACTAGATTTTCTTTATCTTTAAGAAAGTCTATATAAGGGGATAGGTTTTTTGATAAAATCATAATCTCATATGCTCAAGAACCCTAGGGAGTCAGAAAACACAGTCTCCTCTCTCTCTCACGTTTTCCAACACCCGGCCACCCAAATCATACCGAAAATCCCCTGAAATCACCATCTAAACACGTTTTCCAATCCCCAAAGCACCAATAATCATCAAAACCTCACCAAAACACTTCCAAAATGTGAAGAACAACAAGAACAACCAACAACCAGAAGCTTGGTTCGAAATCCTTTCGGGTCTGCCATCAACGGAGCACTCGACGAATCCCGGTGTGAAAAATCATCGTGAATCCGAAGGTAAAACAGGTAGAAATTTCACTTACCTAACTCCTCACGATATTACCAGTCTTGCCTCAAAATTTGAGCTTAAAACAACTCTTTTTCGCTTCTGTATCGTTAATTATTTTAGCAACTGCCTTGTTACTTGTTCGTCAAGTTTCGTGCATAATTCGGCTTCAAATTCCAGTCTTTCAATTATTAACGTCTTGTATACCTTTCAGGCTACACGTGCATAGATTTTGAGCCGAAAACACCTTCGGGAACCACCATAAAACCCATGTCCGTGGGTGGTCCAGGACCTTGGACCTATGGTCCGGGGCGACGGACGGGTTGTCCGTAGCCACGGACACCCACGGACGGCGGCGGGATTTTAAAATTTTAAAAATTTAGGTTTTGCTAAACTATGTCCGGGCCTACGGACATCCTGTCCGTGGCCCCGGACTTTTCAAAATTTTGTTTTCTGTTTAATTCGACTTTTATTTTCACATAGGTTAACTGGGGTCCGTGGTTACGGACATTAGGTTCGTGGCTACGGACGGAAACAAGATTTGACCTAATTCTGCCTCCGAAACCCAAGTTTAGGTAATTTCAACTTTCACTTTTATTTTTTGTCAAAAATGCTAAAAAACAACAAAAAACATAAGCTTGCGCACTTAGGTTAAACGACTCGTAATAAGCCGTAATTAAACTAAGTAGAGGAAAAATGACTTCTAGGGGTAATGAAAGTAATGAACCCTAAATAAGTCGAATACCAAGCCCCCGAACCCGAACTCTCCTTTCCTAATTTGATCTAGGTTAAAATTAGGTGGCACTCATAATAGGTTCCAGTGAGCTAGCTTAGGTTTTAATAATTATTGTTATATGACATAGTTATTAATCTTAGGTAATAAGTGGACCTAAAACCCGATTAGATCCTAATCAACTTAATCCACATAGGATAGGGTTTAAAATTGAGGCTCACACGCTCACGAGCTGACGACGCATGAGCCTTTGTCTTCGGACCGGTGACATGAGGAGAATACAACAAAATGTATGTAAATGTTTTGATCTTCAAAGGACCGGGGACCAGAAAGAATAAGTGTCCATCACGACCGGTACGTGCGAGATCACCGTGTGTACTACTCGAAATGGACTCGAAGACTGAGTTGTCTTGTAGTCTTTGGACTGACCCCATGAAGAGAGTATAAAGGAGTATTTTTTATTGTTAAACATGCAGTGACATGTTGTGTGTTATGTGTAGTGTACAATATCCAGATTGTGATTCTGAAGGGTTATATCGGGTGTATTTTGATATGTGAGAGTTATGTGGTAAAAGTGATCCCTGTATTCTTATTAAATGATGCATGGGAATTGTGGAACTTTGAGGACAAAGTTCTTTTAAGGGGGTAGATTGAAATACCATAAACCTTTATGTGTTAATTAATTATGTAATTATGATATTCTAAGGCTAATTAAGTCCTTGAGAAAATTGGTGAAGAAAGAGAAACAAAAAAGAATAAGGAAAACGCGTAAAAGTTACAAAACGTAAAAACGCGTGTTATGTAACCATAGGAGGTATATAACCTCAACTAGAGTCCTAATTGGATTCCTAAGGCTTAATTAGGCATAAATGGAATGTGAGAACAATTCCCGAAGAAAACGGATCCAAATAATGGGATAAAACACTAACGAAGTCTTAAAGCACGTTTTTCGAGGAAACCCAAAAACGTGACTTTAAACAGTTAATGACGGTCTAGAACCACTAAAATTAACAAAACGAGAAAAATCCGAAAAACGGGCCCGGTTTAGTGAATAGTGCAAATTTGGGTTTTATGGTTGTTATTTGATTAAAAACTAAAATACCCCTTGTTTTTCCATTTTGATAAAAAATCTGGCCCCTTCCATGTGTTCCCACATTATGGTCTTCTGAGAAAATTCATAAAGTAATAAAGTAAGAAAAACAAGTACAAAAGCTACTTTTCTACTGTCTCTCCCCTCTTATTCCCTTCCCATTCTGATTTCTCTCCCCTCTCTCTTGCTGATTCATCTCTATCAAGCCTAATTGGCTCCCTCGCTCACGTGGGAATAGAATAAAATAACGGGGGGTTACTCTTCACTTTACAAATAAAAAGGAATTGTGCACTCTCTCACCTCTATTTTCCTTCCTTTCTAGCGTGAACCTCCTCTCTTTCCTTCTCCCCTTGATTTCCCTTCTTCCTAACAAGCTGGAAGCCTCTCCCATGGCTTCTCAAGCTTCCCTTGCTCACTCAAGCCACTACAAACCTCTAAATGCAAAATAATCACGTATTCACGCTCCTCTAGTCTTGGAGATCATTTCCCTCTTTTCAAAATCTCAAAACCTTGAAGTTCACCTCTATGGGTGTAGCCCATTTGAAGAGGGAATCACATTTTCTTGTGCTTGGTTGCCTCCTCTTTCATTCAAGGTAAGAAAATCATAAAAATCAATCTCTTCCTTCATTTCTTTTGTGACCGAAAATTGCACAGCTTTGAACTCCATATTGCTCCTTGTGCCAGCCGAATTCGGTCTTCAAGAAGTGCTAGAACCTTGTTTGTTTTTTGCCCAAAATGCTCCATTGGAAACTAGAAGGTAATTCCCTCCTTTTGCTGCTTTAAACACTCTCTTGCTCTAGGGTTGTTTCAATTGTTTAAGTAATCTCTTAATGCACATTATTATTCGATAGGGTAATGGTCTTTAGCTTAGCAAAATAACCGCACATGACCGGTTTGTAAAACAAGAGCAAAGAGAAAAGAAAGAGCAAGGAAGAAGAGAAGCAAAAAGAAAGAAGGCTTATGAATTTAAGGTAATTTAACTACCCTAATGTTTACCCTTAATGCCTTTTAAAATTTTGGGTTGGTAATTTAAAAGAATGAATAAAAAAATTGTGTTGAAAGTGTGTTGGGGGATTAGAAGAGGAATTTGTGATCAAGTTTAATGCATTGTGCATTGCTTTGTGATTTAAGGGCCTAAGTGCCAAGTTGTTTAAGATTTGCACATGGGGATTATTGTTGTGATTGATGAATTGTGTGTGCTGTTAGAATCCACTAAGGGTTTGGTTAGTTGATTTCTTAATGTTTTGGGATTAGGTGATGAATACATCAAATTTGGATATGTTAGGTTAGTAACAAAGTTATGACGAAATTTCGGTAGAAATTAAGTGGTTTAGGTGACCTTATGAGTTTGGAGATCCTAAGGCTAGCTAGGTGTTGTTAGGAATGGATTTGGTGTATTAATCACCATGAAATGGTAGTTGGAGAATGGTGTGGAGTTATGTAAAAATCTGTAGCAAAAGTTGATGTTTTAGGTTGCTTAAAATTCTAGGAAAGAGCTTAGTGTGTTTGACCCAGTAAATGAGGGATGAATTAGGGTATTAGAAGTGAAAATGCTTAAGAAAGATTGGAATGGTCAAATTGGTTGAGAATGAGATAAAAGCTTTCATGGAAATGTTGTTAGTGCACTAGTAAACAAAGTGTAGAATTTGAGAGTGAAAAACTTGTAGAGTTGAGCAAGAATTGAAAAATGAGTTTGGTAATGATTTTGGAAGGTTTAATGCATGTTTATGGTGTTATAGCATGTTTAAAAACTTGTGAAAAGATTGGGTGAGGTTTAAGGTTGGATTAAGGGTTGAAAATGGTGTTTAGCAGCTTTTTAGCAGGGTCTAGGACCTAGCCCTTGGATAAGGTCCCGGACCACACCTTAAAATGCCCCGAGAACACCACTGGAGGGTTGGTCTGGGACTTAAGTCCTGGACCACCTTAAAAATCAACCCGAAAGTTAGCTAGAGCATTGGTCCGGGACTTAAGTCCAGAACCGAGTCCCGGACCACACCAAAAATGCTACTGAAAATGTTTTAAAGCCTAAATGAATGGGGATTGATGGGTAATGATATTAGATGATGTTTAGGACTTGTTTGGTGACATTTAAAGGTCCTTAAAAGTGTAAACAAGTATTAGATTGAATGTGAGAGTTGTGAACTTAAGATCACAAGAGTAAAATTAAGTATAACGGGACAACGGGGTTAATTATGGGCGTACTAGTCACTAAATAATCGTATTGCCCTGATGTTAGTGGAAACGATTGTAATGCTACCAGTTGTTCGAGAATTATTCGAGGAACATAAGATGACTCATTAGAGTGAAGCCTTGGTGATAGGTATGGTTTTCTTGCAACCTGTGTTCTACCGGGTTACACCGGCTTGTATGCCAACCTATTTTTCTGTATGTTTACCACCTTGCAAGATAAAGCATGAAATGAGTTTACTGTAATTCAATTATGTGGCATATTTAGTTCTGATACCATTATACTCGAATATGTGTGAACTGTAGCTAACCGACTCTACGATCACATAAGAGATCGGTATTCGGATTGAAAGTCCCAACCTACGGGAACGTTCTAACTACGACTATCCGTGTGTTAGATGTGTACTGTTGTTGTGTGTTAATGTGTTTATCCCCTTTAAGTATGTTGTTGTGTAACGATTGTTGTTTTGTTCATGTTGTCGAATGGTATCTTACCACCCCTATATGTCTAACCGAACTTGACTAACTATAATGTAATTTGTTGTAATAAGCCCCTTGGAGGGAGCTCCTAACCAATGTGTTATTTGGGGGGTGACGAATCCGGGTGTCCGGTCGCGTGTGTATGTATGGGAGTTGATATCTATATCAGATTCGACTCTCTCCCTTGTACGGTTGTTTTCCTTCTTGGAATTCAATCTCCCACGAGCCTCATAAATGGCTCCTGCCATGACTTAAGATCGGGGTTAGGGGGATACGTGTATGGTGTGATCGGGTCTATATTAAGACAAACACATCTAAGTAAAGTTATTATGTACAGTGTGATCGGGTCTATATTATGACCGACACATCTAAGTAAAGTATTGTGTATGATGTGTTCGGATCTATATTATATCCGACACATCTTAAGTAATATATACGTTCTCTAAGAAGAACAGTAAGTTGTTATGTAATGAGCTCAACATGAGAATGAAGATATTCTCTAGGCTCTAATAAGTTGGATAACTCTTATTTCGGTCCGAGTCCTCACGTGACTCGTTCCTGAGTTATGTTGTGCGTATGTTGATGTGTGATGTATGTTGTTATTATAAGAAGTAATTATGTGTAACCCGATCAAACGGGTAAATGTTAACTAATAAGAAATAAGCTCCATTAAGGTAGAAACCCTCAAGGGTTAAAGAACACAGTAATGTGATCTAACAAGCGTTGATGTGTCAACCTTATTGTTTGTAACCTATTGATTGGATATGTGTTAAGTATAAGCATGATCTGTGTTTATAGTTCTTCATGCATGATTTGAATATAATCAACCACATGCTCAGATGACAATTACTTGTGCGTGGCCTGGTAGTATGCGGGTTGCACAATTTCCATACCAGCAAAGGTGCTGAGCCCCTTTGGGGCCACCCATTATATTTCAGGTACAATGGAGCTGGTAGCCATTCGAGAGTAGGACGGGGTGGCCATTTATGCATGGGTAGTTATTTAATTTGCTTATGCATTGTAAGTATAGTAAGACTGAACTGTTATCGGCAATAGAATGTATTAGACTCGGTGATCATAAGAGAGATTACAAAGAAAATCATCCCTAACCAAAGAAGACAAGGAATTCTACTCCCCCGTCCACATAGATTCAAAGAAAGAATACACAGGAGATAAGAAAATTGGTCGTAGCCTTAAGCTGCCATGGATTTCCTTCTCTTCGCATGGAAAGTTGCATAGAACTTCCTTGGACACCAACACTGTGGATGAGTTCGGAAATGGAGATGTGAATGTAGTGTATAGGGGTGTTGAAGTGTATTTGTAACACCCTAACCGCTAATCCTTCCGTTATCCTCTAATCGTCTCCATACTTAATCTTACACGCAACGGATACTTACATACTCCCTGTGGGTGATACAACACCGTTAGCCACCCCAAGACTAACAAGGCTCCTATTACTTACTGTATCGGTCCAAGGACTAGAATTTTCCGAGTAACTTAAATACTTACATTACATTCCCAAATACTTACTTACATACCTGATTACCGAGTATCTAGAGATATATAAATTACATTCCAGCTCTACAAGTTTATTAAAAAATTAAGAGTTTGTACAACTACTCATTCATACTAAGTTCACAAGTCCATTTCTCCAAAAAGGGTGTACCACATGGTACACCAACGCTCAAAAAGTCGTCAAGCCGTGTACAACTCAGTACACCATCTTTCAATCAACTAACTACTCCCAAAAGAATTCATCATGGTCCATACTCGACCTTCAAGTCTCACGGGTACCTGTAGAATTAAAAACAGTGCCCCAAGGGGCTCAGCAAAACGCTGCATATGAAATTCGCATACCCCGCGTTCTAACGGGGGTACGCCAACTACTTAGTCGAATACATGCTGTTCGTTTTATTCATACATACATACATACATGCTTTTATACACAATATTACAATTACATCACAGGGCATACATACATTCATTCAATACACACAAGGAAGACAATACAAGTCAACCATTCGTACTTATCGGAATACGGAGATACACTCCTCCAATACATACACAAGGCTCGTTAGCTTCTTTACTCACCCTGGTTAATCGGGTGTACTTTACTCTTTTATTCGCATTCAATGACTTACACTTGTCAAGACCATTACTCATACAAATACTTTAATTACTTACTTACTCAAGTCAAGTCGGTATGACCTCCGGGCAGGGACTACTATATCCTACCACCGGGCTTTAGGGTGGCTCACTAGTCCAGGATGCTACCCATTTAAGGGGTTTGGTCCATGGAATAGATCCTCATGTGTCTCCTTATCCTCACGTGTGGCCGAAACTATATCGGACTTCTACTCATTCCATTTTACCAATTACTCAAGTTAGAAGGTTAGGTAGTTAGGAATTAGTAGAAGTCATTCCTTTCACACCATAGGTTAGTGTACTACACATACACTTCATTCTCATTCATCCATTTAGGTGATCACATAAACACACAAATCAGAGTAGCCAAGGTAGCATACGGGGCATGAGAAAATCGTACCGTTCACCGTCGTACTCGTACTCTCGGTTTTCCTTCGGGGATCAACTATTCGATTCCTATAACATACACGGAACCGTACAGTCAATGATCTAGTATTGACCTAACTTATTATCCCATTACTATCCCCTATGTATACTTACTAGTTCCCACAATTCCTAAGTGGTTATAAAACCCATTTCGTCCTTTAAGTTTGTTTTCTTACTCATGTACATTTTTCCTTACCATTCTTACTCCATCAATGGTGTACTACTATATATATATACATATGATTGCCATGATCATTATATATTTTTTTTTGTATGACTCGACTGACCTTACCCAGGGTCGGCCCCAAGGTCGGTCGAAGTCAATGAGTTACGATACTGGAAAATTCAAACCCGACCGACCATGCAAGGTAGGTCCCAAGGTCGGTCCAAGTTAGTAGGTTTCTGGGTTTGAAATTTATGACTCGACCGACCTTGCCAAGTTCGGTCCTAAGGTCGGTCGAAGTCAGTAGACTTCTGGCTTCACAATTTACGACTCGACCGACCTTGGCAAGTTCGGTCCCAAGGTCGGTCAAAGTCAGTAGACTTCCGTCTTTGTAAATTTGGGCTCGACCGACCTTACCAAGGGCGGTCCCAAGGTCGGTCCAGTCCAGTATTCCCGTTTTAAATTTTGTTTCAGATCCATTCTTTGCCCATTAATTCCCTAACCTTTACCAAAGCATCCTCAACATGTTTAACTTTCATTTTGATGCTTTTAACTTCTCTAAACCACCTACTAACTCATTACTCATTTCTAAGCTAACTTACACAATTTTTTTCCCATTTTCATTTCAGCACTTATGCTAATTTTCTTCTTCAATGCTACAGATTTTTGTTCTAACTTGTACCATTCAATACTCCCTCAACTAATGCCATTACTAGCCTCCACAAATGCATTATTTTCCACTCTAGTTCTTCCCATTATCTAGCTCCTGTCCAAATCTGTTTTAAAGTGCTAAACTACCCGCAACAACCACCAAAATACACGTAGTTACTACCTAGGTTATTCCTGCTTCTTATACATCTAAGTCTTCTAATTTCTAGACAAATTTGGACAGAGTTTCCCCTATAATTTTCACTTTGCTCACATAAATTCTCAGCTCACAATTCATTTACAATCACCACATCTTTCTACACACTAATCACACCTAAATTTTCCTGCACATATACATTTACTTCCCAAGGTTCTCGCAAGTTTTTATTCATCATTCAAATGCTTCAAAACAGTTTAATTCTCTTCTTCATTATATTATAACACAACTACTACTCAAAACTACATACATTACTCATTTTTAACACACAAAATCTGTTACAATACAATATACAAGACTAGCTCAAGGTTAGAGCATTTACCTTGTCTTGTTAGTTTTTATTTCTTTCTTTTCCTTCTTCTTTCTTTCTTCTTTGTTCTTCCTCACACAACCGATAATGCTACAGCCCATATCAAAATATACTAATGAGCATTCTAATGGGGTTCTCAACCTTAAAATCAGCCCTAAACTTCAAGAAGATTTAAAGCTTAAGAGGGTGTTACCTTTGGAACTTCTAGGTGAAGTTTTGAGCAGCAACAACAACAAGCTCCAGCACTACTTGAAGGGATTAAACCGGCTGGAACAAGAAGAAGAATAAGAGCTCCACTTGTAAATTTTGTTTTGCCAAAAGGGCCGGAAAAAGATGGAGTTTCAAGACTATTTTTACTTTAGAATGACAAGGGAATGAAGGTGCTTCAAATGGTAGTCTTAAAACTCCAAAATGAGCTATAGCCATGGTGGAGAAGTATGAGCTTTTCAACTTTTGGAAGGTGGAAATTGAAGCTCAAGAGGAGAGGAATTCAATGGTGTATTTTTTGCAGAATTTGGACAAGGTTTGAGCTTCCAAAAATGGAGGAGAAGGAGAGTACTGGGTGAGCTTCTTCAAATCTCCATTACCGGTTGGAGGAGGAAAATCAGAGGGAAGGAGGAGGTGCAGTATGGTGAGAGTGAGGGAGAATGGAGGAGAGAGAGTGTTGTTTGCTTTTTACTTTATTATGTTTGTCCTTTGTGAGTTAGGAGGGAAATAATAAGAGAGAGGGGAAGACCAAGCCGGCCACCACACCCACACTCTACAGATTTTAGTTTTTTATTTGCAAAGGGGGACACATTAGTTTTGCCTTATTACACTTCACACCCCACTACTTCTCGTTTTTACATTACATACTAACCGGAACCCGTTTTCCGGAATTTTCTCGTTTAATTAATTTTATTGGTTCTAGACCTTCATTAATGTTTAAATATAGACATTTGATTGAATAAAATTATTACGGGTCTATTTAACCTGCTTAAAGTCGCGTTTTCCCGGTTTCCTCAAAAAACACGCTTTAAGGTTCGTTTATGCTTTAAATCCATTTTAAGGATCGATTTTCTTCAGGAATCGTTCCCTTATGTTTATTTAGATGTAATTAAGCCCTCCAAAATTATAATTAGCCTAATTAATCACTATTTTTAATTTCAGGTATTTCAGTATCAATAAGTGCAGCCCATCGGCCTATTTAATGGCAACAAAATCTCCATGTGCCGGGTGAAAGTCATCTGGCACCACGTGTTAAATATGCGTAACTGTTAACGGTCAAAACTGTCAGGCGAAATGTTGCATGTGCCGGACAGGGAATGTCCAGCTCCGTACCCGGCATCAGTTAGATCCGTCAACTATAAATAACTACCACCGTTTGGTCAACCGTGGCGACTTTTCACATATGCCGGATGAGATGTACCCGGCAACACACCCGCAAGGATCCTTTTCTGCTCCACGCTTGTGCCGTGCAGGAGGCATCCGGCATCACGTCCGGCTCTGTGGTCAGAAATTATTTCCCTGTACGAAGAACATGTAAAAACATAAATCTGAACAAATAATAGACTTTATATATAATATAACACAAATACTAACTATTATAACCTTATTTAGACTAAACTATATATAAATCTAGTACATAAAATATGATAAGTCTATGGCTTATCAGAGAGAGGAAGCAAGAAATATTACCTATATTTGCCTCTTCGGTCTGGTTGGAGAGAAGCAAGCACAGAAAAGTGAATTTTTGTCCAATTGTGAGAGGAGAAAGAGAGATTGGCGAGAGAGAAGATTGAGAGAGATGATGCATTGGAAGGGATGAATGACTGGCATTTAAAGAAAACCGGAGGGAAAACCAAGAGAGAAAGAATACTAACCAATTGATTAGTGAATTAAATTGTCTAGTTAAATTAAAGAAAATCAAGGGTTAGGAAATATGAGAAGGTAAAATTAATTCATTGGTAAAGTAGGAAATATCAAAGGATAAATATGGTTTACTGATTAAAGTAGGAAATATGAATTGTTAGAACTAGTTCATTAATGCAATGAGGAAAACTCAAAGGACGAAGCTCATGGATTAAAGTTGACTTACTTAGTATAGTTAAATCATAGCAGTAATTAAGTTATAAGATTATTAACTTCATTTTAATAAATAATTATATTAAACTAACCAGATAAATATGATGATAATTACTACTACATTAAAAATCATAACCGACTTATTTTCAAAACGGATATTTATTAAAACGAATCATTTTTATTAAATATGATATAATATGTTCATAAACTATAATATAATCCTCATAAACTACTTATTATACTTGCGAGCTAATATACTACTACACTACATCATAGATGTATTTTGAATCAACAGTACTATTTGAATCATATCATTATTATTATAACTCCATTTTTTAATAATTAAATATGCCAATTTAACTAGAGAAATACGAGAATTATTAATAAAATTACAATTGGCCTATTTTAAAAAACGTTATTTATTAAAATGAATTCTTTGTAGTTAATAATATGCTCGTAGCATACATAATATATGTACTTGTAAGATATTTAGTATACTTGCATACTATAATTGTAACATCCCAACTCATCCAAAAGTGGTTATCACAAAAACTTACTAACATATATATCAACCTCGCAGCGGAATCATAATACAATACCCAGCACCTTGCTACGGTCTGAAATACGAGAATATATCGAGCTTAAATAATTACAACACTTATCCAAAAACACCAACCGAGTTTCGAGTGTCTCAAAGTCTAGCATAGTTTACCACAACCTCTAATATCAACAGACGGGTGTACAAGCATAACCCGCACTCAAAATAAAACCCATCCTAGGTCTACCCGCTCCTACTCTCGAGGTGGGTCTTCTGAGGCCTCTTTCCTGCAAAATTAATATGGATGCCCTGAGGGGCTCAGCACCTTTGCTGGTACGATAATCTTATAGCCCCCAAGCTAATGGGGCTACGACGACTACTTTGTCGTAAGCATGCAGTTGATTAATTATACAACATTAATAAGAAGTACAATAAACACCACACATTCATATGAACAATCACAACTCAAGCAATTGTATCAACTTAATAAGTGTTCATTAGGTAAGTGAGTTAGCTTTTATTCCTTAAATTAAGATTTCTCCTATTCTCATATCCACTCTTATCTCATATATGCCAACCGTTCTCTTATTAGAAATGATTAGGCCTTAGTCCGTTGTTTATTTTTGTAGGGCTTGGTTAACCCTGGCCAGCAGCTAGACACTTACTGACAATAAACAACATTTCTCAAGTTAATGGGGATGTAGGATAGATCCCCCCATGCCATACTTAATGTGCCTTCCACCTCAAACAGTAGTCCGAGGAGGTCGAGTCGGTTTGTTGACTCTAGGCGACGAGTCCAAAGACAAGTCTAATTTGGAAGTCGGACCTGATACAGATACCAACCTCCTCCAATACACATGTGCCGATACCATTCCGGAATTCTCACTCCCCCCAAGTTATAGTTAGTAGGAGTCTCAATGACAGGTTTTGTTAGTTAAACCCTTCTGGGTATTAACCAACCAATCTTAAGAAGTGTATCTTATCTCATCCATTTGATTACTAAATGTAGTTAGTAAGTCAACTCAAGTCAAGTGTGTTAGGATAATACAAATACACAAGAACACAATAAACCGGTTGCATGCCTTATCTTGTTTTAGTCGAAACAATTAAACAATTAGCACACAAGCCGATCGAGGGACACCTCGTTAGCAAGCAGGCTACAAGAAAACCATACCGTTCACCTTCGGTCGTTTCGGTTGTCTAATCTCCTTCTGAGTCCCAATTCTCAAGTTCTAAAACATTCATCCAATTTGGGTCGTTAATTATTCTCGATTAACCTAACCTACTTAGCCACTAAAGATCCAAGAGTAATAACCACTAAGTCTTGTAATTTAATCTTAATCACATAAATTGTTTTACTTTACTTAATCTTTTAAGCCTTTATATGCATATCTTTCTAATCATCATTACCCTCCTAATGGTGGACTACTAATGCCACTCTTCCTTTTTTTAAATAAGGCCCAATGGACCCACGACCGACCCAAACCCCTCTGGGTCAGTCGGAGTCAGAAACTTCTTCGACTGAAACTTTTACACTCGACCAACCCATGACCGACCCAACACCCCTAGGTCGGTCGAAGTCAGAAACTTCTCCCCTTTGGAAATCCTAGTCCGACCGACCCAGACAGGGTCAGTCCCCTGGGTCGGTCTAAGGCAGACCCTTTTACAAAATGCTTAATTAGCTCCAATTCTTTCCACAAGTATCCTAGCATGTGTTACCATCATCTTGGAACTTTAAAACCCTCTTAAATCATTCACCAAACTCATTGAATAACTCACTTCTAAGTTTCTTAAACACTTACTTAAATTCTTACTAAATCCTTAACACTTGAAACTTAGTTCCTCACACTTCCAACATATAAACTTGCCTAGAATTTCAACTATCCAAAGTGTTCCTTTATCCCATTTTGACCACTCCACAAGCATCTTTTTTCATCCCCATTTCCTTTACTCAAATTACTCAAACTTTCTTAAGGTCACTTACTCTAGTTAATGCTTAAGTCTTCACAAGACATTATACCTTATTTTCCTTCAAACTTTGCACAAGTCTCAAATTTCTCTTATCATGGTTTTGGTGCCTAGCATCCACCATCCTATCCTCTAGTTCCTCATAGACATTTCTAGGTCATCCTAATACTCAATAAACACCTTAAGTTATCTATTTCCACCAACTTATCCATTAATGATTCCTAATACAACCTAGGTCATAATACCTCATTAAAACACTTAACACATTTAGTTTCTCCACCAAATTTTTACATAGCTTCCCTAGCACTTTCTCACACCCAAACACTTAGTTTTTCACCCTTAAACCATTCAAGACAAACAAATCCTCAATAGGTGTTCTCTACACACAAACTACACCCAAACTACACCACATCATAATATAGTGCATAAACTTAAATTGCTCGGCACTTAGGCCCTTAAATGACATGGCTCTTAGGCCCTTAAATGACATAAATTTAAACACTAAATTTCCCGCATTTAATAGCCTTTAACCTGCAATTACACCCATCAATCTCATAGTAATTATAAGTGCTCTTGTAATTCACCTAATGATTGTTTTACTAACTCAATTCCCATTTGCTCCTTAGTCACAAGTTCACAAATATGATCACATTATTTTTCCTAGGTTATATAGTTCATTATATATAATGTAAGATCTAAGCTTCATTTGGTATCTATGTAAACCCCATCCCTTAAAACATTAAACCACCTTAAGGTAAGTAATTTACCTTGTCTTTCTCAAGCTTTTCTCACTTTCCTCCTTGGGTTTTCTTGATTGATTTTTGGCAAGGACTCTTAGTTCTCTTGACAATCCTCTAACCAATATTCAAATAATATAATGAGTACTAAGGAACATACCTAGACTCATGGAATTTACTCTTAGGTTAAAAAAGAGTGTTTAAAGCATTGAATTGGATGATTACCTTTGGAGTCTCAAGATAGAATTTGGTAATGAATCAAAGAGGACCTCCACTAGTCCCTTGGAGAATAGAACAAGCTAGTTCAAGGAGTAAAACAAGACCCCATGAGAAGACAATTTTCAGACATTAAGAAAAATGAAGGAAACTTGATCTTTCTTTAACTTTTCTTACCTTGAATGAAAGGAGATGAAATGGAGCTCTTAAAACTGAACTTTCCCTCTTCAATGGAGTTTCTCCATGGGATCAAACTTGAGCTTTGAGAGATTTGAAAAGATAGAATTGAAGGTCTTGCTCCAACTAACAGTAATCTAAGCTTAGTTTTTTATTTGGAGCAATATTGTGATTTTGGTGAGCAAGTCAAGATGGAGAAGAATGGAAGCTGAAACTTGTGTTTTCTTTGAGAGGATGAGGAAGAAGAAACTAGTGGAAGAAGAAGAAATGAAGAGAAGAGAGGAGAAAGGTAAGTTTATGTGAAGATATTTCCTTAAAAGCAAATAGTTCTTTTTCTACTTCCCTCTTCTTTTCCTTAAAGTGCTGACTTATGTTGGTGACTCACCATCTTTAAAATTCGGCCCCCTTCCTTAGTTAGGATATTTATGGCATATCTTGACCAATTAATTAAGCAAAGTTGACTAAAGTCTAATTTGAGCACTATTTGGTCACTATTCATAATTACTACACAAATTTGTGAAATTTTTGGTTTCCCATTGATTTAGGCTTCCTAATGTGATACTAGGTAGTACACATGTTGATTAAGGTATAATCTTGGTCATGTAGCCACTCAAAACCCCTTTATAGGACAATTTTTCAAAAATGTGCTTTAAGAATCCTTAAAGCACAATTTGTGTTTTAAGTTGTTTTTGAGCTTGGTTTTCTTTGGTAATTGATGTAACATGTCCATTATCATGTTATTAAAGTCTAAGAATGATCTTTGGGCCCTAATCAAAGTTACTCCAAGCTTAGAGCATGTTTTTGCTTAAATTGTCTTTATGGTGTTTCTTGTGTTTTCTTTGGTTTAAATTGTTTACTAATGTTTCTAAGGCATGTTTTAGGATTATTATATCTTATTTTAACATCTAATCACCATAGATAGGTTTGGGGTATTTCAGTCTAACCCCCTTAAAAGAACTTTGTCCCCAAAGTTCACATGTATGCTATATCATTTACAACACACGGATAACTCAATACCATAGATTATACTCACATTCGCACACCTTATGACTCATATGGTCTACCACCAAGTACGATACAAAGGTACTATACATATCTCATGTCTACTACAACGTGTAATACACAAGGTATCTCACACATAACCAAGCAAACGACAAACAACACAGTGTGATTGTTTGCTTGCTACTCAAAACAAGGAAGCTCTAACTCCCTTACAAAGAGGTACGCCCTGGACCCTATACAGACAATCTAGTCAGTAAACAATGAAGGGTACTTCACTCTCATCTTTTCCTCTAACTCCCAAGTGGCCTCTTCGCATCTGGTTAGAACCGGAGAAACCTACCAGTCGCACTGACTTATGGTGAGGTCCTAGTCTTGTATCAAGATCCTCTGAGGGGTTCCACTAATCTCTCGGTCTAAAGTAATCTTTCTGGTTCTAAAACATGGGAGGGGTGGTGCTTCTTAAGCTGTGAAACATGAAAGACATCATGCACTTTAACCAACTCAGCAGGTATGTTCAACCTGTAAGGAACTGGGCCCACCCGCTCCGTAATTGCATACGGACCCACAAACTTCGGGCTCAGTTTGCCCTTCTGCCCAAAGTTGAACACACCCTTCATCGGTGAGACTCGCAGAAATACCTGGTCGCCCACTGCGAACTCTAGGTCTCGTCATCGAACATCAGCATACGACTTCTGCCTATCTTGAGCAGCTTTCATATTCTCTCTCATTTGCTGAACTTCAGCCTGAACTTGCTCTAAGTACTCTCGTCCTATAATGACCGCCTTACTCGACTCATCCCAACAGAGTGGTGTACGATATGGTAAACCGTACAACGCTTGGAAAGGTGCCATCTTGATCGAAGTATGATAGCTATTGTTGTAAGAGAACTTGATCAGATGCAACTTCTCAATCCAACTGCTCTGGAAGTCCAAGGCACATGCCCTCAGCATGTCCTTGAGTGTCTGAATTATACGCTCAGTCTGACTGTCGGAGGATGGAACACGGTACTTAACTTAAATTCAGTACCCAACGCTTCCCTTGTAGCTCTCTAGTACCTCGAAAGGAATCTGGTGTCTCTATCAGATACTATAGTCTTCGGTACTCTATGGTGTCTCATGATCTCTTTATCCAATAGCTATGCAAGCTTAGTTACCTTCCAAGTATCCTTCATCGGAATGAATCGGGCTACCTTGGTCAGGCGATCGACTACAACCCATATCATGTTCAGACCTCCCCTCGTAGGTGGGAGTCCGACCACGAAATCCATGGAGATGTCATGAAACTTCCACTCCAGAACTGGCATCGATTGTACCATTCCCCCGGTCATCGATGCTCGAATTTTACCTTCTGGCATGTGAGACACCTCAATACAAACTCGGTAACATCTTCCTTCATCCCCGACTACCAGAAGTACCTCTTTATGTCTTTGTACATCTTAGAGGCTCCCGGATGGATAGAAACTAAGGAACAGTGCGATTCTTGTAGTATGCGCTCTTTAAGATCAGCGCTGCTGCGTAGGATGCATAACCGGCCCTTAACTCTGATCAGATCATCATCGTGAAGTCTGAAGTCGTATTTCTGACTCTCAAAGGTACCTTCTGTCAGCTCCAGTCTAACTTCCCTCATACGCTCATCGTTCCTCTGAGCCTCTCGCACCTCATCAACCAAGCTAGAAGAAGCGAGTAGTGAATGGAGTGAGTGTGCTCGAAGGCTCAGGGCGTCAGCTACAACATTGACCTTCCCTTCTTTGTACTGGAGGTCAATATCGTAGTCTTTCAAAAATTCTAACCATCTTCTCTGTCGAAGATTCAACTCCTTCTGAGTGAATATGTATTTCAAACTTTTATGGTCAGTGTAGATCGTCACACTAACCCCGTATAAGTAGTGGCATCATATCTTCAAAGCGAAGACTACAACTCCCAACTCTAAATCATGTGTGGGGTAGTTCTCCTCATGTTTCTTCAGCTGGTGAGAGGCATATGCTATCACCTTGCCTTGCTGCATGAGTACGCAACCCAATCCCCTGCCGTATGCATCACAGTAGACCTCAAAGCCCTCCATACTGTCTGGAATGGTCAAAACCGGTGCAGTCATCAATGAGTCCTTCAAGCTCTAGAATAAACTCTCATAGTGAGCCGTCCATACAAATGGTGCATCTTTCTTCATCAGACTGGTCATCGGCTTTGCGACCATACTAAAATTCTTCACGAATATGCGGTCGTAGCCAGCCAAACCGAGAAAGCTCCTGATGTCGGTAACTGTCTTTAGTCTAGGCCAGGTGCGTACAACATCAATCTTTTCTGGATCTACAGAGATCCCAACATCCGAGATGACATGACCAAGGAAAAAGACCTGGTCAAGCCAAAACTCGCACTTGAAGAACTTCGCAAAAAGCTGGTTCTCCCTCAGTGTCTCCAATACTCTTCTTAAATGTTCCTCATGTTCAGATCTCAACTTTGAATATATCACTATATCGTCGATGAAGACCACAACCGACTTGTCCAGCTGCTCCCTGAACAAGCGGTTCATCAGATCCATAAATTTTGCCGGTGCGTTCAACAAACCGAATGGCAACACTGTAAATTCGTAGTGGTCGTAACGTGTCCGGAATGCCGCCTTCTTAATGTCTCCTCCTTAATGGCTATCTGATGGTATCCCGATCTGAGATCAATCTATGAGAATACGGATGCCCCCTTCAACTGATCGAACAGATCATCAATGCGAGATAGTGGGTAATTATTCTTCACAATCACTGCATTCAACTCTCTATAGTCAATGCAGAGGCGGAGACTGCCATCCTTCTTCTTCACGAAGAGTACTAGCGCTCCCCAGGGTGAAACTCTAGGTCGCACAAACCCTTTATCAAGTAGGTCTCTCAACTGTTCTTTCAATTCATTCATTTCAGCTGGGGCCATGCGGTAAGGCGCCTTAGCTATCGGTCTGGTTCCAGGTAGCAGCTCAATGGTGAACTCTACCTCCCGAGTGGGTGGCATGCCGGGCAGTTCCCGAGGAAAGAGATTGGGGAACTCTGACACTACCGGTAAATCGGGGTCGAACTCGAGGTCCCTCTTTATGTCCTGAACATAGCAGAGATATACGTCCTACTTCCTCCTCAATTCTTTATACATTGCCATGGCGGAGATGATCTTGGTCGAAGGCTCTCTGGGCCTCTAGCGGTATGATATTGTAACACTAGATGGACTTCTGAGTAGCAGTCGCTGCTCGGCGCAGAGGATACAACCATTGTGCCGCTCCAACCAGTTCATCCCGAATATCACATCAAATTCCAAATCTCTGAACTCAATCAAGGTGACAGGGAAGTCTTCGCCCTTGATTCTGATGGTGGCTGCTCGGTAGTAGCGAGTACATCGTACTTTCTCCTTAGACGGGAGCGTAACCATAAAGTCGGGTAGCTCATCACCGTCTAGCCCCAACCTCCTCACAAATGACGACGAGATGAAGGTATGCGAGGCCCCTGAGTCGAAGAGCACGGATGCATCAACGCCACTAATTGGAAAGGTGTCGGTGAGGATAGTACCGCTTTCGCCAGCCTGTGCCTCTATAAGGATGCTTAGTGCACCTTCCGTACCGAGTCCACAACCTATGTATTTCACAAGCTTTCATGAGTATTGATGGTATAACACGAGTCATAACATGTAATATGAACAACACTATTATTTTATTGATGACCATCCTTTTTACATCATGTGCTTCGTTTATTATATTTTACTTGAGGTATTACATGGCTAATACTGCCGAAAGGTTAAGTTTAGTCGTCCTAGTCTCATGTGCGTCACATTGATTACTGCTGACGGTGCTGTATTCAGCTTATTCCTCTTGATTCTATGGTACAACATTCGTGACTCTCCACCCATGATTAACACGTCTTCAGACTTAAGTATTAACTTCATGGCACGGTCCACACGCTTTTGCTCGCCCTATAGGAATTCAGCGTCATCTTCAATGGACCAAGACACTACGGTATCCCCCTTTCGAGAGACTCCGTTGTCTCGTCCTTTTCTTGGTGTAATCCAAGTCGTCCCTCTTTCTCGTAGAAGTTGATGATGCATAAGTCTGCTTGTATATCTGGGATCGGATCAGCTTCAAGTTGTTGAGCGATCTCCACGACTTGTGTAACAACCGGATGGAACTCCTCAGGTATTTCCGGTGGTGATGCTCCATCTTGTGCTCTCATACTCTGGTATGTTTTGGCATACGGATTCCAATCCATACCTAAGCTCATCATCCTTAACTTCATCTTAGCACCTCTAGGATACTCCGGTGTATAGAAACCTCCCGGTCCCACTCCTAACTGGCTGCATCTCCTGATGATGGTTGTTTTCACCTTGGGTGTCAGGTATCCCCTTAATAAAATCATACTGGGCGGATAACCTGACATTGGTATTTTGAGATCTCTCGGGTTTCGATGTCGGTCTCTTCCGGGTTAGATGTTGTGGGTATCAGAAAACAAATGTTGAAATTTCCTAAGGTGATAGTAGGTTATATCTTACTTAAGTTCTAATCATGTACTAAATTTTTATCTAACTCATATATTCACTCAAACACGCATGAAATGCGGTAAGCAGGCAGTTTCTTTGCTTAATGGTTTATAGCGGTACCTGGTCTCGATGAAGGTTCGGCCTCATCTTCCCATTCCACCATGTGGAGAGTAGGCCTCAACTTCTGGACTACCCTGGGTCCTTTGTTGGCGGCAAGCTGCGTCGCCTTCTAACCGTCGGATCCAGCGTTCTGATCGGCCTTACCCTTGCCCTTGAACCTGGGCCTGAAGTTCTTGCTCTCAAGGTTCTCATAACACTCATATGCTCAGTACCCCATCCCCTTACAGTGGTAGCACTTCACCTTGTTGCCCTCGCAGTCAAGTCCGGGGTGGTCCTTGTGTGACACCCCTACCGCTAATACCGTCATTACCGTCCAATCACCTCGTACTTCCATACTCACGCAGCGGATACATACTTACACAATGATGGGTGATACAATGCCGTTAGCCACCCACGTGACTAACAAGGCTTACTACTACATACAGCATCGGTCTGATGGACCAGAATACCCGAGTACTACATATTTACAATACATACTCCAATTACCAACCAAGTACTACAATACTCCATTCAATACAATACTCCATAATTACAATACAACATACTGAGTTTACTAAGATCCAAATCCAGATACAGATACAACAATTCTTTCAAGATTATACATGCTCATTAAGAGTCTAGCATCTTCCCATTCTCACAACTACATACTTTCCAAATACATATGGTGTACCCCTTGGTACACTTCTACATCAAGGCTACAAGCCCTATACAATTCCCTACTATCTATAGTTCTTTCCTAGCTATCTAAGTATAGCTGCCGGCCTCTTACTATGACCATAACTGCTTCGGTACCTATACAATAAAAACATTGCCCCAAGGGGCTCAGCTTACGCTGCATATGACTTCCGCATACCCCGCGTACTAGCGAGGGTACGCCGACCACTTGGTCGAATACATGCAATTCATTTTACTCATACATACATACATGCTTCATTCATAATACTACAATACTACACAAGGAATACATACATACACTTCAATACATACAAGGAAGACAATACAAGTCAACCAATCATACTTACCTTTATGGAATTACGCTTACACAATGCTTGTTAGCTTCATTTACCAACCCGGGTTAATCGGGTGGTTATTACTCTTTTACTCAAGGTCAATGACTTACACTAGCCAAGACCATTACTCATACATACTTTACTTACTTACTTACTAAGTCAAGTCGTAGTGACCTCCGGGCAGGGACTACACCGTCCCACCACCGGGCTTTACTGTGGCTCACCAATCTAGGATGCTACCCATTTAAGGGGTTTGGTCCATAGAAAGGATTCAGGCCAGGAATCGGATCCAACCTCTTGTGTCTCCTCATCCTCACGCGTGGCCGAAACTATATCGGATTTCTACTAATTCCAACGTACTCATACTTACGTTAAGAGTTAGGTAGTTAGGAATTAGTAGAAGTCAATGCATCCATACCACACAATAATACATTACACAAGTACACTACAAGGTACACATACACTTCATCCTCATCCATTCATTTCATGAATTATACAAACTAAATGTTCAAGGCAATATACAAGAACAAATATAATACAAGCACAAGTAAGTGCATTAAAATCTTATTCATGCATTTATCTTATTTAGGTGACCAAATAAGCACACAAATCGGGGTAACCAGGTTAGGATACAGAGCATGAAGAAATCATACCTTTCACCGTTGATTTTGGACTCACTGACTCCCTTCGGTGTTCAACTATTTGAATCCTATCACATACATAGAGTTGGGTGCTTAATTATCTGTAATTAACCTTACTTATTACTTTTCTAAAGTTTCCCAATTTATACTTACTAACTCTTTGTTACCCAAATACCTTTACTTATGTCACTTACTTAAAATTACTTCCTAAGCTTGTTCATGGCCTTAACGACCATTAAACATCATTAATCAAGTGTTAATTACCTTCTACTATCATTACCCTTCATTACCCTACCCTAGATTAGCTTTAAAATGGATTCTAGGAAGAAAATTAGGTGGTCCGGGTTACTGTCTGGGTTTACAAACCCGGACCACTACTTTGCAAAAGTCTCGGGTAAGATTTATGTGTGGTCCAGGTTTGTGTACTGGTTTACAAACCCGGACCACATGGTCTTTGTACTCTCGGGTGTGATTTTCAACTAGTCCAGGTTTGTGTACTACTTTGTAAGCCCGGACCACAAGTTTGGAGAAGTTACGGGTGTGAAAATGGGGTGGTTCGGGTTTAGGTCCTGGTTTACAAACCCAGACCACTTCTTCTGAAATACATTCTGCCGTGTTTTTTCCCTGGTCCGGGTTTCTATACTTGTTTACAAACCCGGACCAGTTGCAGTAATGAAAAATAAATGTGTTTTTGATTATGTTTCAACTCCAAACTTCTACCAATCTCTTCCCCAATATTCCTACATATAATCTAGCATGTTTTGACATTGGTTAAGCACTTTAAACTAACCTAATCCACCACTATACAAATCTGTTACATAACATACCTCACTGCCTGTTTTTTTTTCTCTTCTGTTACAATTTTTGTTCTTCGATAGATGCTACAGATTTTCCCATTCTTCTTCCCACTAGTTAAATGGTTCCCAATCTAGCATAACTCAGCTAAACACTTCCCATTACACCATTTCCAATTCTACTCAACTACCCTCTTCCTCCTCAATACAAACCAAGGTGAAAATCTCATATTTTCTTTTTCTGAACACATCCATGTTCTTCCCTGTCAAACTGCACCTATGTCCACTAAATTTCCAACCAAAATTTGACAGAGTTTCCCTACATTCATAAGTATTCTCACCACATCATTTACTCACTCAATGCTACCCATCTCACCTATTTATCAACAGCACCAATATATAATTCCCCAACACAAATACTAGGTACTAAACACTCATTTAATTCCTGCACATACCATATCTTTCCTCAAGGTTTATATAAGCTTTTAAATGTCTTTTAATGCTTTAAAATATTTTGGTCTTCTTCCACATTATACTACTACTCAATACCATATACAATACTAATTTCAAACTACCAAAAATCTGTTACAATACACGTACAAAAGCTACACAAGGTGAGTGTAATTTACCTTGTTCTTTCTAGCCTTTCTTTCCTTCTCCTTTCTTCCTTCCTTCCTTCTTCCTTTCCTTTCTTTTCTTTATTAAGCCACCGTTTATGGGATTTCAATTCCTATTGCTACAGCCCATTACATAATACCATTTCAATACAAAATAACCCTTAATTCATCTTAGAGCTTTAAGGTATAATTTAGGGTTTAGAAATTTCATTACCTTGCAAGTATGTAGAAGGAGTGTTGGATAGCACTAAGAGCAAGATTTCCACTTTCCAAAAGAAGCCAAAATCAGCTAGGCAAACAAGGAATAGAAGCTCCAAACTTAGAAATTTCTATTTTGTAAATGAGAGCAAGAAATGATAGTATTTTTGGATTTCTTTTTACCTTAGACCTACAAGGTGAAGGAGGGGCTTCCAATGGTGGTCTTCATCCTCAAAATCAAGAACACCCATGGAGATGAAAATGGGTATTTTCGAATTTGGAAAAGAGAGAGATGTTCTCCTTGATGAGAGGAATACAATGGTACAAATTTTATAATTTTTGGTGGAGGTTTGAGTAGTTAACAAGAGGAGAGAAGGGAGTGTGCTGGAGGGATTTTGCAAATCGCCATGGAAGGGCTGCTTGGAGAAGAAAGAAAATGAGAGAGAGGTGCAGTACGTGAGAGTGTGAGAGAAATGAGGGGGAGTAGGAGAGAGAAGGTAAAATAAGATTTTTACCTTTTTGCTTTTAGTTTACTTTTTGTCTTATGTTAATGAGGGATAATTAAGAGAGTGAGGGGGAGAGAGCCAATCGGCTCACACACTGCACACACTCACATTTTTAATTTCTATTTCCAAAAGTGGACACACTAGTTTAGTTTATTTACATTCTCACCCCACAACTTTCCATTTTTGACAGTTTTTGCTATTTTCTCATTTAATTGATTTTATTGGTTCTAGACCTTCATTAATGTTTATTAATGACTATTTGGTTGACCAAAATAATTACGAGTCTATTTAACCCGCTTAAAGTCGCGTTTTCCCGGTTTCCTCGAAAAACACGCTTTAAGGTTCGTTTCTGGTTTTAATCCATTTTATGGATCCGTTTTCTTCGGGAATTGTTTCTATATGCTATTTAGGCATAAATAAGCCTTAGGAATCCACCTAGGATCCTAGTCGAGGTCACATAGCTCCTACGGTTATGTAACACTCGTTTTTACATTCTTCGCTTTTTAAGCGTTTTCTTCATTTCTTTTTGGATTTATTTTCCTTACCAACATTACTTAGGCACTACTAGGCCCTTAAATAAATTTTAGGATAATTTTCATCACTATATTTAAGTTTGTGGTATTTCAATCTACCCCCCTTAAGAAACTTTGTCCTCAAAGTTGTTCAAGGTTATAGGATTACTATACTTACTCATTAATACATGTCTGATGCCAAAGTCATACATTCCTCCTCCTTACAATTCCCCAAATCCATTACTCAAGGTCTCTACATACCATACCATGCAAGTATACTACAATCACTCCGACCGCATTACTACCAACCATCTGGTTCCACATTACAAATTTTATACATACATACAGTGCAAAGCTATCCCCAAAGCAATGGAATACACATTACAATCCTGCAGGCACTCCGATCATCTAGACACATGACTCCTCTATGTCCTGCTGCCCTTGGAATAATACAATATGATACATTACCACCGTTCTCCAGTATAAGCTTCCAACAAATTCTCAATCTCCAGCCTAAGGGAAATCCTTTTACAACCGCTAACTAGAAATCTCTCTACAGCACAACAACTCCAAATTCCGGTTTATGTTCATTACATCTATCCTAAGCGTAATTCTTGTGACCACTTAAGGGGAGCTTCAAGAATCATTCAACCCTGATGTGATCAGCATCAGTGTTGAACTATCTTGCCACCCCGATTTGTGTTCAGTTTCCCTTCATCTGATCAGGATCAAGTTCGACTTCCCACATCAGTTTCAAACAATGAAATAATTCAGTTATTTCCATTTTATATCTTTTTACTCTTCCAAGTCATGATTATAATTTCACACATCTCTAAAGGATGGAATTCAGTTCATCAATCATCCTCAATTTACTCCCAAATACTTTACTTTTAGATTCAATGCCTAAGGGCTCATTTCATCGACTTTCACTACTTTCATCCATCACTCTCCATCATCTCAAATATTCTAGCTAAAAAAAATACGATACCTAGGGAATCCAATCGTCCTTAATTTGCTTCCAATAATTTACCTAGGAATACACTACTCATGGGCTCCATTCATCAGCTACTCTCAATCAATTTGTACTATTTCTTGCAGGATACAATACTTGTGGAGCTCCATCCACTACTCATTCTCAATTGTCTCAAAACAATCACCTAGGGAACTCAATTTTCTCTAGGTTCTACATCGGTTTTATACCGACTCATGTATCGTAATGCCATGTCTAACTTCAAATGGACATACACTATGGGGATTATCATTTCCCTGGAGTTTCTCTACTCTTCTTTTACTAATACTCTTACACTGGGGTTACAAGGTAGGTATATTCATCCTATGGTATTCGCATCTCCCGTGCCTAATTACCACCATTACAATATGAATGCATATGTATGTTTATTTAACATAAGTACCAATCATCAATTCGCTTCTCATTTGTGCTATGCACATTATAGTTTATGTATTTTATTCATGAAACTTACATTAAGCGGTTTTCGCTCTACCCCCCTTAAAAGGGATTACGCCCACGTAATCTACCATATGTTATTATTGAACATTGGTGTACTAAGTTCGGGCATTCTGAAGCATTTTAGCTTCCCTACGGTTAATTATATAATGTACTCTGGTCAAAGGGTCTTAACCATACTAATGGTGCAGTCCCTGCACCAAGAATTCCTATATGAGTTTATTTAACTCATAATTAATCCGGTTCTAGCCTATTAGGCTTCAAGGCATTGATAGCCATTGTCTCATACTTACTAGGTATATTGAACCTCTACGCTAGGGCCCACTAGCTTCTACTGCGCGACCCTGATAACCTTAGTGCTTAATTCGCATTTTTGTTATTTCAAATATACTACACATCACCTTTTTATCCCTCTATGATGGGAATAAGGTTTATTAAACAAGTGTGGTATTCTTTTACCGTGCTTGAACTCGATGGGTTTAAATTTATGCCCAGCTCTCTGGCAATCTATTATACATACTATTTGTACTCCCATGATTATTCACTAAGCTCCTCCGACTTATTGCCGGGTGAGGTTAAGTCACTACTTAGTTGTAGTGCTTCCTCTGTTGTCACTAGCTTCTGAATTATACCAGTTTTTCTGGTTCAGTACAAGTGTTCTTTACTTGTATGACCTTGCATTTTCTATGCATTGGTTCTAGTGACTTTCTTAAATTTCCTTCTATTTTTACTACAATCGTTCTCTTTCCCATATTCCTAGCTATCCCACTAGATCATTACTGCGCAAGTGCAATACCGAAACACTGAGTCATACAGAGTGCAAAGGCGTAAACACTTGGCAGTAACTCTCTTATGTGATAGGAATGAATATTTTTGCCTGTCATCTTGTACTTACAACTCTGTGCCATTGTCTAACTACTTCCTCATAGCGGTCGCTTGTTGCGCACCATACTCTTACTCATTATACAACATCGTTTTTACGGTCTCTATTACTGTGGTAGCTTACCTTTACTCATTGCCATTGTCGTTGGCACCATTCCTTTATGGTGTAAAAACACCGATGGTTTCCTATGTTCCTGTGTATGACGGTTGTCGTAGCATACCGTAATATTATTATCTTCCCAATGTGGAGATGTTCTATTTCCAATTAGGTTTCATATGTAGGTTAGCTTACCTCACATTATTTCATAATCTATGATACAATGTACTAAGTATCTTGGTTGACAATGGATGAAGTAATTTATCGGGTTACAAGCTCTCTTGAGCGTTGGTCATTCGTGGTGCCCAATGTGCATTCACATTGGTTGCTTTTGACAATTACTATCTTTCCAGTGCTGGGCATTAGTTATAGGCTCTAGCTGTGCAGTTTTACTTTTGTATGTTCATCACCGGGACATCCAAAGAAACTTCAAGGGTTTTCTGGTCTCGTTCTCCAATTGGAGAGTATTCTATCATTGGTAAATGAAAGTTCTTGTTGAGAGATTTATTTCCACTCAAAAGTCTCATGACCGGGTTTACTATGTTAATCTCTGTTTCTGTACTTCTACCATTCATACAATGGTTTACCATGTGCTTGGTTGCATATGGAGTATACTTACTCCTTTAAGTCGTAATGGTTTGGAAATTTCTTTTCCATGTTTAATCGCCTCTTGACAATATCTACATGCACAAGCTTAGTTGTTATGGTAGATGGAAGCCTTTTCTAAGGGTTCACATCATCACCACATTGGTGGTCTTCGGTTAATGAGAGGTGTCTTTCCTCAAGTTTCCCATAGTGTAGAAGTGTAGACTAGACCGGGGTTATCATCATCAAAACTCCTAGGCCTCTATGCTACCATTGCCCCAGAAGGCATGAAGAGCAATTAACAGCTTCGTCAACTGTTTACTAGACTGATGCTCTAGTGACAGTGACACTGAGATAGCCATTACTCCAAGCCACTCATTATGTTGAGCTCAAGTTGGGTGGTTCAGTTGTTGCTCTGCTCATCGGTAGTTCTTCTTATTATTTATTGTGGTTCTGCAACCATTTAACTCTACATGGTGTAGTTGGTTCATGGTTTTTAAGCCTTATTGCTGCAGCTATGCTCCTTGCGGGCTGCTTATACATGTTTCCACTCCTTGTATACCCCATGGGTTGGAAGTGTTATTGGGCTCCATGGCAAGTCGTGGCATCACGCTTCCGTTCATAGGAGGCCCTTTAGGCAATCTGGTGCTAATCAGTGCCTTTTAGTGGTTGAGGGCATTTCCTATTAAGTGAAATCCCTGCAGTGTCCTAACCAAGTGTTCATTGTAGCTCCCGTGCTCTTATTATGACGCTTTGTTTGACTGTTGTTAACTCAAACACCCTTCAAGGATTGCTCCTGGGTGTTGTTAGGGTACGCCGTTACATCCAGCTAATGTTGATGATGTGTTGTGTCCACTATACCTCCTTGTGGTATCGCATTTGAGCTATCCCCTTTAGGGTTACAACGTCTCCCGTTCTTGGGTGGACTGTTTATACTTTCTTCTAGTGTTTGAAACTAGGTTCGAAATCCTCTCCAATGATGGATTATACGTCGTGGTAATCTTGTGATCGCTCTTGGGAACTTCGTCCCGTTTGTTGAGCATCGTTGTGTTCACGTTAGGCATTCGCCTTACTGTGTTTAGGCTGGATATCTCTTCTAGCTGTTATGTATTTGCTTGAAGTGTTTGAGACATATCCAATGTCCATACTTGCTAGTCGGTGCTCTTGCACTTCCTAATCTTCATTACTTATCTTTAGATGGATTCTCTGAGTTCCTTTATACTTATTACTTCGCTGGGTTCCTTCTCCTTGATCGTCTACGGTGTCCAGCTGTTATGCTTTGAACTTACTCATGATCCATAGAACGGAGTTGACTACTTCCCGTGTTTCGTGCACTACATGTATACATACGTGGGGTACCTTGTTGATACTTTACCACTTACCCGACTATCTGTCAGGCCCGCAAGCTCCTTCGGAGTGCGGTCGTCCCACATCCCGTAATTGGGTACACTTGTTGTGCTCGTCAAACGCCTAGGTGAAGTATTCTATTGTCAAATCCTCTTGTATCATTTTATGATACTCACTGTAATTTTGTTGGCATGGTTCTTTAAAATCCGAGGTTTAAAAGAAGGGTTATGGTTTTGAAAGAAAAATTTTGGGTTTTAAAATTGTGGTTCAGTGTTAAAAGAAGTTCTTCATGGCGTAGCCATGTTCGAGGTCTTGACCAAGTCCAGCTTCTCGTTGTCTGGTATGTCCTTAATACAATGGTCGGGCCGTTAGGCCTTTCCAATGTTCCATTCTTCCAGTTTTTAGGATGCATGATCCTGTAGTTGCTTCATTGCAGTTACAGTACCTTACTAAGTACTTGTTGTGTGTTAGGTTTCCTCTACATGTTCTTGTTCTTACTGCACTTGCTGTGGCAAGTGCGTGGTACTGGTGGTTTTTGGGTATACCTATACCGATCACGGTATGGTTTCCACTCGTATTTGGTAGTCTTGTCGACTCTTTCTTTGATCTATTGATTTATGATTGGGTTACTCGATCTTTTAGATAGCTTCCCAATGATCTGGACATGGCTGTCGTAGATCTGGGTACTTCTCCAATCCTTGGAGGTCCTTATTTATTTGTCTTGTGTTTTTCTTTATTGCTCGTTCCCACATGTTTACCGTGGTTATTGAGCCTGAACTTGTTTAGGCACTACTTCTGTAGTTATGTCGGGTTATACCCCGTGAATGTTTATGTGGCTGTCTGGGCTATGTCGGTCTAGTATTGTAACCTTTATGACGTTGTAGTTTTGGAGTTAACCACTCCCGACTATGTCCGTAGTCGGCTAGCATACCGTTGCTGGTGCTATTTAGCTATTACTATCCCGTAGACTTGTGTCTCGGGTTTTGTTACAGTTTCTTTTTCCGCTCTGTTGCTGCAGAAGGTTATTTTCTGAGTGGTTAAACTGGTGTAAAATTAAAAGAAAGGAAATTAAAAACTCAAATTATAAACGTCGGGCTGCAAACAATTCCCGGTCGTAGTTAGTATAACAAGTGTCGTATCCACAGGGAGATTGTTCAATTTATCCTAGTCTTGGTAGTTACTTAAAAACTGTAAAAAGGGGTTTAGCCGGAGGCAAGCTTGATTTGTTGTTTGATTAATACAGAAATAATAAAAACAGTAAAAATGTGAATTAAGTGATGTGGATGGAAAAATGTATCCTAGGATAGCGGGAGAATTTCCTAAATTACTTAAACATATTTATAACCTTGTTTCAATTATTTATTGCCTATTAGAGTTAATAATTGTCAGTTACGAACTCTTAATAAAAGCCTTAATATTTTCCTGCTCAGTCTGGAGTGTAAATATCAAGATTAATTCCTTTGTGGTACCTAGACTATCTCAAAATCATATGTTGATAGTTACCAAATAAATGTAGTCGTTTGTCGCGCAAAACATTTAGCAATATTAGTTGAAAGGAATTAAAACAAGTTAAATGAGAGAAACAGGTGATAAATATTAATTTACGTAATATTAGAAATCAAACCCCCATCCTAGGATACAAAAGAAAATTACTCAGACATTAACGGAGATAAGAAGATTACACAGATAGATTTTGACATTAATTCAGAGGAAGAACTGGTCTGCTCTCCTCTCACTGCTGTTCTTCTATTTCTTTTGTTACTGCGTGAGTGTGGACTGATGTGGTGTTACGGGAGAGAATTAAATGGAAGCGAATGGATGAGTGTGGTGAACGAATTCTTCAGACTCCCGTCGTGTGTGGTCTCTTTTTGCAGTATTGGTGCTGGGTTTATATAGAGAATTAGCAGAGGCAGATCCGTACGTGATTGAGCATTGATTGCTCTCATTGATTTAGTTCATTGATTGCAGGGGACAGAGCTGGATGCGTGAGAGATTTATGGTAGGCGGTGCAGGAGTAGATAGATAACGGAATCAAGTTGAAGACGACGACTGCGCGAAGAAGAAACTGGTCGCGACTGTAATCAGCCTTGAGTCCGCCTGCATAACCGCCCAATAAGTGGCGGTTTGGTTCTTCACGTCCGCCTGGACAACCGCCCATTAAGTGGCGGTCTCCTCTTGTTTGTCCGCCTGGACAACCGCCCATTAAGTGGCGGTTCTATGTGTGGTGTCCGCCTCTAAGGGAGGCGGTTGAGTGTGAGACGTCCGCCTCGTGTACCGCCCAATAAGTGGCGGTTGCTTGTGTCTTGTCCGCCAGGCGGTTGCACGTGAGACGTCCGCCTGATATCGCGATGTACGGGTCGATGTACAAGCTTATTCTTCTACTAGCTCTAGATTCTTCGTTTGGGCTCCGTTTTCTGAGCCGTCTGCGCCTACGCGTTCGTCTCTTTGTCTACTTCACTCCCGGCTTGGTTTCCTCATGTTAAACCAATAATTTTGTGAGATAAACAATAAAACATAAACTAGAGGAAAACTAACCGAAGTGGAGAAATGAGCAAGAAAAGTGCTAATATTATACATGAAATACACCTAAATAACATGCTCATTTGGACACTTATCAGTTGCACACTTAGTGCTTCTTTCCCTGCTGCTGGTTGACTAGCCAGGTTTCGCGACTGCTAAGCACGTCGCCCCATGCTGTTGTAAGTTGCAGCCTCTGTATGGTTGGAGTATTCATTCTACCGCTATTAAGTGCGAGTATTGTTGTTCAACCGGGAATCATCTCCGGGACTTCCAATTCTTGGAATCTACTATATGTCGGTTCTTGTTTACCATACGGTGATCTCACAACTGCCAGATCGGGTTTTCCCGAGTATGAGAGGACTCTCCTTCTCTCTGGCGTTCTTTCCCAAGCTATACAATGGGGATGCGGTGAGCGGGTCTGATATTGTAGGTATCCGGTACACACTAGGAGTTCCTAACTAGCGTATCTCTAACGCTATCACTCAGCCCTTGGCCCTAAGCTTCTAATTCCTAACTCGATATTTCCTAAACTCGGCATTTCCAGTCATCAGAGCGATACTTCGCTCTGATACCACTTTTTGTAACACCCCTACCGCTAATACCGTCATTACCATCCAATCTCCTCGTACTTCCATACTCACGCAGCGGATACATACTTACACAACGGTGGGTGATACAATGTCATTAGCCACCCACGTGACTAACAAGGCTTACTACTACTTACAGCATCGGTCTGATGGACCGGAATACCCGAGTACTACACATTTACAATACATACTCCAATTACCAACCAAATACTACAGTACTCCATTCAATACAATGCTCCATAATTACAATACAACATACCGAGTTTACTAAGATCCAAATCCAGATACAGATACAACAATTCTTTCAAGATTATACATGCTCATTAAGAGTCTAGCATCTACCCATTCTCACAACTACATACTTTCCAAATACATATGGTGTACCCCTTGGTACACTTCTACATCAAGGCTACAAGCCCTATACAATTCCCTACTATCTACAGTTCTTTCCTAGCTATCTAAGTATAGATGCCGGCCTCTTACTATGACCATAACTGCTTCGGTACCTGTATAATAAAAACATTGCCCCAAGGGGCTCAGCTTACGCTGCATATGACTTCCGTATACCCCGCGTACTAGCGAGGGTACGCCGACCACTTGGTCGAATACATGCAATTCATTTTACTCATACATACATACATGCTTCATTCATAATACTACAATACTACACAAGGAATACATACATACACTTCAATACATACAAGGAAGACAATACAAGTCAACCAATCATACTTACCTTTATGGAATTACGCTTACACAATGCTTGTTAGCTTCATTTACCAACCTGGTTTAATCGGGTGGTTATTACTCTTTTACTCAAGGTCAATGACTTACACTAGCCCAGACCATTACTCATACATACTTTACTTACTTACTCAAGTCAAGTCGTTGTGACCTCCGGGCAGGGACTACACCGTCCCACCACCGGGCTTTACTGTGGCTCACCAATCTAGGATACTACCCATTTAAGGGGTTTGGTCCATAGAAAGGATTCAGGCCAGGAATCGGATCCAGCCTCTTGTGTCTCCTCATCCTCACGCGTGGCCAGAACTATATCGGACTTCTACTCATTCCAATTTACTCATACTTATGTTTGGAGTTAGGTAGTTAGGAATTAGTATAAGTCAATGCATCCATACCACAAAATAATACATTACACAAGTACACTACAAGGTACACATACACTTCATCCTCATCCATTCATTTCATGAATTATACAAACAAAATGTTCAAAGCAATATACAAGAACAAATATAATACAAGCACAAGTAAGTGCATTAAAATCTGATTCATGCATTTATCTTATTTAGGTGATCAAATAAGCACACAAATCGGGGTAACCAGGTTAGGATACAGAGCATGAAGAAATCATACCATTCACGGTTGATTTTGGACTCACCGACTCCCTTCGGTGTTCAACTGTAACACCCCAACTCCAAATCCCGTAATTAACTTCTAATGACCTCCAACATAAGCAATACACCGCAGCGAAAATAACTTAAACAGACTTGGTTTTACCGCCGCTAGCCTCCCACGTGACTGACAAGGCCTTCCCCCCCAACATGTTACGGTCCGAAAGACTGGAAATACATTACAATCTCCTTACATTACATACCGAGTCACTAAGTCTTAATTAATACAACACACTTTTAAATACATCTTATAACAAAATCAAACGAATCTCAAGTCCTAAGTGTACCCCGCCTACTCTCGGTCGGGTCTGATCTCCTTCGCATACCTGTGAATGGTTGGCCATGAAATGGCTTGAAATACCCCAAACCTTAATATATTAATGAACTATCTAATTAGGATATACTAAGGCTAGAACGTGCCTTAGAAACATTAGAAGAAGTGTTAAACAACAATTTACACCAAAACATGCTTTAGGAACAATTAGGGCAAAAGGTGTTTTAAAGAACAAAAATAAATTAGGGAGCTACCAATAAGTTCCCAAGAGATTTCAAATGTGAAATACCCCTAAGATTAGTAATACGCATTAAGCGGAATTAGCGTTTAAACCGAAAACGCACGTTAGAGCACAAAAATGTGCTTTAAAGAAAAATGTGCTTTAAGCATGTATATATGGAACGAAAAGGCTAATGAGCCTAAATACCATAAAGAAATAAGGGAACAAAAATTAAATGGTCATAGGAGCCATTGCGTATACACACAAATTAAGTATACAAAGTCCACAGTAAACCGGTACTAAACTGACGAAAGTCAAGGAGAAACCACCAAACGACTTGGTTTAAATTGGAAAGAGCAACATGCTATTTCATGAACAAAGTTTCTAAAGGTTGTAAATATATTACAGACACATTTAAACTAGCCAAAACAAATTGCATAATTAATATGAATCCGGAAGCACATAAAATGGTGTTTTAAGGCATTTTTGACTATGTAACATACCTAACACATGGTATAAGTCCTTATGAACGATTTTAATGCATCAAATATTACATAAACACATTATAGAAACAAAAAAATTCGTGTCAAACAAGGACTATAGGCTGCCGACATGGGATGAGTCACCAAGCTCTCCAAAATGCTTTAAATTCACTATTACAACCACCAAGACTTTCCTTAAGTGCCAAATCATCTTGTCCCCTGAGTAATTCACTAATAAGACACTTACCTGTCATAATGAGAGCTCCCAAATTCGTAGCTCCTCCTCTCTTTGAAGAAACTACACAAAAACTCAAATGTTCTTAGTTTAGTGCCTTAAAGAACACCTTGCCTTGTAGAAATCATAACTTTCTCGTCCTAACTCCAAATAACAAGCTTGATAGCTCGTTGGAATCCCCTTTCAAAGATATTTACAACCATAGCTGATGAGCCCCCAGATTCTCAGGAACAACCACGAAGAAGTGCCTTTGATTCTCGAGGTAAAACATTGCCTTCTTGGAAACTCTTCCTTCTTTGATTTTCATCAAGGCCGAGTGCCTAGGGTTACTAACCCTTCTTATTCTTCATCTTATTATATGATTTTGGAGCCAATTTCTCTAGCAAATTGCTGTCAAAATTTCTAAGGAAATCAAGCTTTAATATTAAGCTAAAGGTTAATATACAAGGTAAATCCTACAACTACCTATTTCAAGGTTCTAATTGTTGATCTATATATGATCTAACATTTTATTTATTTTGTTTAGGATTACCGAAATTATTGATGTGTTAGATTCAATTTTTAACACATTAATGTTAATAATTTGTAAATCTAAAATTAGATTTATACTCCTTATGATATAAGCTTCGATATAAGCTATCATAATATACAAGAAAAATTCATATACTATTATTTATGGGTGGCCGAAAATTAAGAGGTTATTAATGAGTTAGAAAAATTATCTAACTTAGTTAAATTAAAGGGATTAGAGTAATTAAGAGTAATATGTAAAATTTAAGAAGTTTTAGTACCTAATGGTGATTACCGAAAGTATATGAGGTCAATATGGAATTTTTAAGAGTTTAGATGATGAGAAAATAATTGTAGAATTAAGTTTACAATTTATAAAGAGTTTATAAGTGTTATAAGGAATTTATAAGGTTTTTGGTATATTTAAGGTTAATAAAAGATGGTATTTATATACTATAACATTAGATAATTAAATCTGGTGACTTAGAGATGTTTAAAATAATTTTTTGATGTTCAAAAATCTGTAGGAAAATTAGTTACGAAAATTAGAAATTAATTAGAGTTAAATTGGTTAATAAATGAGTTAGGATAAAAGAAAAGACCACAAGGGTAAAATGGTATTTCCCTGGTCAAACATGGTCAAACATGGTCAATGACAGTTTATAAAATGTTTAGAGGAGCTAGAATAAAATTTGTAGCAAAGATTAGATAATAAAAGGATAAAGGAAGAAAAAGTTAAGTTAACTTAACTTTAGGGGTAATATTGTAAATTATGGAAAGTTTGGGGGTTTGACCATAAAAGACTGGTCAACCTTGGGTATATTTTGGTAATTGACCAAAAGTATAAAAGAAATTAATTAAGTAAGACTTTGGAAGGAATTAGAAATAAAAATAACAAGTTTAGAACTTATTATGAGTAAAATAGAGATTAAGAGAAAACTATGGGTAAGTAATGTAAATAACACATTTTTATGTGTTTAGAAGGTTAAGGAAGTTAAATAAAGAATTTAGAAACAGGTTGTAAAAGAAACAGAGTTAAGACGGGGTTAAACGAGGCCCGTATATAACTTAAGGTATATGAGGGGTATAGCCGTAATTTAATAAGTATAGGAGAAATCAATACTTAAAGTATTTTTAATGAAAATACAAGTTATTGCAAAAAGAAATAAATACGTATGATACAGAGTATCACACGGACGTATACGAAAAATTTTGGTGTACATGAATAGTGCTCGTATACGTGAATAGTATCCATATACATGAATAGTAAATACGTGTACACGAATAGTAAATACGTATACATGAATAGTAAATATGTATACATGAGTAGTAAATACGTATACATGAATAGTACGTAACTACGTATATATGAATAGTCAAATACGAGACATATACGTGAATAGTAAAATACGTATACGTGAATAGTGAAATACGGTGAATAGTAAAATACGAGGCTGTATAAATGAATAGTGAAATACGGATGAATAGTGAAAAATACTAAAACCTGATACAAGGTCCGTATAAGTCTAAAGTTGCTAACTGTGCAACTAAATAACTGCTAACGACGTTAGTATGTTAATGAATTAGAATTGAGCTAGAAAACGCTCCTAGATGAACGAACCCGTTTAACAGTAAACTATTATACCCGGGTTAACCTAGAAAGAGGTTTAAGTTGAAAAGAGAACCAAACTAGTTCTAAGACACAAAATACTAATACTAGTTCTGGTTACAGATCTAGATAGTCAGAGGCGTTCTGCGGATTAGGCGAACGTGGGATTAAGAGCTAGCCAATCTCTGGTGTACGGTATGGGATTCTTGTAGCTTGTTTGCTAACGGCGTCTACCTCGGTTTGTGTGCTAAGTGTTATTGTGATACGACCAAACAAGATTAAGCATGAAACCGATTTACTGTATTGTTATTATGTGTCCATTGCACACTAACACGACTTGATTCAGAGCTTGTTCATTAACTATGTTTAGTAGCAATTGTATAAGGTTATAAATACTCCCTGTTGTTAGTAGGTTAATACCGAGAGAGGTTTAACTAACCAATTGTCAATGAGACTTCAACTAACTGGAACTTGGAAGGAGAGGAATCCGGGACTGACTCCGGTCATGCATGTTTAGGTTAGGAGGTCGGCATCTGTATTAGATCTGTCTTCCGCATATGGCTCGTCTACGACTTGTCGCCTAGGGTCGACAAACAGACCCGACCAGCTCGAGTGAACAGTTCGAGATGGGAGGCAAATTCAGGAGGCGCGGGAGGGTTAAGCCTACACCCCTCATAACTTAAGAATTTGTGTTTATTAACCCAATGGAGTTAATAACTCATTGGCTAGGGTTACCTTGACCCGTCAAAAATAAACAATTCAGTTAGAGAAAAACCAGTTCTTTTAAGAGAACGGTTGACACTTATAAGGTATGGTCAAACACGAGAACTATACAATTCTTAGGCCTCAGGAGTTAGGAATCTAACTTACTCATTAATGGGCGTCCATTACGACGTTCGATTTATTTGAGCTGTGAATGTTTCACATTAATGTGTTGTTTGTTATCGTACTTCTTATTATTATTTGTATGAATACACAATTGCATGTAAATGACAAAGTAGTCGTGTGTAACCCTGTTAGCTTGTGGGCTGCACGTTTTCTGTACCAGCCATGTGTTGAGCCCCTTGGGGCCTATGATTTAAACTTTGCAGGTTGGTGCCAGACGAGGACTCAACCTGAGAGTAGGAGCGGGTAGAGAACTTCGGGTTGCTTTTACATTTGTTACACGAGTTGTGCATGTACACTCGTTTAGTAATTGATGAGATATTAGTATGATGTATTAGGATATGAGATACTCGGTATAAGTTGTGGTTTGTGATTTGTATTGTATAGATGCTCGAGTAATTATTCGGTTAGTCAGACCGTGACTTGTAAGAGAATAGGCCTAGTTAGTCACGTGGGTGACTAACGGCGGTAACACCAATTTAGTAGAACTTTTCCGCTGCGTTGTTAATGAATGAGATGGACTTAGGGCGATGATCATTGTATTCAGAGTTAGGGTGTTACAAAAGTGATATCAGAGCGTAGTTACGCTCTGATGACTGGAAAATACCGAGCTTAGAATTAGCGAGTTAGGAACTTTAGACTTTGGGATAAGGGTTGAGTATTAGTGCGAGAGGTGCGTTAGTTAGGATTCCCCGATGTGTATCGGATATCTATAATACCTGACCCGCCCTCCGCGCCCCTGGTTCTAAGATACCAGAAATGAACGCTAGAGAGATGACAAGCTTTCTCTTACTCGGGAAAACCCGATCTGGCAATTACTTAGCATTATGCAATACGAGAAGCACCTCGTTATGCAATAGTCTTTCAAGACTTGAAGGTCCTAATTGGAGTGCAACGTTGAAACAGGTGCTACCAACGAAATCCTACCAATGAGAGAATAATAATCACCGGCAACTTGGGTCGACATGCTACGCAGTCGGTATAACCCAGCCATACCAGTGAGAAGGAAAGTACTACAGGTGCAGTGAGAGGACAAGAGAAGCGACAGAAACACCGGACAACAGTCCAAGGGAGCAATAACTGTAACACCCCAACTCAATCCAAATGTGGTCTCGCAACTTAACAGCTTATAAATATACATGTCACAGCGGAATTCTTTACACTCCAGGACCTCGCCACGGTCTGACTACAGAATATACCGAACATTAGTACATAACAACCTTAACCAAATACATATTCTTCTTACAATCCCCTCACATCCTATACATCTACTAACTCAATTGCCATACGAGTGTACATGCACAACTCGTAGGCCACACTTAACCTGCAGCACTTGTACCCCTTCTCACTCTCGCGACGGCCGCCTCCTGATGTTCACCTGTGTAGTAAAAACAGCCCCCAAAGGGGGTCAGCACGAATGCTGGTACGATCCTCTCACGGCCCCCAAGCTAATGTGGCTACGACGACTAATTGTCGATGGCATGGAGGTTGATTAGATGCACAACATAATAGAAAGTGCAGTAAACAACAACTCAGATATGAACAATCAAAGTTCACACACAATGAACGACTTAAATGCGTTCCCTTAATTAGAGAGTTAATTATTTAACTCCTTAAGTAATGTTCCCTCTTAATCTTAGTCCATCCTTATCTCACCTCAATCTTAGTCTAATCTTAATCTTAGAAACAACCATCCTTTAATAAGGAGTGGATGTAGCTTATCTTAATCTTAACAATACAAACCATCCTTTAAAGAGGAATGGTTGCAACTCATCTTAACCTTACCTTAATCTTAATCTTAATCTCAGTATACAAACCGTTCCTGGAAGGGAATGGTTGTAGCTTAATTCGAACCTGGGATTTAGGTGATCCCACCGCACCATCTTAATGCCACCTACTCTGGATGGGAGTCCAGCGTAGCTGAGCCGGCAACCGGCCCTAGCTACAAGTCCGAAGACAAGTCCTTAAGCGGAGGGCGGATCTGATTCAGATACCGTCCCCCTTTTTCCTTAGCATGCATGACCGGAGATCGGTCCCGGGTTTCCTCATTCAAGTTCCAATTAGTAGTCTCAAGACCATGTTTGTTGGTTAACCTCTTTCGGTTTATATCAACCCATATTAGGGTGCGTTCCTTAGTCTCACTCATTTCCTTACTAAACGTTAGTTAGTAAGTCCTCACGGTATGTTGTGTTAGGTTTCAAACATCACACAACAATACAATAAACATAATATTCCGGTTGCATGCTTTATCTTGTTTAGTGAGCACACAAAAACAAATAGCACACAAGCCGAGGGACACCTCGTTAGCAAGCAGGTCACAAGAAGAACTGTACCGTTCACCGTTGGCCGTTCGGTTGCTTACTCTCTTCCGGAGTCCAAATTCCAAGTCCTAAAACATTCATTCAGTTTTAGGTTGTTAATCACTTATCTCAATTCAACTTACTTATCTTACTTAACTTACTTAACCCTTAATGATTCCAACCTAACACCTCTTAAGTCTTACAACTTAATCTTACAACTTAACCTTAAACTTTTAAGTTTATACTTATCTTAATCTCTTAGGTCTTTACACCTCTAATCATCAATGCCCTCTTTAAGGGGTACCATTAATACCACTAAACTTCCTTAGGGTTTCATTTTTTTTTCATTTTAGGGTCGACCGACCTTACCGACCGACCTTACCCAAGGTCGGTCCATTCCAGAACTCATTACCGGCTGAAAATTTCACCCCGACTGACCTTGCAAGTCCGGTCCCAAGGTCGGTCCATTCCCGAGAGTTTCCCCGTGGGATATTTAAGCCCGACCGAACTTGCCAAGTTCGGTCCCATGTTCAGTCGATTCCAGAGACTCAATTCGTACACAAAATACAAGCCCGACCGAACTTGTAAGTCCGGTCCCCAAGTTCGGTCGGTTCCTGAAACCCCCTTCCGGTAGTGTAAACTGAGCTCGACCGACCTTGCAGGTCCGGTCCCAAGGTCGGTCGGCTCCAGAACCTTGTTTCTAAATTCCCATTTGACTCCAAACTTCTCCACAAGTTTCCCCATGTGTCCTAATACCATTTAGGCACTTAAACTCACCTTAGAACTTCGACCAAACTCTCCAAAACAACTTCCAAAGATCTTCTCAAACATTTACTAAATTCTTACAAACACTCCTAACACTTGTCATATGATTCCTTCAATTTCCAACTTGTAACATTACCAAAACTTCAACCAACCCAAGTGTCCCCCCTTAACAGTTTGAGCACTTCATAAACATCATCTTCCATCTTCAATTCATTTACCAAGACTTCCTCAAGTCACCTTGCATATCCATGCACAAATTCCTCTCCTTTCCTTTGGTTACTCATCACTCTTAAACTCTTGAGCTTACCCATACATTTCTTTTCATCACCTTATCACCTTGACCTTGTTCTTCATCTACCTTAACCATGGAACACCCTCCTTAGACTTTTCCCACTTCTTTTATGCAGCTTACTCACTATTCTCATGATCATACCCTCATATACGTTCATAGCCAATCTACAACCTTCTCCTTCAATCTTTACTCCCATAACCTAAGTCCACTCATTACCATCTAAACTAAAACCTTATTGTTCCACTACTAGCATCATCACTACTTAGACAAGCTTCCCAAGACTTTCATTGATATATATTCCCAAGTTCATACCTACATCACCTTAAGCATTATACACCTTCTCCTTAAAACTTATGCACAAGTCTTACATTCCTCATATCATGACTTTGGTGTGTTTAGTACACTCACCAATCCTCTAATTCCTCCTAGACATCTCTAGGTCATCCTAAACCTCAAGAACTCCTTAGTTCACTCATTTCCACTCAAATTCCTCATAATGACTCCTAGTAAATCCTAGGTCATATTAATTCACCACCATCACCTAAACACTTATTTTCTACTCAAATTTCGCCATAGCTCCTCTAGTATCTTATCATGCCCAAACACATTATTTTTTTCCTCATTCAACCATCTCACACACGTCAAGTTCTTTCTCATCATATCTCATCACCCAAACCAACTCATCACAACAAACTCAATATATTGCAATAATCTTAAATTGCATAGCACTAAGGCTCTTAAATGACATGGCTCTTAGGCCCTTAAATAACTTAAACTTAAACACTGAATTTCCCACATACAAAAGCCTTCAACCTGCAAATACACCCATCAATCTCATAGTAGATATAATGCTCTTAAAATCCATCTCAAACTTATATTACTAACTCATTCCCATTGGCTCCTTAGTCACAAGTTCACAAGCTTATTTAAGTTCTTTTTCTTAGGTTACATAACCCATTACCTAATGTAAGCCCTAGGCTACATTGGTACTCATCTAAAACTCATTCTTTAAACCTTAAACCACCATTAGGTAAGTAATTTACCTTGCTTTCTCAGCTTATCTTATCTTCCTCCTTAGACCTTCTTCTTGAATGAATATCGGCCACGACTTAAACTTCCTTTGCCAATGTTCTAACCAATATTCAATGACTCACATGAGTACTAAACAATACACTAACCTCAAGGAATGAAAACCTTGGTTAGAAATGTGTTCTAAGGCATAAAAGTGGATGATTACCTTTGAAGTCTCAAAGTAGACTTGGGCATTGAATGAAATAGGATCTCCACTAGTCCTTGGTGAATAAATCAAGCTAGAACAAGGCATAAAAACAAGGCCCCATGAGTAGTAATTTTCGACCATGTGGAAGGAAGGATGGAAACATGGTTTTTCTTACATTTTCTTTACCTTAAGAGAATGGAGAAGCTAATGAGCTCTTCAAACTTGATTTTCCTCCATCAATGGAGTTTTCTCATGGCACCAAACTTGAGCTTTGAAAGATTTGAAAAGATAGAAAGATAGGTCTTGGCCTAACTAAGAGAAATCTATACTTAGTTTTTGATTTGGAGCAAAGATGAACACTTGGTGAGCATTTGAAGGTGGAGCACCCATGGATGGAGCTCTCTCGGTTTTGGAGCAAGAGAAGGGAAGAAGAAACCGTGGGAAGAAGAGAAATGATGAGAGAGAGGAAGAAAAGTAGGCTTATAAGAGATATTTTGCTTTTTAAAGCAAATAGTAACTTCTTACTTTATCCTCTTCTTTATAACATTATTTGACTACTCATGGTGACTCATCCTCCCTTAGAAAACCAGCCCCCTATTAATTAGGGCAAGTCATGGTCTTGTTTGACCATCTAATTAGACTTAAGTGATTAAAGACTAAACTAGTCACTATTTGGCACTATTCACTAATTAGTGCACATATTCGTGAAATTTTTGATTTCCCATTGATTTATACTTCCTAATGTGATAATAATTAGTACAAATGTTGATTAAGATGTAATCATGTGCATTTAGCCACTCAAAACTCAATTCTAAGACAATTTCTCAAAAATGTGCTTTAAGACTTGTTAAAGCACATTTTGTGTTTTAACTTGTTTTCAAGCTTAGTTTTCTTTGGTAATTAGTTTAAAATGACCATTAGAATATTACTAAGGTCTTATCATGATATTTGGGTACTCACCCAAGTCTCTCCAAGCTTAGAGCACATTTTTGCCCTAATTACCCTTAAGGCACTTTTTGTGTTTTCTTTGGTTTAAATTGTCTACCAATCTTTCTAAGGCATATTCTAGCCTTACTACATCATAATTTGATTTTTACTTAGCATACTTAGGTTTGGGGTATTTCAATCTACCCCCCTTAAAAGAACTTTGTCCCCAAAGTTCCCATGCATCTTATCTTATTAGAATACATGTCTTACCTCATTCCATAGATCGTACAGATCATGCTTATGTATACTTAATCTCATTGGATCATTAGATCCGCCATATTCTTATACTTAAATATCACACAACATGCTTAAGCATGTATAGCACTCAAAATTCTTTTTGTTTCCTTTGATGATTAAAACATTCACATAAATTCCAACGTATTCTCCCATGTCACCGGTCCGTAGACAATGGCTCATTCGTCCTCGTCACCATGGGCCAGAATACAAAACACTCTGCTCTCCCCATGTCACCGGTCCGAAGACAAAGGCTCGTGCGTCCTCGACTTCATGGGCGAGACTCAGTAAAAAGGTAATCCTTTTTACGAGGTCATGTGAGGAATAATTCCTCTAATTAAAAATACAATAAACTCTAATTTCATTTTTATCCTAAGGCCTCTATCCATAGTGTGATTTAATTGTGACCACTGGTAGGGAGTTTCAGGAATCATCCCACCCTGATGTGATCAGCATCAGTGTCGAACTATCCTTCCACTCCAATTTGTGTTCGGTTTCCCTTGATCCCTAGAAAATCAAGTTCCACCTCCCACATCATTTTCAAACATCCACATAATTCACTCATGTCCAATTTTCTATGTTTTTTAGTTCTTCTAATCATAATCAATACAACTCCAAAGTGTGGACTCAGTCCATCAAACATTCCCGATTCATCTCTTAGTAATTACCTCAAGACTTAAATTCCTACTAAGTTCTATATCAGTCTCATACCAACTTCCGCCGTCTCATACCACATAGCATTACTATTTCCTTCCTCATACTCATATCAAATAATATCTCATAGTGTTATCTTATTCTTATCTCACACATAGTCTCATATCGACTCATACCTCATATATATTCCTTATTTCTTAAATCTCCTTATTCCTCTTCCTTAATTCTCTTAACTTGTACTCACACCGGAGTTAACAAGATAAGTACTTAATATGTATGGTATTCACATCTTCTGTGTGCAATAACCATGATTTTCATCTCAAAATGTTTATGTAAAACATATTCTCAAATTATTTTGTGCTATGCACACCGTAGTTTATGTACTCAGTACACAAACATACGCTAAGCGGTTTTCGCTCTACCCCCCCTTAAAATGGATTACACCCACGTAATCAACATTACATGATCTTTGAACATAAGTTCAAGATGTCTAATTCTTACCAAGCATTCTAGCTTCCATGTCATCTATCTTACTTATAATTCGATCAGAAATGACTTAGTCTCTGTATCGAGGATTCTTAACGGTACTTATACCGTTTCCTTAACTTAGTTTGGTCTAATCTCAAAGGTAGTGGTCTGCTAGCTTCCGCTGCACAACTCTGATGGTCTTAGGCTTAACTGTCTCGCTTATCCTTTTACAGTATTGTATATCTTTCTCCTGCGTGCTATGGTTTAGCACTAAAGGTCCCTCAATGGTCACGTGCTATCTTTATATATACACGACCTTGATGAGTTGTAGCTCGTCTATCCAGTCTTCCTGGAGATCTAATGTCTGTATTCTTAGTGTTTTCTCAAGTGTCTAAATCATTCTTTCCATCTGACCCTTGGTCTGAGGACGATTCTTAATCGGAAACTACTGTTTAGTGCTTATTGCGCTTTACAGTTTAATCTCTTACATCTTAAGACATGTCCAATGTCTGTACTTAACAATCCGTGCTCTTCACACTTCATAGTCCTTAATTATTTGTTCTCTGGTTCCTCTGTGTTGCTGGTTCAACTGAATTCTTCTCTTCGACTGTTTGTGGTAGTAACTGCTCTTGTGTGATCTTGCGTCGTTGTCTGTGGTACGGAGTCGACTACTTCCCGTGTTCCTTACACTACTCGTCTACATGCATGGGGTACCTTACTGGTACATTACTACTTACCCAACTAACTCATAAGTGAGCATGTCAGGCCTGCAAGCCCCTGTGGGGTGCAGTCGTCCCACGTCTCGTTTTAGTAAACTCATAGTGTCCGTCACACGTTTAGCTATTGCTAATTATGAAGTATTCTGTTGTCGATCTCCTCTTTCGTCGTTCCATAATAACATTTATTGTTCTTCTTGAAATTAATCAAGGGAAATCCATTTATTCTGTTCTTGGGTATTGTATGCTCTAGCTCTTTCTGTATCCCGAACTGATTCGGTCTTTTAACAACTGAGGTCTCTTTCCGTAGAGCCTCTTATCTTGTTTTTCATATTTATGTTACTAGGAATGCACTTCCAGTTCCTCAAGGAATGGGTAGTGTGCTTCCTGTGAAATCTTACCTAACTAGGTCCAGACTACTGACATCAATGCTCAGTTCATCTACCATCTTATTTCCTTACTTATATTGGTCTTAACTCATAAATCTCATTGCCTCTGTGTCAATATTTGACAGCTCATACCTAACGGTCGCTTTACCGCGCACCACAACTTAATTCCCCTTATATAACTATTGTACTCACGACCACTACTACCGTGGTAGTTGGCCCTTACCCTGTTGCCCATTAATGGTGCAACCTCTTACTCACTTATTCTAATGTCTTACCTTATACTCAATCCCTTCTTGGTGTAAACACACTGGGAGTTCTCTCATTCCGGTGTATGGCGGTTGTCTTACCGTGCTGTAAAATAGTTAACTCTTAATACGAAGGTGTTCTGCTTCAATCTCAGATTTGTAAGTAGGCTAATTTCTCTCGCTTTCTTTCATCCTTAGTGATGTTATTTACCATGTAATTTAACTGGTTCCTGAAGAAGTCATCCGCTGGGTCACAAGCTCTTCTGAGCATTGGTCACTTGACGTGCCATAATGTGCACTCACAATGTCTATCTCTGACAATTACTAATTCTTATATCTTGGGTGTTGAATATGGGGTCTATCTGTGCAACCTTCCTTATTACTCAAGTGTATATGATATGTTCTAAAGTAATCTCAAGTTTACAGTTTCCATTCTCTAACAAAAGCGTATTGCATCTCTAATAAGTGAAAGCCCTTTTTGAGGGGTTTATTCCCACTCTTGGCCTCACAACAAGGAGAGGTATCCCCACCCTAAAGGCATGGTTCGTTCTCCGCCCCTGTCCTTAGCATTATCTCAATATTCTCATTGGTACCCTTTCTTAGTAATATCTTCCCCAATCCGAGTTATAGGTTTGTAACCGTTCACATCTTACACATTGTAGTTCCTTCGTGGCTTAAACAAGCTCCCTTATAACTTACTGCGCCTCGGGCTCTGATGTGGTTAATATTCTTGGCTCGTAGGCTCTTAGTGCTTAATGTCTCAGTTCATTATTTGTACTCTTACTCACCTGTAGGTTATCCTCATAAACTCCTGGTTCTTTGAACACTATCCATCGTTAGGTTACATACTAAATGTAGTTTTGGGTTTCATGGCAAGTTGCTGCGTCCTGCTTCCCGCTATGGAAGTTTATCCAGGCGTTCTGAGGTTACTTAGTGTCCTTGACGATACTGCCTTTCCACTGGACTTATGTCTTTTAGCAAATAAGGCTAAGTTCGTATTAGGCGTTTTGCCTCACGGTGTTCAAGTTGGATATCATCCTGTCATCTTATACTTTCGTTTCAACGCTTCGTTCAACTTCCGTTGACTACGCCACCCACTGATGATCGTTCACACTTGGGTGTTAATGAGTTAGACAAATAGTATTAACTGTCATTCATCAGTTTGCTCGGCTCGACTATGCCCGCTCTGTGGGGGTAGTCCTCCGGGCTTTCCTTTTTCCAGGGTGGTACATCTTTAATCCTTAGTAGGTTATAGCTACATTTATTTCTTTTATCCTTGTTTTCTAGGTTTTCCAACATCTTCATTGAAGAATGTTGTCATTGGTATTCTTAATGATCAAACTGGGAGTTTTATCCCATCCCTGTTGGAAGTCGTTCTGTCGACTGCCTTTATTGTATCTCTTGATACATTCCATGTATGTTGTTACTTACGTAGTGTTTTTTTTTGCTCGAATTATTGAGCGATCTCTTAGGTTCCTCTTTGAGATCCGGGTTTGGTGTTCTCACCGCACTGCCGGTTGTTGTTGTCGTAGTACATGTATTGTTGCTAACATCCATATGGTCTAATACTATGTCCAAGTTCAGCTCCCGGCTGACTGGTGTGTCACCTAACTTCATCATGGTCAGGCCGTTGGGCCTTTCCAAGGTCTTATTCTTCCGTTCATAAGGACTTACAATCCAGTATTAATATGTGTTACAACTGTAGAGTTTTCCTATCTTGCCATGATGGCTCTCTGTATAGTTTAACCGTGGTAGCACTTGCTATGGCAAGTGCACCATGTAGGATGGGCTATTGGTGTAAGGTACATTGGAAGTGATACTTCGTTATAATTTCCATGGAATTAGTAGTCCTCGGGACTCCTTCAATAATCTCTTATTTTGGATAACTAACCATCCGGCAGTTTCCTTGTTGTTTGACAGTACCGTCATTTATCAGGCGTTCTTCTTTCTGAGGGAACCCCTTAATTTTTTATGTCTTAATCCTCGCTCCTGTCTCCCACATTTTTTGTGGTTATTAAGTAATAATTCTCCTTTAGGCACTACATCGTAGTCCTATTTTGGTATACAATTTGTATGAGTTTCTACAGTCGTCTGCATTATGTCGGCCAGGTCTTGTAACCTTCCTCATAGTATGGGGTTTGGAGTTCCCGTTTCTAACTGGACTTTCCAGTAATCTCAATCCTCATGCTGGGTATTATCCTGCTGTTATGCTCCTTCGGACCACTGTCCGGTACTCATGTCGCTTCCCTTTTCCTTTCCATTGCACCCGTAGTGCTTTCCTTATCATTGGTATTGCGGGTTATTTCGACTGCGTAGCATGTCGACCCATGTTGCCGGTAATTACCGTTCTTTTACGGGTAAGGTTCCATTGGTAGCGCCTGTTTCGCCGATGCGCTCCATTAAAAATCTCTCAGTTCTCCTTAACTATTATGCAACAAGATGTTTCTCGTATTGCTTACTGTTAGCTAACTGCCAGATCGGGTTCCCCCGAGTAAGAGAAGGCTTTCTTCTCTCTGGCGTTTGTTCCACATATCAGGGTTAGGGATGTGGAGGGCAGGCTAGGTACTATGGATATCCGGTAAACATCGGAAGTCCCGACTAACGCACCTCTCACCTCTAACCCGAACCCAAACTCAATCTCAACCTCAATGTTCTAAAAAGTTCAGTATTTCTTGTCTTCAGAGCGTAACTACGCTCTGATACCACTTTTCTGTAACACCCCAACTCAATCCAAATGTGGTCTCGCAACTTAACAGCTTATAAATACATGTCACAGCGGAATTCTTTACACTCCAGGACCTCGCCACGGTCTGACTACAGAATATACCGAACATTAGTACATAACAACCTTAACCAAATACATATTCTTCTCACAATCCCCGCACATCCTATACATCTACTAACTCAATTGCCATACGAGTGTACATGCACAACTCGTAGGCCACACTTAACCTGCAGCACTTTACCCCTTCTCACTCTCGCGACGGCCGCCTCCTGATGTTCACCTGTGTAGTAAAAACAGCCCCCAAAGGGGGTCAGCACGAATGCTGGTACGATCCTCTCACGGCCCCCAAGCTAACGTGGCTACGATGACTAATTGTCGATAGCATGGAGGTTGATTAGATGCACAACATAATAGAAAGTGCAGTAAACAACAACTCAGATATGAACAATCAAAGTTCACACACAATGAACGACTTAAATGCGTTCCCTTAATTAGAGAGTTAATTATTTAACTCCTTAAGTAATGTTCCCTCTTAATCTTAGTCCATCCTTATCTCACCTCAATCTTAGTCTAATCTTAATCTTAGAAACAACCATCCTTTAATAAGAGTGGATGTAGCTTATCTTATCTTAACAATACAAACCATCCTTTAAAGAGGAATGGTTGCAACTCATCTTAACCTTACCTTAATCTTAATCTCAACTTAATCTCAGTATACAAACCGTTCCTGGAAGGGAATGGTTGTAGCTTAATTCGAACCTGGGATTTAGGTGATCCCACCGCACCATCTTAATGCCACCTACTCTGGACGGGAGTCCAGCGTAGCTGAGCCGGCAACCGGCCCTAGCTACAAGTCCGAAGACAAGTCCTTAAGCGGAGGGCGGATCTGATTCAGATACCGTCCCCCTTTTTCCTTAGCATGCATGACCGGAGATCGGTCCCGGGTTTCCTCATTCAAGTTCCAATTAGTAGTCGCAAGACCATGTTTGTTGGTTAACCTCTTTCGGTTTATATCAACCCATATTAGGGTGCGTTCCTTAGTCTCACTCATTTCCTTACTAAACGTTAGTTAGTAAGTCCTCACGGTATGTTGTGTTAGGTTTCAAACATCACACAACAATACAATAAACATAATATTCCGGTTGCATGCTTTATCTTGTTTAGTGAGCACACAAAACAAATAGCACACAAGCCGAGGGACACCTCGTTAGCAAGCAGGTCACAAGAAGAACTGTACCGTTCACCGTTGGCCGTTCGGCTGCTTACTCTCTTCCGGAGTCCAAATTCCAAGTCCTAAAACATTCATTCAGTTTTAGGTTGTTAATCACTTATCTCAATTCAACTTACTTATCTTACTTAACTTACTTAACCCTTAATGATTCCAACCTAACACCTCTTAAGTCTTACAACTTAATCTTACAACTTAACCTTAAACTTTTAAGTTTATACTTATCTTAATCTCTTAGGTCTTTACACCTCTAATCATCAATGCCCTCTTTAAGGGGTACCATTAATACCACTAAACTTCCTTAGGGTTTCATTTTTTTTTCATTTTAGGGTCGACCGACCTTACCGACCGACCTTACCCAAGGTCGGTCCATTCCAGAACTCATTACCGGCTGAAAATTTCACCCCGACCGACCTTGCAAGTCCGGTCCCAAGGTCGGTCCATTCCCGAGAGTTTCCCCGTGGGATATTTAAGCCCGACCGAACTTGCCAAGTTCGGTCCCATGTTCAGTCGATTCCAGAGACTCAATTCGTACACAAAATACAAGCCCGACCGAACTTGTAAGTCCGGTCCCCAAGTTCGGTCGGTTCCAGAAACCCCCTTCCGGTAGTGTAAACTGAGCTCGACCGACCTTGCAGGTCCGGTCCCAAGGTCGGTCGGCTCCAGAACCTTGTTTCTAAATTCCCATTTGACTCCAAACTTCTCCACAAGTTCCCCCATGTGTCCTAATACCATTTAGGCACTTAAACTCACCTTAGAACTTCCACCAAACTCTCCAAAACAACTTCCAAAGATCTTCTCAAACATTTACTAAATTCTTACAAACACTCCTAACACTTGTCATATGATTCCTTACATTTCCAACTTGTAACCTTACCAAAACTTCAACCAACCCAAGTGTCCCCCCCTTAACAGTTTGAGCACTTCATAAACATCATCTTCCATCTTCAATTCATTTACCAAGACTTCCTCAAGTCACCTTGCATATCCATGCACAAATTCCTCTCCTTTCCTTTGGTTACTCATCACTCTTAAACTCTTGAGCTTACCCATACATTTCTTTTCATCACCTTATCACCTTGACCTTGTTCTTCATCTACCTTAACCATGCAACACCCTCCTTAGACTTTTCCCACTTCTTTTATGCAGCTTACTCACTATTCTCATGATCATACCCTCCTATACGTTCTTAGCCAATCTACAACCTTCTCCTTCAATCTTCACTCCCATAACCTAAGTCCACTCATTACCATCTAAACTAAAACCTTATTGTTCCACTACTAGCATCATCACTACTTAGACAAGCTTCCCAAGACTTTCATTGATATATATTCCCAAGTTCATACCTACATCACCTTAAGCATTATACACCTTCTCCTTAAAACTTATGCACAAGTCTTACATTCCTCATATCATGACTTTGGTGTGTTTAGTACACTCACCAATCCTCTAATTCCTCCTAGACATCTCTAGGTCATCCTAAACCTCAAGAACTCCTTAGTTCACTCATTTCCACTCAAATTCCTCATAATGACTCCTAGTAAATCCTAGGTCATATTAATTCACCACCATCACCTAAACACTTATTTTCTACTCAAATTTCGCCATAGCTCCTCTAGTATCTTATCATGCCCAAACACATTATTTTTTTCCTCATTCAACCATCTCACACACGTCAAGTTCTTTCTCATCATATCTCATCACCCAAACCAACTCATCACCACAAACTCAATATATTGCAATAATCTTAAATTGCATAGCACTAAGGGTCTTAAATGACATGGCTCTTAGGCCCTTAAATAACTTAAACTTAAACACTGAATTTCCCACATACAAAAGCCTTCAACCTGCAAATACACCCATCAATCTCATAGTAGATATAATGCTCTTAAAATCCATCTCAAACTTATATTACTAACTCATTCCCATTGGCTCCTTAGTCACAAGTTCACAAGATTATTTAAGTTCTTTTTCTTAGGTTACATAACCCATTACCTAATGTAAGCCCTAGGCTACATTGGTACTCATCTAAAACTCATTCCTTAAACCTTAAACCACCATTAGGTAAGTAATTTACCTTGCTTTCTCAGCTTATCTTATCTTCCTCCTTAGACCTTCTTCTTGAATGAATATCGGCCACCACTTAAACTTCCTTTGCCAATGTTCTAACCAATATTCAATGACTCACATGAGTACTAAACAATACACTAACCTCAAGGAATGAAAACCTAGGTTAGAAATGTGTTCTAAGGCATACAAGTGGATGATTACCTTTGAAGTCTCAAAGTAGACTTGGGCATTGAATGAAATAGGACCTCCACTAGTCCTTGGTGAATAAATCAAGCTAGAACAAGGCATAAAAACAAGGCCCCATGAGTAGTAATTTTCGGCCATGTGGAAGGAAGGATGGAAACATGGTTTTTCTTACATTTTCTTTACCTTAAGAGAATGGAGAAGCTAATGAGCTCTTCAAACTTGATTTTCCTCCATCAATGGAGTTTTCTCATGGCACCAAACTTGAGCTTTGAAAGATTTGAAAAGATCGAAAGATAGGTCTTGGCCTAACTAAGAGAAATCTATACTTAGTTTTTGATTTGGAGCAAAGATGAACACTTGGTGAGCATTTGAAGGTGGAGCGCCCATGGATGGAGCTCTCTCGGCTTTGGAGCAAGAGAAGGGAAAAGAAACCGTGGGAAGAAGAGAAATGAAGAGAGAGAGGAAGAAATGTAGGCTTATAAGAGATATTTTGTTTTTTAAAGCAAATAGTAACTTCTTACTTTATCCTCTTCTTTATAACATTATTTGACTACTCATGGTGACTCATCCTCCCTTAGAAAACCGGCCCCCTATTAATTAGGGCCAGTAATGGTCTTGTTTGACCCTCTAATTAGACTTAAGTGATTAAAGACTAAACTAGTCACTATTTGGCACTATTCACTAATTAGTGCACATATTCGTGAAATTTTTGATTTCCCATTGATTTAGACTTCCTAATGTGATACTAATTAGTACACATGTTGATTAAGATGTAATCATGGGCATTTAGCCACTCAAAACTCAATTCGAAGACAATTTCTCAAAAATGTGCTTTAAGACTTCTTAAAGCACATTTTGTGTTTTAACTTGTTTTCAAGCTTAGTTTTCTTTGGTAATTGGTTTAAAATGACCATTAGAATATTACTAAGGTCTTATCATGATATTTGGGTACTCACCCTAGTCTCTCCAAGCTTAGAGCACATTTTTGCCCTAATTGCCCTTAAGGCACTTTTTGTGTTTTCTTTGGTTTAAATTGTCTACCAATCTTTCTAAGGCATATTCTAGCCTTACTACATCATAATTTGATGTTTACTTAGCATACTTAGGTTTGGGGTATTTCAATAACAGTGGGATAATACTGCGCAAGAGCATAGGGACTACCTAAAAGTCAATTATGCAGCGGGTAACTTCGAACCTAAAAAAAAGGGGGGGTTGCAAAGACCTAACTACAATAGCTCAGATGACTATAATGCATATGCAAGTCATACTCCAAGATAGGACTACGACGTAGTGCCTAAGGAGAGTCAATACTCGATAACCACGATGAAGGTGTGGAAACGAGAGTGAGAACCATGGCAAAGCAAAAGAAAAAGGGTCCCCCCAGAAAGAGGAATACCCTGATAAGTAACAACACTAAAAAAAGTAGTCAGGAAGCTGCCCAGATAATCAATTAACCAAAGCCAAAAAGGGCAAAGAAGGAGTCCCATGGACTACCACCTCATGGAGTTTAGGAGAATGTACCATTACCGACGTACACAATACCGATAGCCCATCTTGCATGGCGTACTTGCCTTGGCAAGTGCCGCCGCAATGAAGCTTTACAGGAAGCAGTGAAGACCAAATGGTAAAAACCACAGATATAGTACATATTAACACCGGATTACAAATCCTTAATACCAAAGAGTGAAATATCGGGAGGACCTGACGGCCTGACCATGACAACTAAATCAATGCACAAGTCACCAGGGAGCTGGACTTGGTCAGGAAACTAAATGACGTGAGCATCAGCAATAGACAACCGACACTACAGGTAAGAACATCAACCTAAAACCAAGCATAACCTTGAATGGAAGAACCAAAGAGATTACTCAACAATGTGAGAGGACCGGATGTAAGTAATAACATACAAGAAAGGTATTACGGCATACAATGAAGATGGAGGACATGACAACTTTCAATAAAAACGGGATGAATTCCCATAATAATACTATTACAAGCACTCTTCATTGAAGATATTGATAAACCCTAGAAACAGAATCAGAGAAAACAAATTTAAGTAATGACCTACCTAGGATCAAAAACGTGCAATCACGGAAGAGAGAACCTCAAGTATGATTAGTCATTAACGGGTGGCGTAGTCAACAAAAGTTGAACAAAGTATTGACATGGCAGCACATGATATCCAGGGTAAATATCCGACTTAGACACCTAAAGGCAGAGGCCTAATGAGAACTAATCCTTAATTGCTGAAAGATGCAAGTCTATGAGAGCGAAAGTATTGTCACAGACACTGATAAACATCGAATTACCTAAGCGAACTTCCACAGTAGGAAGCGAGATACAACAACTTATTGTGAAACCCAATATTACATCCAATGATGTGACCCAACATTGGCAGAGTTTAGAGAACAAGAGAATTACGTGGATAACCTACAGATGATTAAGAATACAACAGTGAACCGAACACCGGCTATCACTTGAAACTAATCAAGCATTAAGGGCGTACGAGCCAAGGATGCTAAATACATCAGAGCTCGAGGTGCAGGAAAGCATAAAAGGCTGATCTAGGCCATGAATGAACTACAACTCGTACATACGAGTGGTTATGAGAACCTATACTAAATTGAGGAAGAATTGCCAGTAAAGGGCACCAATGAGAATGTTGAGATAGTGCTATTGATAGGGGCGGAGAACGAACCATACCTTTTAGGGTGGGGATACCTCTCCTTGTTGTGAGGCCATGAATGGGAATAAACCCCTCAAAAAGGGCTTTCACTTCTTAGAGATTGAATACTCTCTATTGGAGAATGGGAACCGTAGACCTTGAAATTACCTTAGAACATTCCAGTTACACATAAATAATATGGAAGGCTGCAGAGACAGACCTCATATCCAACACCCAGGATTTAAGAATCAGCAATCGTCAGAGATAAACATTGTGAGTGCGCAGTATGACACGTCAAGTGACCAACGCTCAAAAGAGCTTGTGATTCAACGGATGACTTTTTCAGTAACCGGTTAAATTACATGGTAAATAACATCATAAAGTATGAAAGAATGTGAGAGAAATTAGCCTACTTACGAACCTGAGATTGAAGCAGAACACCTTCATATTAAGAGATAACCATTTTACAACACGATACGGCAACCGCCAAACATCGAAATTAGAGAAATCCCAGTATGGTTACACCATGAAAGAGATTGAAAATAAGACAAGCTGTTGAAGTCAACAATTGAAGAATTGTGCCATCAATGGGCAATATAAGACAGCTAAAGCTACTTCGGTAGTGGAGGACGGGAGAATAATACCTTTCAGGTAGATTAAGTTACGGTGCACATCAAAGCAACCACTATATATAAGCCATCAAATAGTGACACGAAAGCAATCAGATTTATGAATTAAACCTGATGTAAGTACGATGATGAAATGGGAGACAGACTGTACAGTAACCCAGTAGCCTGGACCATGTGATGAAAGATTTCACAGGAAGCACACTGTCCTTTCCGTGAGGAACTGGAAGTGCATTCCTAGTGGATGGACATGAGAAATGAGATAAGAGGCTCTAAGGAATGAAACCTCAAATTACTAAAGGATCGAGTCCGTACTAAATACAGAAGGTATAATGCAGTTATGAACCCAGTTGATGGATATTCCTTGATTAGGTTCAAGAAGAACGACATGTGCGTTATAATGGATTGATGAAAGAGGAGATCAACAACAGAATACTTCACAAATTAGCTGTAACTAAGCGTGTGACAAACACTACGAGTATACTTAAACGAGATGTGGGACGACCGCCCTCCAAAGGAGCTTGTGGGCCTGATAGACTTATTTATAAGTTAGTCGGGTAAGTAGCAATGTATCAGTAAGGTACCCCATATATGTAAACAAGTAGTGTAAAGAATGCGAGAAGTAGTCAACTTCGTACGACAGTCAGCGATGCAAACTCACACCAGGACAGAAATTTTCCGTGAACACTTGAGGAGGAAGAACTCAGTTAAACCAATGAGATTAAAAAGAGTCAAAGAACTCATTCTAGGAGGAAACAATTAAGATTTATGAAGTGCAAGAAGCACTGATTATATGTTTCAAGACTTTCGAGGAAACCGCATATAGCAATAAGCACTAAACAGTAAGTCCAGGTTACACAGGAATCTCTGATTGAGGATCAGTTAGTAGGAAACAATTCAGACGCTGGAAGGCGTAATAAGAGTATGAACATCAGATCTCCAGAGAACTGGATAGACAAGCAATAACTCATAGAGACCGTGTATAGATAAAGATACCACGCATCCATTAAGAAACCTTTATTCCTAAATTATAAGGACTCAAAGGAGTGTACAACATTGAAGAGGATAGGAAGGGCAAACTAAGCCCCAAGATTATCAGAGTCGCGCAAAGAAGCTAGGTGACCGTATCTTAAAGGTTTGATATACCTACTAAAAGAGAAAAGGAATGATGTGTCTCACATCTTCCAGTCGAATAAAATATACGACTTATCTACCAAATACCTTGGAGCCTGAAAGACTACACTTGAACCAGTTGTAAGATTGGTATAACACCAATAAGAATCCTTGATACAGAGACTAAGCCATTACCATGGTGAAGATCCTCTGACCCAATCATAATGTGAGATAGACTACATGGAACCTAGAATGCTCCATGACACATAAACATCTTGAACCTATGTTCAAGGATGATATAATGTTGATTAAGTGGGTGTAATCCATTTTAAGGGGGATAGAGCGTACAATCGCTTAGCCTATATTTCACGTATTGAGTACGTAACCTACAGTGTGCATAGCACAATACAATTAATTGTGATGTTTGATACGTATGTTATATAAACACATGTATTCATTCTTATGTGTTGTGGTTATTACGCACAATTAAATGCGAATACCATATGTATTAGAGGACGACCTCGTTAACTTCGGTGCGAGAATTCAAAAAGAGGAGTAGAAACTCCAGGGGAATTAAAATCCCTATGATATATGTTGATATGAGACCAAATATGGTAATGTTATGAGGTATGAATCGGTACGAGACCGATGTAGAACCTGGTAGGAATTAAATTCTCTAAGTAATTGTTGAGAGGTGGATTAAGAATGACTGATGGACTGAGTTCCATAATTTGGAGATGTATTGATTTATGATTATGACTAGAAGGACTAAAAGATATAAAATGCTACATGAATAATTATTTGATTGTTTGAAGTTGACGTGGGAGGTAGAACTTGATCTTGGCCAGATCAAGGAAAACTGAACACAAATTGGGGTGAAAGGATAGTTCAACACTGATGCTGATCACATTAGGGTCGGATGATTCCTGAAACTTCCTACAAGTGGTCACAATTAACCATGTTAAGAGATGCAGTAGCATAAAGTGGAATTGGAGTTGAAATGTATTTTCTATATTACTCGCTCATGAACTCGAGGACATGAAAACCTTTGTCTCCGGACCGGTTACTTGAGGAGTATACATCAAAGAATATACAAAGAGTATTTTGATTACTAAAACATGCAAAAGACATGTTGTGTGACAAGTGTGGTAAATATATATGTATGGCAGACCTTATGAATCAGAATGCCTATACAGATATTGAGTGATCTATATGATCTTTTAGTGTGAAGTTACCTGTGTGTTCTAAGAGATATAGATACATAGGAACTTTGGGGACAAAGTTCTTTTAAGGGGGGTAGATTTAAGTACCCCAAACCTTAATATATTAATGAACTATCTAATTAGGATATACTAAGGCTAGAACATGCCTTAGAAACATTAGAAGAAGTGTTAAACAACAATTTACACCAAAACATGCTTTAGGAACAATTAGGGCAAAAGGTGTTTTAAAGAACACAAATAAATTAGGGAGCTACCATAAGTTCCCAAGAGATTTAAAATATGAAATACCCCTAAGATTAGTAATACATTAAGCGGAATTAGCGTTTAAACCAAAAACGCACCTTAGAGCACAAAAATGTGCTTTAAAGAAAAATGTGCTTTAAGCATGTATATATGGAACAAAAAGGCTAACGAGCCTAAATACCATAAAGAAATAAGGTAACAACAATTAAATGGTCATAGGAGCCATTGCGTATACACACAAATTAAGTATACAAAGTCTACAGTAAACAGGTACTAAACTGACGAAAATCAAGGAGAAACGACCAAACGACTTGGTTTAAATTGGAATGAGGAACATGATATTTCATGAAAAAAGTTTCTAAAGGTTGTAAATATATTAAGGAAACATTTAAACTAGCCAAAAAAATTGCATAATCAATGTGAACCCTGAAGCACATAAAATGGTGTTTTAAGGCATTTTTGACTATGTAACATACCTAACACATGGTATAAGTCCTTATGAACGAGTTTAATGCATCAAATATTACATAAAAAACATTGGAGAAACAAAAAAATTCTGGTCAAACAAGGACCATAGGCTTCCGACATGGGATGAGTCACCAAGCTCTCCAAAATGCTTTAAATTCACTATTACAACCACCAAGACTTTCCTTAAGTGCCAAATCATCTTGTCCCCTGATTAATCACTAATAAGACACTTACCTGTCATATTAGAGCTCCCAAATTCGTAGCTCCTCCTCTCTTTGAAGAAACAATACAAAAACTCAATGTTCTTAGTTTAGTGCCTTAAAGAACACCTTGCCTTGTAGAAATCATAACTTTCTCGTCCTAGCTTCAAATAACAAGCTTGATTGGTCGTTGGAATCCTCTTTCAAAGAGCTTTACAACCATAGCTCATGAGCCCCCAGATTCTCAGGAAAAACCACGAAGAAGGCCTTTGATTCTCGAGGTAAACATTGCCTTCTTGGAAACTCTTCCTTCTTTGATTTTCATCAAGTCCGAGTGCCTAGGGTTACTAACCCTTCTTATTCTTCATCTTATTATATGATTTTGGAGCCAATTTCTCTAGCAAATTGCTGTCAAAATTTCTAAGGAAATCAAGCTTAATATTAAGCTAAAGGTTAATATACAAGGTAAATCCTACAACTACCTATTTCAAGGTTCTAATTGTTGATCATATATGATCTAACATGTTATTTATTTTGTTTTCGATTACCAAATTATTGATTGTTAGATTCAATTTTTAACACATTAAATGTTAAGAATTTGTAAATCTAAAGTTAGATTTATACTCCTTATGATATAAGCTTCATATAGCTATCATAATATACAAGAAAAATTCATATACTAAATTTATGGTGGCAAAATTAAGGGTTATTAATGAGTTAGAAAAATTATCTAACTTACTTAAATTAAAGGATTAGAGTAATTAAGAGTAATATGTAAAATTTAAGAAGTTTTAGTACCTAATGGTGATTACCAAATATATGAGGTCAATATGGAATTTTTGAGAGTTTAGATGATGAGAAAATAATTGTAGAATTAAGTTTACAATTTATAAAGAGTTTATAAGTGTTATAAGGAATATAAGGTTTTTGGTATATTTAAGGTTAATAAAGATGGTATATATATACTATAACATTAGATAATTAAATCTGGTGACTTAGAGATGTTTAAAATGATTTTTGATGTTCAAAAATCTGTAGGAAAATTTTACGAAAATTAGAAATTAATTAGAGTTAAATTGGTTAATAAATGAGTTAGAAAAAGAAAAGACCACAAGGGTAAAATGGTAATTTCCCTGGTCAAACGTGGTCAAACATGTTCAACTTGGTCAATGACAGTTTATAAAATGTTTAGAGGAGCTAGAATAAAATTTGTAGCAAAAGATTAGATATTAAAAGGATAAAGGAATAAAAAGTTAATTAAATTAACTTTAGGGGTAATATTGTAAATTGGAAAGTTAGGGGGTTTGACCATAAAAGACTGGTCAAACTTGGGTATATTTTGGTAATTGACCAAAAGTATAAAAAATTAATTAAGTAAGACTTTGGAAGAATTAGAAATAAAAATAACAAGTTTAGAACTTATTATGAGTAAAATAGAGATTAAGAGAAAACTATGGGTAAGTAATGTAAATAACACATTTTTATGTGTTTAGAAGGTTAAGGAAGTTAAATAAAGAATTTAGAAACAGGTTGTAAAAGAAACAGAGTTAAGACGGGGTTAAACGAGACCCGTATATAACTTAAGGTATACGAGGGGTATACCCCGTAATTTAATAAGTATAGGAGAAATCAATACTTAAAGTATTTTTAATGAAAATACAAGTTACATTGGAAACAGAAATAAATACGTATGATACGGAGTATCATACGGACGTATACGAAAATTTTTTGTGTACATGAATAGTGCTCGTATACGTGAATAGTATCCCTATACATGAATAGTAAATACGTGTACACGAATAGTAAATACGTATATATGAATAGTACGTAACTACGTATATATGAATAGTCAAATACGAGACGCATACGTGAATAGTAAAATACGTATACGTGAATAGTGAAATACGGTGAATAGTAAAATACGAGGCAGTATAAATGAATAGTAGAATATGAGACCGTATAAATGAATAGTGAAATACGGATGAATAGTAAAAAAATACTAAAACCTGATACAAGGTCCGTATAAGTCTAAAGTTGCTAACTGTGCAACTAAATACTGCTAACGACGTTAGTATGTTAATGAATTACAATTGAGCTAAAACGCTCCTAATGAACAACCCGTTTAACAGTAAACTATTATACCCGGGTTAACCTAGAAAGAGGTTTAAGTTGAAAAGAGAACCAAACTAGTTCTAAGACACAGGATACTAATACTAGTTCTGGTTACAGATCTAGATAGTCATAGGCGTTCGGCGGATTAGGCGAACGTGGGATTAAGAGCTAGCCAATCTCCGATGTACGTATGGGATTCTTGTAGCTTGTTTGCTAACGGTGTCTACCTCGGTTTGTGTGCTAAGTGTTATTGTGATACGACCAAACAATATTAAGCATGAAACCGATTTACTGTATTGTTATTATGTGTCCATTGCACACTAACACGACTTGATTCAGAGCTTGTTCATTAACTATGTTTCGTAGCAATTGTATAAGGTTATAAATACTCCCTGTTGTTAGTAGGTTAATACCGAGAGAGGTTTAACTAACCAATTGTCAATGAGACTTCAACTAACTGGAACTTGGGAGGAGAGGAATCCAGGACTGACTCCGGTCATGCATGTTTAGGTTAGGAGGTCGGCATCTGTATCAGATCTGTCTTCCGCATATGGCTCGTCTACGACTTGTCGCCTAGGGTCGACAAACAGACCCGACCAGCTCGAGTGAACAGTTCGAGATGGGAGGCAAATTCAGGAGGCGCGGGAGGGTCAAGCCTACACCCCTTATAACTTAAGAATTTGTGTTTATTAACCCATTGGAGCTAATAACTCATTGGCTAGGGTTACCTTGACCCGACAAAAATAAACAATTCAGTTAGAACAACCAGTTCTTTTAAGACAACGGTTGACACTTATAAGGTATGGTCAAACACGAGAACTAAACAATTCTCAGACCTCAGGAGTTAGGAATCTAACTTACTCATTAATGGGCGTCCATTACGACGTTCGATTTATTTGAGTTGTGAATGTTTCACATAAATGTGTTGTTTGTTATCGTACTTCTTATTATTATTTGTATGAATAAACAATTGCATGTAACGACAAAGTAGTCGTGTGTAGCCCTGTTAGGTTGTGGGCTGCACGTTTTCTGTACCAGCCATGTGCTGAGCCCCTGGGGCCTGTGATTTAAACTTTGCAGTTGGTGCCAGACGAGGACTCAACCTGAGAGTAGGAGCGGGTAGAGTACTTCGGGTTGCTTTTACATTTGTTACACGAGTTGTGCATGTACACTCGTTTAGTAATTGATGAGATTAGTATGATGTATTAGGATATGACATACTCGGTATAAGTTGGTTTGTGATTTGTATTGTATAGATGCTCGAGTAATTATCTGGTTAGTCAGACCGTGACTTGTAAGAGAATAGGCCTAGTTAGTCACGTGGGTGACTAACGGTAACACCAATTTAGTAGAATTTTTCCGCTGCGTTGTTAATGAATGAGATGGACTTAGGGCGATGATCATTGTATTTGGAGTTACGTGTTACATGGCTGCAAAACGAATTGCTGGTATGGAATCGTGTAGCCCACGTGCGACCGGGCTATACTCAACTAATTGGTCGGATGAACATGCGGTTAATTTATTAACAGCTATGCATACATAATAAAACACTATAAACACTCAGCATGCCAAACACATAGCCAACAAACAATCAACAAGTGATCCTACTCAACGGGATCAAATCGTCACAACAGGGTTAGCCTTCTTTCATCTCTTATCCATAATTTAAATTTCAATCCTTCAATCCTCCCGTGCCTTTCTCTTCTCGATTAGTGCAATGCTCTCATTGGTATTGTTTATATTCAACATTTTTCCTTACGATCCACACAACGGAATTGTGCATATACATTTAATAGTAAATTACTCAGAACCCCCTTGAGGATTTATGATATTACAGTTAATCTCCTTGTGTTTATCATAATTATTGGTAACCACCTCAAGGTTAAGGTATCTTTGACTACGAGCCCCCGAACTATAACTTTGTGATCAAAAGTTAACTGTGTGTTGACCTATCAGCTTAATCACATTAATAATGTCAGGCTGGACAACAAAACTGCTTAATCAACATCGTCTAACTCTCTCTCATCCCACTTTAGATGCATTTTCAAGGAAGGGTTGACATTTTTAGGAAAATAACAATGCAGATTAAGTAGTATTTTTTGTCCAACATGACCTTATTAATATGATTAAGCTAATAGGTTAACACATAGTTAACTTCCTGATAACAGAGTTATAGTTCGGGGGCTCGTAGTCAAAGATACCATAACCTCAAGGTGGTTACTAGTAATTATAATAAACACAAGGGGGTTAACTGTAATATCCTAAATCCTGAAGGGGGTTCTGAGTAATTTACTCTACATTTAAAGTTCTCAAGACAGTCTGACTTTGGAGACCGTTTACAGTTTTTACTTAGGGCAGGTGGCCCGTATCAAGTGAACGCTTTGCATCACAATCCATATCATGTGCCGATAGTGGCATATATATACATATAAGTATTTACATATATCTCACCCCTGTCAATGAACGAATGCCAAAGACGGGGAGTCAATCGCTTGACTCCGGGGCAGCGCAGTCCGTAGATGCACTCCGACCGAGGTTGGTTCTATTATAGGTACCACCCTCTCAATCCAATAAACACGCGTGCCCGGTCTACCCGGATCCTCTCGTCCCCCAATAGTTAGCGTTAGTCAAATTCTTATAATCTCTTCCTTTGTTACTTCGGGACATCACTTTGATGTCGTTAACAATAAATGAGGAAGTATAATTTTATATCACACTCATATAAATCCATCCTCTCAATCTCCTTGAAATCTCCATTCATGATCCAATCCATTACCTCGTGTGTTAGGCTACTCTACGGTGTAGTTAGCAGCTCGATAAATATCAAGTCGAATTAATCATCACACAATCACAACAACAATATTAGGCCAGTTTACATGCTTTAATCTTGGGGGTCGTTTTTCACACAACAACTAGCACACAAGCCGAGTATAACTCGGTAGCAAGAAGGCTACAAGAAACCATACCTTTGCCCATTTGTCGTCCAACTTAACTCGCTTAGCTCAACCGGCTACCCGAGGTGAATCCCGCCTTTAATTATTAACCGAATGTATTAATAAACAGTACTGGTTATTATTTCGTTATCGTATGTATCTCTTTCATTTCATTTCGTTCCCACGTGTATGCGCATGCATGCGTTCACGTACCAAATTAAAATCCTATACTTATGTCATACTATACTCTTAGATATACTCACTCTTTTTTTTCCTTATGTGACAATAACATTTTCATATCATCCCTCCCCATATATTATCCTCCTTATATTCCTTAGTATTACTATCTTATGTAATATTACTTACTTGTCTTATAAACTAGCTTCCTTACTTAATTATTTTAACTTCCTAACTTGCATTATTTTATTTATAGAACAACCCCCCATATTCAACCTATTCTCGGTCTTACCCCTAGTCTTTATTTTAATTCGTTTTTGACCCCTAATGACATTTTTTTCATAATCCTTAACTTTATGCTAATTTTATTCTCTAATAATACCCACTGTTTTCATAAATTCCCTACAACACCATTTATTTTATTTTATTTTTATTATTCCCGGTTCTTCCCATTATTTACTATATTTATTGTTTGACCACATTAATTTCTTAAACTTACTAATGTTCACTAATTACATTTACCTTATATTTATAGCTCTATATTTATTTAATTCTCTTCATTACCCTTAGGTTTCGGAAATTACCTACAACCCCCTTACTATATTATGCCCCTCCTATTTTATAAACTTTACAATTTAATCCTAATATCTTTTTAACCTACAATTTCATTCATTTATTTTCTAAACTTGGTCAATATGTCCTCCTTAATTATTTTGACCGTCTAAATTCTGTTTTAACCCCTCAAGTTTTCAGTTTTCACCATTTGCACCCCATATTTCCTAAAATTTACAATATAGCCCCAAAACTTATTTTAATTCCCAAAATTCTTTAATAAGTCTTTTTAATTCTAATTTTCGCTTTGATATTTCTTGTGACTCTAGTATTTGTTTTCTTCAAGTTAGCTAAGATTATTTACTCTATTAATTATTAAATCACCCCATAAATTTATAACTATATTTACACTCCATTTTAGTTTTAACTTAATCCCATTTCCTATGACAAATTCTCTAACCTTTAGAGTATATTTAATCACTCAAACCCCCAAACACACCCAACTTCCGGACATACATATATACAATTATAACCCATATTTTCAAATATCATTACCTCACCAAAATATTTATAACTACACTTACGTACTTAGTAGAGGTATAACATTTACCGCAAGCATTAAGTATCCCAAAATGCCCATCTAGTTGTTCCAGGTGTTTCGGATATAATAACAATATTATGCTCCAGATTTTACTTGTACATTTTATGTTTGTTTTTTTTAATCTTGTAATTGTGATATTTAAGCTACTAAATCATTAGTAAACCTAACCAAGCATTCCCCCTAGTTTATAACCATTTAAACATCATTTTAAAACCCATTCAAGGCTCAGATTTTTGGTTATACAGCAGCACCCTAATTAACTTCTTAATACTTAGTTAAACATGGATTTGAGTTTACCTCTTTAGTGTTTAACGCCTGCTCCCAAGTCCTCCAGATTCGGCACCTATAATATGGTAGTAGTTTCATTAATTTTTTTGTTCACACCTTACGTTAATAGAGTATTTAGAATACTAAAATCTAACCTAGGTGCTCACCACTTCAACGTTTTTTTTCCTTTTTCCTTGCTCCTCCTCTTGGCGCCAGCACCCAAGGTCTCCCAAGCCTCCCTTCGGTCATGTACATGGGAGAAAATGGAGACTATCATTAAGGTATTGTCTTCCATAATAGAGTTTAGGGAGTCTAGGTTTTTAAAGCACAAAGTTTAGATCTTAAAGGTGGAGTTTACCTTGCTTAATAAGGTGGTGTTTCTCCCTCTGATTTCGGCTGTACTAACAGAAAATGAAGGGAGTTAGTGACCTTGGTTATTCTAGGAATGGAAGATGATTATGACATGAAAACTCTAGGTTCCATGGTCTTACCTTAGGACTTGTGCAGGGAATTTTCAGAGCCCTTTTAAAGCTTGGAAGAACAAGGTCTTTGAGCTTGAAAAGAGTAGAATAAAATGTTAGTAAGGTTGGTGTTTTCAAGACTGATATATACATGGAGAACTTAAGGTTTTTGAGCTTGTTTTACCTTTAGAGGATGATAGGAATTGCTCCTTGTTCCTCCTTCTTGTTTGGCCGGTTTTCAATGTCCCCTTCTCTTTTATATTTTCGGTTTTATGGAGAGAGTTTAGTGGAGGTGTAATCTCCTTGACTTGTAGTTTAGAAGGGTGCAGATTTCTGGATGGTAATGTTGCTAGAAGTCATGTCACCATTGAAGCCATGGTTAGAGCTTTAAGTTTTTTTTTAGAAGGAAGGAGATGAAGGTGGGAGAAGGGAAAATGGAGGATGGCGAGAGTATGGCTGGGGAAGAGTCACACACTGCCGGCAAGGAAGATTGTGAGGGAGGGAGTGTGATTATATTGAAATGTGTTTTTGTGTCCAGATTGTCCTTGCAAGCTAGTTTATTTCTAACAAGTACATCCCCTCTTATTTCTCTCCTTGTTCCGATAATGACAGTATGGTTTGGTGTTTAGTTGGTTTCTCATGGCATTGTTTAATTTTTCAAGATTCCTAGCCAAGTACAAGCTACTGATTACTTCTCCTTATTTTACACATCTTACTTCTTCCCTCCTTATATTTTTTTTCTTCTCTGCTCTCGGTAGCAGTAGCAGTAACAGGTAGTTTTTCTTTCTTCCATGACTTGTTCAATTGTGTATTGTTAACAGGTAGAAGTACTATTACCGATTCTCCTCTTTTTTTTTTCTTTCTCTGTTGTCCTCAGTAGAGACAGCAAGATGTGTTGCTTTCTTGTCTTATTCTCTAATATATAATAGTGTGAGTACTTTGGCAAGTACAACTCCCATTAATTTACTCCTTCACTCATTTCATTCCTTCCTCTTTTTCCCTTGTTGTTCTCGGTAAGCACAAGCAAACCGGTGGCTTGGTATTACTTTATTGACTTGTTTCTAGCATATTATGTCATGTGTAGTTGGTAAGTACAAAAGTAATATAGCCTCCCTTATTTTATCCCTTCATTCCCTTATTCTTCCCTTGCTTGTAGCTACCGAATGGGCTATGGCAATCAGCCTTCCCCTTGTTTATTTTATTCTCCAACAAGTACAATCTTCCTTAATTCACTCTTCCTTGTTCCCATAACTCACGGTTGCAAGTTCAGGACAGCAACTTGTTTGTTTTTTTTTGTAACATTGTACAATTGTATATTATTAGGAAAGTACAAGCTACCAACTACTCCCCTTATTTTACTCATTCCAATTCTCTTCTCATTCATTCCTTCCATTTGCTCTCGGTAGAACAGACAATTCAGCCTCCTCTTTGTTTTTTTTTCATTATTATACTATGTAGATTATGACATGCATTAGTTTATTTACAACAAGTACAAACTTCCCTTATTTTCCTCCATGTTTTACTCCTCTCATAAAGCTTTCTTTATTTGCTTCATTTCAATACTCTTACGGTAGCAAAGGGTGAAACCGAACAACACATCTTTTTTTGTGTTGTTTTATGCCTTAATAGTATATTACATGTACACTTGTGTGTTTAAGTATTATTCATTTTACTAGTGCATTTAGTAACTTATAACATGTATTTATATGTTATATTTGGACTTGTCCAATGTGTTGATTCCTTGTGTATATTTTATTGAATGTATACTCATTATTTATTGTGATTGTAAAGTATACTTAATGATCTTAGTACATGTATTATGGTATTACATTTTACATTATATTTTTTTAATGGTTGCTTTCTCCTTAAGGTTGTTCCTCCTTTAGTCCATTATTTAATGTGAAGTTTCATGACTTCCATGGACTATATAATTATGTGCATATAAATGCCTTAGTATATAATATGATTCTCCACTAAATTAAGTTCATTAGTCTTTATAATTTAGCGACTAATCCTTGTTTCAGTTCTCCTTTAATTTAATTACTCTTTTAATCAAGGTAATTAAGGTTTGGGGTATTTCATCAACTATTTGAATCCTATCACATACATAGAGTTGGGTGGTTAATTATCTGTAATTAACCTTACTTGTTACTTTTCTAAAGTTTCCCAGTTTATACTTACTAACTCTTTGTTACCCAAATACCTTTACTTATGTCACTTACTTAAAATTACTTCCTAAGCTTGTTCATGGCCTTAACGACCATTAAATATCATTAATCAAGTTTTAATTACCTTCTACTATCATTACCCTTCATTACCCTACCCTAGATTAGCTTTAAAATGGATTCTGGGAAGAAAATTAGGTGGTCCGGGTTACTATCCGGGTTTACAAACCCGGACCACTACTTTGCAAAAGTCTCGGGTAAGATTTATGTGTGGTCCAGGTTTGTGTACTGGTTTACAAACCCGGAGCACATGGTCTTTGTACTCTCGGGTGTGATTTTCAACTGGTCCGGGTTTGTGTACTACTTTGTAAACCCGGACCACAAGTTTGGAGAAGTTACGGGTGTGAAAATGGGGTGGTCCGGGTTTAGGTCCTAGTATACAAACCTGGACCACTCCTTCTGAAATACATTCTGCCGTGTTTTTTGACTGGTGACGGGGTTTCTGTACTTGTTTAGAAACCCGGACCAGTTGCAGTAATGAAAAATAAATGTGTTTTTGATAATGTTTCAACTCCAAACTTCTACCAATCTCTTCCCCAATATTCGTACATATAATCTACCATGTTTTGACATTGGTTAAGCACTTTAAACTAACCTAATCCACCACTATACAAATCTGTTACATAACATACCTCACTGTCAGTTTTTTTTTCTCTTCTGTTACAATTTTGTTTTTTGACAGATGCTACAGATTTTCCCATTCTTCTTCCCACTAGTTAAATGGTTCCCAGTCTAGCATAACTCAGCTAAACACTTCCCATTATACCATTTCCAATTCTACTCAACTACCCTCTTCCTCCTCAATACAAACCAAGATGAAAATGTCATATTTTCTTTTTCTGAACACATCCATGTTCTTCGCTGTCAAACTGCACCTATGTCCACTAAATTTTCAACCAGAATTTGAGAGAGTTTCCCTGCATTCATAAGTATTCTCACCACATCATTTACTCACTCAATGCTACCCATCTCACCTGTTTATCAACAGCACCAATATACAATTCCCCAACATAAATACTAGGTACTAAACACTCATTTAATTCCTGCACATACCATATCTTTCCTCAAGGTTTATACAAGCTTTTAAATGTCTTTTAATGCTTTAAAATATTTTGGTCTTCTTCCACTGAAATACCCCGAACTTAAATATGGTGATTATATTATTCTAATATAGTATTTAAAGGCCTAATAGTGCCTAAGTAATTTTGGTAAAGAAAATAAATCCAAAAGAAATGGGAAAACGCTTAGAAAGCGGAAAACGCTAAAACGAGCGTTAAATAACCATAGGAGGTACGAGACCTCGGTTATAGTATCGTAAGTATTCCTAAGGTTTATTCATACCTAAGTAGTATACAGTAATGATTCCCGAAGAAACCGGAACCAAGAAATGTATTAAAAACGCTAAAAGAGCTTTAGCGCACGTTTTTCGAGGAAACCCGAAAACGTGACTTTAAGTGGTCAAACAGACCAGTAAAAATTATAAATCATTGAGTAATAATTGTTAAGCATTTATGGAAGCTTAATAACCAATGAAAATAAAGAAACGAGAAAATTCCAGAAAACGGGCCCGGTTAGTGAATAGTATCAAAACCGGGTAATGTAACGAGCGTTTTCTGTAAAAGATGAAAAACGCTCCAGCTAGTAATACAGTGAGGGCCGTTTTTTTAACAGGTAAATAAACCCCCTCTCACACACACACACACTAGCTAAATAAATAATGAGTCAAAAAGCAAAAGAAAAAAAAGGTAAAATAACTTACCTTTTCTCTCTCCCCCTCATTTCTCTCTTCTCTCTCCTTCCCTCCTTCCTTCTCCATCGGCTCCTCCCTCCTCTCTCTCTGATTTGGGCGATTTTTGAGAGCTCTCCCATGGCATCCATGGCTTCTCTTCTTTCTCTCCTTGCTCTAGCTCCATTTGAGCTCCAAATGTAAAATAAATTACATATTTGTAATCCCCTCATCCTCCTCTACATTTCATTTCTATCTTTTCAAAATTCGAAAAGGATGAGTTTCATCTCCATGGGTTTTCCCCATTTGAAGAGAAAAGCACACCATTGTGAAGCTTGGAGTCTCCTCTTTCCAACAAGGTAAAAATCTCTACAAAAGATTCAAGTTTCCTCCACCTTCCTTGGAAACCGATTTTTAGCCCTTTGTAATGCCTTGTCTTTCTCTCTCTCTTTTGAGCATCAACTTCACCTAGCAATGGTGGTGGATTCTCCTTCTTGAACCAAGGGCTAAAACCCCTCCTAAAGCACTCCAAAGGTAAACCCTAGAAATTGTATTTTTAAACACTTCAATGAATTAGTGTTAATATGAGGGTTAGTAGATTAATTATGTTCTCTTCGTGTAATTTGGGTGTTGGGATGGAGTTTGGTAACTCCATCCCCCACAAAATCGATTTGAACAAGAAAGAGAGCAAGAGGAGAAATGGAAAAGAAAAGAAGGAATCAAAAGCTCAAGGTAAGAGCTCCTCCCTAATGTAAATTCTATTGCATTAGAGTAATGGGAATGGGTAAAATATTCAAAGAACCCAAATTATTGTATTGGTAATGTAGTTTGTGGAAATTTGAGTACTAGTGAGTAAATGTGTGGATTTGTAGGCCTTAGAGCCAAAAGAATGGTGTATGTATATTAGTAATGCTATTTGAGGAATATTGGTGTATTAGGATTTAGTATGTGTGCTGGTAGAACCCTTGTGGTTTGGCTAGGATAGGAATGAAATTGATGAGAAAGGATGTGTGTGGATAAGTAAAGAAAGTAGATGAGCTATGGCGAAATTTTAGTAGGAATTATGCATTTAGGAATGACTTGGTGAATGGGAGAACCAAGGTGTGTATTGGGATTAGTAGAGAGGTTTGGTAGCTATGGAATGGTAATTGTAGTATGAGAAATAAGAGGTGAAAAATCTGTAGCAAAGTGTATAAGAACACATTGGAGAAGTTAAGAGGATTAATGTGCAGAATTTTGTAAGATGAGTGTTGGAACTTGGGTATAGGTAGTGCAATGGCTTGGAAATGAATTGGTATGGTAAGGAGAAGTAATTGGAATGCTAGGAATGACATTGGTTAAGAAAGTATTGGATGGGAGAATGGAATGGTAAAATCTGTAGCATAAGTGTAACAAAAACTGTTACAAGTGTTGAAAAAGAAGTGAGGAAATTGTGCAAGTGAATTGAAGGATTTAGTAATGGATTTGGTGGATGAATTAAGGTATATTAGGAGGCCTAAATGGCACTAAAACATGTGGGGTTACATGTAGGAAGATTGGGGAAGCAATGGGTAAAAGAGAGGACTGAAAACAAATTTTAAAACTGAATTACTGGGCCGGACCGGACTTGCGACCGGACTTGCAAGTCCGGTCGGCCAGAAAATTTTCCCGTCTGCAACCTACTGGAATGGACCGGACTTGCGACCGGACTTGCAAGTCCGGTCGAGACAGAAAATTTTCCGTACTGATAGCTACTGGAATGGACCGGACTTGCAAGGTCGGTCGCAAGTCCGGTCCAGTCAAAAAAAAAAATGTTTTAATTATATGATTATAGTAATCATATATATACATATATATATGCCCATATACATAGATGCAAATATATGTAGTAATACACCATTAATGAAGTAATAATGGTAAGAAAGTAAGTAAATGAGTAAGGAAACAAGTTAAGGAAGTTGTATATAAGGACATTAATCACACCGGGATAACGGGGTAAGTAAGGGAGTAGTAAATGTTTGTATAGTGTACGAGTATAGTATTAATGATAACGTTGAAAACATTATCAGTGGGATAAGTGTGAACCAAGGAACAAGGGAACACATGGTAAAGCTAACTCCGGTGAAAGGTATGATTTTCTCTGCCCCGTATGCTAACCGAGTTACATTGATTTGTGTGCTGTACGCCGGCTAATCAAGACTAAAGCATGAAAACGGTTTATTGCCTTTCATTGTATGTCTTGTTGTATGTTGCATGAGCTAACCTTTCTTGAATTGAATGTGTGGCTTTACTTGGTGCGTAGATCGACTCATAGATAGTCTTGTTTGGAATGACTCGTAGTAAGAGTCTTATTGTGAACTAACGAAATAATAGCGACGCACTAAACTATCGAAACGATGAACGATAATGCAACCCAATGAACCCACTAGAATGTGAGAGCGTATACGGGAGTAACAACCTCCCGATAACGGCAGGAGAAATGAAATGAATAATCCACAAACAATGAGTAGTGGAAGTATACAAGTAACCTCTAGTAGAGGAACTAATCTTGGTACAAATATGAACCATGAGAGTAGTAAAGAATGACGAGGGATCTCCAAACCCCTTAGTAATAGTCGACCCATTATGAGAGGACCCGACTGATGAAGGTATGTCCCGAACATGAGAGTATCCGATATGTTGGGGAAACCCTTAAACCTGAGGATACTAGACGGTAGTAATTCCCTAAGCCAGTGGAGGTTATCGAGAGAGATACTTCTAGGCTAATCCGTGAGGTTTATTATACTCTGAGAGAAGAGTGTTGGGAATATGAGTAGTCCGGTAGTACGGACATCTGGGTATTTGAGGAGCTAATCGTATAGCCCTCGTATTGTAGGTCCGGTGGCGAGTCTTTGTATGACTCCGCCCGGTGACCAAAGTAACGAGTATTGAGTACTGCGTACGTATGAGTTAAGTAATGAGTATTGAGTAAGAAGAGAGTATGAGTATGTAATGAGTATCGAGTATTAAGTATGTACGAGTAAGTAGTGAGTACCGAGTATGTAAGAGTAAGTAAGGAGCATTGAGTAATGAGCATGCATAAGTGTAGTAACAGGTACGGAGTAAGGAATGTATACCAGTAAAGTATCGAACATGGAGTGCCGAGTATGTAAGAGTAAGGAGTAGGTATGAGTAGAGTAGCGAATGTCGAATTTAGTACGAAGAGTAATGAATGAATACAAATGCGAACGGTTGACTATCGAACTGTCTTCCTTGGTAAATACTGGAATTGTATGTGTATGTAGGTATTGTTGTATTTACTGTTGTGGCATGAGTATGTATGTATGCATGTAAATGAACTCCATGTATATTCGACCCAATAGTCGATGTACCGCGGTTAGCACGCGGTATATGCGAATTTCATGCGCAGCGTAAGCTGACCCCCTCGGGGGACCATTTTTAGTGTGCAGGTACCCGAAGTTGATCACCGTTCGAGAGAGTAGGACGGGGACTGCTACGTAAGCATGGGTAGTTGTATAGTAAGGATCGGTACTTGTATTGTAATGCGAATTTGGGAGCTTAAATTGTATTGGTAACTTAAGGATCGTAGTATACTCGGTATAGTATTGTATTGGAGTTGTATTGAATTATGGAATGGTATGCAAGTGAAAGTAATGTATCATGTAGAGTACTCGGTATGTTCATATTCATCAGACCGATAGTATGTAGTATTGTAACTCGCCTTGTTAGTCACGTGGGTGACTAACGGCATTGTACACCCGCCGTTGAGTAAGTAATATCCGCTGTGAAGGTAAGTATGGTACGGTAATGATGGTATTAACGGTAGGGGTGTTACAAAAAGTGGTATCAGAGCGAAGTATCGCTCTGATGGAAGAAATACCGAGTTTAGGTAAATACCGAGTTAGGAAGTAGAGACTTAGGGCTAAGGGTTGAGTGCTAGTGTGCGAGGACGCTAGTTAGGAACTTCCGTATGAATCGGAAACCTACAACAACCATACCCCGCCCTCCGCAACCCCCGGTATAAAGTTGGAATAATAACGCCAGAGAGATGGGAATACCTCTCACACTCGGGTAAAACCCGATCTGGCATTACAAAATGAAATACCCCTAAATTAATTTAAATTAATTTAGGGGATTTCTTTTATTAAACCTTTAATAATACTATTAAGTATTAAATTATTATATGGAATTATGAATATTAAATTATTATATGGGGTTGTGAGATTTATTTAGGGGTTTTCTCCTAATTATTATATATTATTGTATAGTATTATGAATTTAATAATAAGATTTATAAGTCAATAAATCTTGGGAAAATTATTAAACACTCCATATATATTATAAAGATTTTAGGAAGTGTTGGAACATTGTTTTGAATCATAAAAGTCAATATAAAATTCTAGAAACCTTAAAGCTTATTAAGCCTTGCTAGGGTTGACTTTTTGAGAATGGTCAAACCAGGCCATGAAACCTATACCAATAAATAGGTTATGGAAAACCATGAAGATCGATAAAAAGAACGTCAAAAACGGATCATCCTAGCCAAAGTTATGCTAGTTTGAAGTTTAGAGCCAAAATTTCATAGGTGCCACGTGTCAGCCTCTCGTGCGTCCCAACACTTAGCAGATTTTACCTCCTTGATTTTCTCCAGCAAACAACCGTTTTTGACCTAACTTGTGACGGCCATATCTCTCTCATTACTTCGAATTTTCCAGTGCCGTCTTCACCACTCTCTTCTCCTTAATTCCCTCTTTACATTCATAACTCATACAAGCCCTAACTCCATCCACATCAACGGGAAAGTCGTTCTCAAGTTGGCACCTTTCTCAGTCGTAACCCAGATTCGAGTTATACTTCGATTTCAGGTAAAGTTCGTCATGCCATAACTTCCTCGTCTTTCAACCAAATTTCGATTTCTTTAGCTCGTTGTGTAGATCTCTAATCCGTCTACAATTCTTATGTTTATGCCCAAGCCTAAATCATAACCGTTTGGAAGTTATAGTCGCTCAAAGTTTCGGATTTTTCAGCACATAAAATCATACCGAAACAGAGAGGTAAACTCGTAACTTTCGGGTCAATTTTCTTTCTGTATAATGCGAGTTAGGATTAGTTCTAGTTATCAATGTGTAGATCTAAGTTTCATCTTTCTAATGAGCCCAAAAACAAAGCCTAACTCGATCTGTGCAATAACTTATAGATCCTCGAAGTGTGCTTCACGAACTGGTCGGTAGTTCGAATTTTTCCAGAAACCCGATCTCGAAATCACTTCGATTCGAGCAACTCCGGTGAGTTCTCTTCAAATTCCTCCGATTATGCTAACCGGTATTGCAATTCCGACCTAACCCATGTTTCAATTGTGTCAATTACGTACTATATGGAGAGAATTTGATGGATTTGTGTTCGAACTCAACTCTGGAACCGATATGAACCCTAACCTTCGAAACAATTTCGAATCTTGACATATATTGCATTATAATTAGGGAAAACGGTACCAATAGAACCGAAATTGAATTTCGGATCCAATGAAACAAAAATCAATCGATTTCGTTCTGTAGATTAGGAGATATAGGCAGATTAGTACTCGATATAGTTTCTGGATTCGGGGATGAACTGGGGATTCAGGGGCCGTCCGATCTCGTTTTAAGAGATTGGACGGCCAGGATTAAAACGTGAGATTTAAGGTTGTTTTAAGTTTCTGTAAAATTCAGTAAATAACCCTAACTTGTTTAATTAATTTAAATATCTTCCCGAATGTATTTTGACTTGAAATTTTAACCATAGATTCCTTATTTTATGTAGTTTATTTTGATGTAAATTATTATGGATTTGGAGTTTTTAAACATAAGTTATGATTTTTACAAGTTACGGGTTTTCTGGAATTATTTGGCTAAATTAAAAGATATTTTTATGAAATAAAAATTTTATAATATGTCTAAAATGTTATAGTTACTGTATATTAAGTTTGGGAATTTTTGGGCAACGGGAAAAGGTTTTAAAAATTGTGTTTGTGAGTTTTTCATAAGAATAACCTATAATATAAAGTTTTTAATGTAACCAAAAATTAAAGTATGGTTTGTTAATTAACTTTTAAGCTGGGGAAAATAAAGGAAACTAAATTAGCATTTTATAACAGTAAGTTTATAAATGTTTTTGTATTAGCTTTTAAGAGAAATGAAATTATTTACATATATGTATGTTTACTTACTTGAGTAGGAACTTATATAAATTAAGGAATTTAATTATCCTACATTTTATTTACTACATTATATGGGAGTTAACATTTTAAATAAACTAAGGAACAAATATATATTTATATTATTTCTACGCATTTATAAAAGGTAATTAAGAAGTAACTAATAGTGAATCAAGGAATTTAACTAAACTACATTTTATTTGTTATATATAATATGGAAGCTAATATGTTTAACTAAAACTAAGGGAAATACTTTATTTTATAAACCATAAATCAGTTTTGGATATGTCTACAAGATATTAGGTATAATTAAATACAATAGAATTTCTTAAAGAGTGTTCTGGATAAATCTTAATATATGTAGGTATATGTATATATATATATATACAATAAAAATAGATAAAGGAAATAACATTCCTTGTGGGAAATATAATAGGAAGGATATATATATATATATATACGATAAATAAATAAATAAAAGAAATAAAATACCTTATAGAAAATATAATATGTAGGAATTAATGAGTTGAAATAAAACCTCTACATAATACTAATAATAGAATACTATATGAGGTGGTATTAATTTATGGTTATGAATTGAGTTTTTAGTTACCCTTGAATTTCTAAGATTTATATAAACAGTATTAAAATACATGTATATATTTAGTCAATGTCCAAAATGTAAATCTATAATTGGGTTAAGAAATTAATAAGTTGAAATTTAGGAATATTTGTAATTAGTTTACATAAAGTGTTACACAAATAGATCTTAATATATAATTGATAATAAAATGAATGAAATAATTTTACATTTAAATGTTCATATTATATAAACAATAATAAAGTAAATGAGTTACTTTTACGTCTAAATGTGAAGAGGATAAATAAGTCTAGATTTAATCGTTTCTTAACATTTATAGTATTGAGTAATAACTTAATATTTTAAGATAAAATCATTAAAAGGGATTATGATATAAAACTACATTAAACTATGATTAGGAAGTTAATCTGAATAATAATCCTTAAGTTTCTTACAACTAGTTAAGCCATATAAATACGTTTAACACCAATGTTCAGGATGTGAGTAAATAGTTAAGTGATGTATTTAGTAGTGAGAATTTATAAGAAGGGTTGTGAATAGGAATTTGATATTTAAAATCTTTAAACCTTTGATTAGATGGAACTATGTTACATAAGAGACTATTGATTTACCTTTTGACACTGGAAATATTAATGTGACATTTGAATATAAGGTATGGAGATTGTTCAGAATATATTATCTTATTAAGTAATTGATAATTTCATTTACGAACTAGAATTTAATTCTTTGATAAATTCTACCTTATGCTAAGATATAATGTTTATCCTAAAATACAATAAAGGAAATTTATTTATTAAGTTATTCCTTGGAAACCTTTGGCCTTGTAAGTAATATAAAATGTATTTAAGACATAAGTTTATTAAAATTTAGTACAAAAGGATTATACATACTCTATGGAGAGAATGTGTGTAAAAATTAAATACTTGGGAAATTAAAATGTAAGTAAGGATACATAAAAAGGGTTATCTTAAAACACCTTATCATAAAGTTATGGTTAAGTAAATATATACCCTGTGGATACTAAATGTGAGAGTTCGATAAGTTGAGTTAACTATAATATGGTTATTTCAAAGGTGAAGAGTAATTTAACAACTTATGACAAGATTAATAGATGGTTGTAACTAAAGGCCATTCTGAACTAAAGATAAGATAATTGAGTTTAGTAGCTCAAATAAGTTATATTGAAATGCATCTTCAACACTACGATTTCAGTATACGGGATGTAGATCATAATTTAGTTAAGGGGGAAAACTTAGTTATAATGGATTATCTAGTAGATATTGATAAAGATACATAGTCAATAAATTGTGAAATAATAGTATAGTATTCTAAGATCAACCCATCATTGGTTATAATACGATGTCGGTCCTAAAGTAAGAATAAAGGTATTGAGCTTAAGATTATCATTGAAATTCTTAGATTTAATTATATAATATAAATACATTTATGATATAGAGGTCTCAAAAGTCTTGAATGTGAGAATTGTGGTTAAGTATGAATAAAGTGGATATGAATGGACAATTAGCAAATGTTAATCGAACACATTCCCTGATCTTACCACCTTGGGCTATACAACGTTCTCAGATAACTCAAAGATTATACATAACATTTAAGTGAGGGCTTAAAAGATAATTGAGATTTTGAAATAAGAGTAAGGAGTTTATTTAAGCGTAACATAGGCTACAAGTGATTGATGATAGACTACCTTTAATATTCTTCAGAGTACTGTTGATTGTTTACGCAAGTTGATTAGAACTGCTACAGCGTTACCCAGGTACGATTTCTCGTACTCAGATACTTTTGGTGACAATTTATGGAATGTTTTGTACGATTTCTCGTACTCAGCTTGATGTGTTTGGACCTTTATGGAATGTTTTGTACGATTTCTCGTACTCAGCTTGACGTGTTTGGACCTTATGGAATGTTTTGTACGATTTCTCGTACTCAGCTTGACGTGTTTTGGACTTTATGGAATGTTTTTGTACGATTTCTCGTACTACGATATTTTTGCTGGTTGACTTGTGGAATGTTTTGGAAACGCTAACTGACTTTAAGAGGAACTTCTAAACATAAGAAATGGTTGTGTGACTGACTCAGCTTGTGTGACTAACTGAGCCTTGGATGTGGAACTCACTTGGGTATTGGTTTCTTCTACTTGGTTGCCCGTTAGACATTGGCTGCTTAGGGTTTACGCTTCTGCACTCTGTAGGACTGAGTGTTTTGGTATTGCTCTGGGTAGTTGGTGATCTAGCGGGATTTTTGGAAAAGGTCAATCTTGGAAATCCTTCTTTCGACGTGCGCGCGTCTTTAATGGTAACAGCAGGGGCTGTATATCCCTCGCCCATAGGGGCATTGATATTGACAGCAGGGGGCTGTATATCCCTCGTCCACTAGGACATTGAAATTATGACAGCAGGGGGCTGTATATCCTCGCCCATAGGGGCATTGATATTTGACAGCAGGGGGCTGTATATCCCTCGTCCACTAGGACATTGAAATTATGACAGCAGGGGCTGTATATCCCTCGTCCATATGGACATTGATATTGGCGGTGGGGGCCATCTCTCCCAGTTGAATTATTCCACTCTCGAGTTCTTGGTTCTTGGATCTACTTCATCATTCCTAGTCCTTTGTGACTATCTGAGTTTTTCTACTCCTATTGGGAATTGGTTCTAACATCAACAATGGATGCTTAACTAGTGGTGTGACTACTTAAGTGGATGACTTGTTTTGGAGGTTCTCTATCTCTATCTTTGTCTTGTTTTCTTTTCTCTTTAACTTGATTGTTTTGAAGTGCTTATCTCTGTTTTACTTTTAAGAGTTTGTTTTCATGTTACTGTTTATTTTGAAGAGTTTGTTTTATAAGTTTGTTTTGGAGAATTGTACCAGTTCCATTCCAGGGAACTGACTCACCCCCTCGGGGTGGGCTGCTTGGTTTCATCTTGCAGGTACAAATTGATTTACAGGTGGCCACGAAGAGCATGAGTGATTGGGATGGGATTAGGTTTATGGAGAGTGAATGTATTTTATTATTGTTTTGTTTATATTAAGTTTTCTCGAAGTTCAGACCGTAACTTAGTTAATGGTAATGGTTGTAATTGGTGAGGTTGGTACGGGTGTTTGGAGCCCGATGGTCTGTAGCACCTTTAGTTTATTTTCCGCTGTTGTTTTATTATGATAGGGGTGTTACAGAAAGTGGTATCAGAGCGTAGTTACGCTCTGAACCCGAGAAAACAAGCCGAGTGAAATACTTAGATTATAGGTGCACTTAAAACTGGGGAACTGGGGTAGAATTGGGAGGTGAGGACTCCAGTAAGGCACGACTCCTAACCCTTTTTGGAATTGTGAACGATTCTTTACATTACACACTTTTCTTTGTGAATGTCTGTTGAGTGTGATATGTTGTTATACCGTCCCAACATAACTACAGAAATATATATACATATATATATAAGTTTGGAACATCCTATATTAAGTACGATAGATTTTGGTTGAGATAAACCAAATATTAAGCTATTTTTTTCAAATGCATGCTCATGTAGATACATGCCAAAAAAAAATGTAATCCTTTAAAAGCTAGTACACAAATTCCTGGGAATTGTAAAAAAAAAATACTTTTGGTTGAAAACAATATCCAAAATAACTTTAAATAACTAAATTAGTATTGATATTATGTGAAGTACTTCAACTCCTTTAAAGTTTGAAATAAATTTCATGAACTACTTGGTATCAATTTATTACCTAAAGATAATGTGTATTAGAAAAGATCAACCTCTGAACTTGTAAAACACATTAAAACTCTATGTTAACTTTAGAAAGAAAACACATAAACCTAATACCCTACGGGAAGTGCCTGGTGCGACGAACTCCTAGGCTGAAAGTAGTGGGGGTGCACACCCACTTCTAGAAGTTTAGGGGCTAGACAAGCCTTGTCATCTAACTGTAAATAATCTTCTACGCAGGTGGATGGATGGTGAACTTGAGGAGTATTGTGGTAAGACGTACCATCATGAAGTTAAGTTGGGCATATTTCATTACTAGCCACAATGAAAATCTTATATTATATCTTAATACCAGTATTAAATTCAAACAAGGAAAGGATTTATTGAGTTAAATTTTTGGTGAAAAATACCTATATATGGAGGAAGGGAATTTAAAATTTGGGTACTTCAAGGTAGAACGTCTCCCCCTTGTTGAAATAAAAACCATTAAAGGAAGTTACTTAAAGATTAGTGAAGAGAAGAGTAACACTAAAACTAAATAGCATTGATCCTTAAATACTCGGAATATCGAGCATCTAGTGAGTAATTGGGAGTTACTTAAGATTTGGAAATCCCATCATGTTTACTTGGAAGTTTAACATTATACAGGTATAATTTTTAAAAGTCACACTAACAGCGATATTACTAAAAGCCACCATTGTCTAAGAGAGTACTAAGATTTAATAATCAGAAGAACACTTACATAGAACAAACCGAAGAAAAATAATCACCAAGAGTGAGTGAGTTTTCATTACTAGTTCATTTGACTTAAAAATTTTATATAGAGTCCCTATCTTGAAAAATAAATTTTAAGATAAAGACATCAGATTTTGGAGCTACATTATAATTGATAAGAACTCCTTAGATTCTCCCTTGGGTGAGATTATGTAAATATATAATAAGTAAAATTTTATAAAGTAAATACTGAATGAATCGTCCAAAATCCGATAGTTTAACTATAGAAACAATTGAAACTTGAAAAGTCACAGAAAATATTTATCTTATAGAGTTTTAACATATGGTTGGCCAATAAACCTTTGAGATAATTGTGGAAGATTATTAAGGATTATTTACGTTACACCTGGTTTATAGCTTAGTAATATAATTGATATGATAAATGATCATATATGGACATATAATTCGTATCAAAAATTAAATGAAAGGATAATAATCATAAGATAAATTTTATAACCACCAAGGAATAACGAATACATAACAATCAAGAGATACAGATATATATATAACGATCATAGATATAATCAACAGTGCAGTAAAATTCAACAAAGCTGGTTAATAAGGTGTTGAATTCTTTGAATGTGCATTAGTAGCGGTACGAGGGCGTACCTTAGCTCTTTTAAGGGGGATATGCTGCATACTCCTCCTTCGCTATCTCATCCGGATTATGCCGCGTTTCGTTTATTAGCAAAGGGAGAACAGTATTAGCAGAATGAGGGGTGTTTGTATGTGCTTGGTTTTTGCGTATGACTCAGTATGTGACTTTTGATTTTTATCATGCTATGTCTTGATACATCCTGATTCAGTTGATTTGAGTAATCTTGAGTGGAATGTTGTTATGGAAATGGATGGAAATAAGGATTTTTGGTATGGAATTTCATTGGAACTTTTATTGTCTCAGCACACCCGAAGCGGTGGGAGTGCTATTAGTTGATTTTTTAAACTTCGAGGCGAAGTTTCTTTTAAGGGGGATATGCTGAAATACCCCTAAATTAATTTAAATTAATTTAGGGGATTTATTTATTAACCTTTAATAATACTATAAGTATTAAATTATTATATGAAATTATGAATATTAAATTATTATATGGGGTGTGAGATTTATTTAGGGGTTTTCTCCTATTATTATATATTATTGTATAGTATTATGAATTTAATAATAAGATTTATATCAATAAATCTTGGGAAAATTATTAACACTCCATATATATTATAAGATTTTAGGAAGTGTTGGAACATTGTTTTTGAATCATAAAAGTCAATATAAAATTCTAGAAACCTTAAAGCTTATTAAGCCTTGCTAGGTTGACTTTTTGAGAATGGTCAAACCAGGCCATGAAACCTATACCAATAAATAGGTTATGGAAAACCATGAAGATCGATAAAAAGAACGTCAAAAACGGATCATCCTAGCCAAAGTTATGCTAGTTTGAAGTTTAGAGCCAAAATTTCATAGGTGCCACGTGTCAGCCTCTCGTGCGTCCCAACACTTAGCAGATTTACCTCCTTGATTTTCTCCAGCAAACAACCGTTTTTGACCTAACTTGTGACGGCCATATCTCTCTCATTACTTCGAATTTTCCAGTGCCGTCTTCACCACTCTCTTCTCCTTAATTCCCTCTTTACATTCATACTCATACAAGCCCTAACTCCATCCACATCAACGGGAAAGTCGTTCTCAAGTGGCACCTTTCTCAGTCGTAACCCCAGATTCGAGTTATACTTCGATTTCAGGTAAAGTTCGTCATGCCATAACTTCCTCGTCTTTCAACCAAATTTCGATTTCTTTAGCTCGTTGTGTAGATCTCTAATCCGTCTACAATTCTTATGTTTATGCCCAAGCCTAAATCATAACCGTTTGGAAGTTATAGTCGCTCAAAGTTTCGGATTTTTCAGCACATAAAATCATACCGAAACAGAGAGGTAAACTCGTAACTTTCGGGTCAATTTTCTTTCTGTATAATGCGAGTTAGGATTAGTTCTAGTTATCAATGTGTAGATCTAAGTTTCATCTTTCTAATGAGCCCAAAAACAAAGCCTAACTCGATCTGTGCAATAACTTATAGATCCTCGAAGTGTGCTTCACGAACTGGTCGGTAGTTCGAATTTTTTCCAGAAACCGATCTCGAAATCACTTCGATTCGAGCAACTCCGGTGAGTTCTCTTCAAATCCTCCGATTATGCTAACCGGTATTGCAATTCCGACCTAACCCATGTTTCAATTGTGTCAATTACGTACTATATGGAGAGAATTTGATGGATTTTGTTCGAACTCACTCGGGAACCGATATGAACCCTAACCTTCGAAAAATTTCGAATCTTGACATTATTGCATTATAATTAGGGAAAACGGTACCAATAGAACCGAAATTGAATTTCGGATCCAATGAAACAAAATCAATCGATTTCGTTCTGTAGATTAGGAGATATAGGCAGATTAGTACTCGATATAGTTGCTGGATTCGGGGATGAACTGGGGATTCAGGGGCGTCCGATCTCGTTTTAAGAGATTGGACGGCCAGGATTAAAACGTGAGATTTAAGGTTGTTTTAAGTTTCTGTAAATTAGTAAATAACCCTAACTTGTTAATTAATTTAAATATCTTCCCGAATGTATTTTGACTTGAATTTTAACCATAGATTCCTTATTTTATGTAGTTTATTTTGATGTAATTATTATGGATTTGAGTTTTTAAACATAAGTTATGATTTTTACAAGTTACGGGTTTCTGGAATTATTGGCTAAATTAAAGAGATATTTTTATGAAATAAAAATTTTATAATATGTCTAAAATGTTATAGTTACTGTATATTAAGTTTGGGAATTTTTGGGCAACGGGAAAAGGTTTTAAAAATTGTGTTTGTGAGTTTTTCATAAGAATAACCTATAATATAAAGTTTTTAATGTAACCAAAAATTAAAGTATGGTTTGTTAATTAACTTTTAAGCTGGGGAAAATAAAGGAAACTAAATTAGCATTTTATAACAGTAAGTTTATAAATGTTTTTTGTATTAGCTTTTAAGAGAAATGAAATTATTTACTATATGTATTTTTACTTACTTGAGTAGGAACTTATACAAATTAAGGAATTTAATTATCCTACATTTTATTTACTACATTATATGGGTTAACATTTTAAATAAACTAAGGAACAAATATATATTTATATTATTTCTACGCATTTATAAAAGGTAATTAAGAAGTAACTAATAGTGAATCAAGGAAATTTAACTAAACTACATTTTATTTGTTATATAATATGGAAGCTAATATGTTTTAACTAAAACTAAGGGAAATACTTTATTTTATAAACCATAAATCAGTTTTGGATATGTCTACAAGATATTAGGTATATTAAATACAATAGAATTTCTTAAAGAGTGTTCTGGATAAATCTTAATATATGTAGGTATATGTATATATATATATATATATACAATAAAAATAGATAAAGGAAATAACATTCCTTGTGAAATATAATAGGAAGGATTATATAATATATATATATATACGATAAATAAATATAAAAGAAATAAAATACCTTATAGAAAATATAATATGTAGGAATTAATGAGTTGAAATAAAACCTCTACATAATACTAATAATAGAATACTATATGAGGTGGTATTAATTTATGGTTATGATTGAGTTTTTAGTTACCCTTGAATTTCTAAGATTTATATAAACAGTATTAAAATACATGTATATATTTAGTCAATGTCCAAAATGTAAATCTATAATTGGGTTAAGAAATTAATAAGTTGAAATTTAGGAATATTAGTAATTAGTTTACATAAAGTGTTACACAATAGATCTTAATATATAATTGATAATAAAATGAATGAAATAATTTTACATTTAAATGTTCATATATATAAACAATAATAAAGTAAATGAGTTACTTTTACGTCTAAATGTGAAGAGGATAAATAAGTCTAGATTTAATCGTTTCTTAACATTTATAGTATTGAGTAATAACTTAATATTTTAAGATAAAATCATTAAAAGGGATTATGATATATAAACTACATTAAACTATGATTAGGAGTTAATCTGAATAATAATCCTTAAGTTTCTTACAACTAGTTAAGCCATATAAATACGTTTAACACAATGTTCAGGATGTGAGTAAATAGTTAAGTGATGTATTTAGTAGTGAGAATTTATAAGAAGGGTTGTGAATAGGAATTTGATATTTAAAATCTTTAAACCTTTGATTAGATGGAACTATGTTACATAAGAGACTATTGATTTACCTTTTGACACTGGAAATATTAATGTGACATTTGAATATAAGGTATGGAGATTGTTCAGAATATATTATCTTATTAAGTATTGATAATTTCACTTACGAACTAGAATTTAATTCTTTGATAAATTCTACCTTATGCTAAGATATAATGTTTATCCTAAAATACAATAAGGAAATTTATTTATTAAGTTATTCCTTGGAAACCTTTGGCTTGTAAGTAATATAAAATGTATTTAAGACATAAGTTTATTAAAATTTAGTACAAAAGGATTATACATACTCTATGGAGAGAATTGTGTAAAATTAAATACTTGGGAAATTAAAATGTAAGTAAGGATACATAAAAAGGGTTATCTTAAACACCTTATCATAAAGTTATGGTTAAGTAATAATATACCCTGTGGATACTAAATGTGAGAGTTCGATAAGTTGAGTTAACTATAATATGGTTATTTCAAGGTGAAGAGTAATTTAACAACTTATGACAAGATTAATAGATGGTTGTAACTAAAGGCCATTCTGAACTAAAGATAAGATAATTGAGTTTAGTAGCTCAAATAAGTTATATTGAAATGCATCTTCAACACTACGATTTCAGTATACGGGATGTAGATCATAATTTAGTTAAGGGGAAAACTTAGTTATAATGGATTATCTAGTAGATATTGATAAAGATACATAGTCAATAAATTGTGAAATAATAGTATAGTATTCTAAGATCAACCCATCATTGGTTATAATACGATGTCGGTCCTAAAGTAAGAATAAGGTATTGAGCTTAAGATTATCATTGAAATTCTTAGATTTAATTATATAACAATATAAATACATTTATGATATTAGAGGTCTCAAACAGGTCAAAGTCTGAATGTGAGAATTGTGGTTAAGTATGAATAAAGTGGATATGAATGGACAATTAGAAATGTTAATCGAACACATTCCCTGATCTTACCACCTTGGGCTATACAACGTTCTCAGATAACTCAAGAGATTACATAACATTTAAGTGAGGGCTTAAAAGATAATTGAGATTTTGAAATAGAGTAAGGAGTTTATTTAAGCGTAACATAGGCTACAAGTGATTGATGATAGACTACCTTTAATATTCTTCAGAGTACTGTTGATTGTTTACGCAAGTTGATTAGAACTGCTACAGCGTTACCCAGGTACGATTTCTCGTACTCAGATACTTTGGTGACAAATTTTATGGAATGTTTTGTACGATTTTCGTACTCAGCTTGATGTGTTTTGGACCTTATGGAATGTTTTGTACGATTTTCTCGTACTCAGCTTGACGTGTTTTGGACCTTATGGAATGTTTTGTACGATTTCTCGTACTCAGCTTGACGTGTTTGGACTTTATGGAATGTTTTGTACGATTTCTCGTACTACGATATTTTTGCTGGTTGACTTGTGGAATGTTTTGGAAACGCTAACTGACTTTAAGAGGAACTTCTAAACATAAGAAATGGTTGTGTGACTGACTCAGCTTGTGTGACTAACTGAGCCTTGGATGTGGAACTCACTTGGGTATTGGTTTCTTCTACTTGGTTGCCCGTTAGACATTGGCTGCTTAGGGTTTACGCTTCTGCACTCTGTAGGACTGAGTGTTTTGGTATTGCTCTGGGTAGTTGGTGATCTAGCGGGATTTTTGGAAAAGGTCAATCTTGGAAATCCTTCTTTCGACGTGCGCGCGTCTTTAATGGTAACAGCAGGGGGCTGTATATCCCTCGCCCATAGGGGCATTGATATTGACAGCAGGGGGCTGTATATCCCTCGTCCACTAGGACATTGAAATTATGACAGCAGGGGGCTGTATATCCCTCGCCCATGGGCATTGATATTTGACAGCAGGGGGCTGTATATCCCTCGTCCACTAGGACATTGAAATTATGACAGCAGGGGGCTGTATATCCCTCGTCCATATGGACATTGATATTGGCGGTGGGGGCCATCTCTCCCAGTTGAATTATTCCACTCTCGAGTTCTTGGTTCTTGGATCTACTTCATCATTCCTAGTCCTTTGTGACTATCTGAGTTTTTCTACTCCTATTGGGAATTGGTTCTAACATCAACAATGGATGCTTACTAACTATGTGGTGTGACTACTTAAGTGGATGACTTGTTTTGGAGGTTCTCTATCTCTATCTTTGTCTTGTTTTCTTTTCTCTTTAACTTGATTTTTTGAAGTGCTTTATCTCTGTTTTACTTTTAAGAGTTTGTTTTCATGTTACTGTTTATTTTGAAGAGTTATGTTTTATAAGTTTGTTTTTGGAGAATTGTACCAGTTCCATTCCAGGGAACTGACTCACCCCTCTCGGGGTGGGCTGCTTGGTTTCATCTTGCAGGTACAAATTGATTTACAGGTGGCCACGAAGAGCATGAGTGATTGGGATGGGATTAGGTTTATGGAGAGAATGTATTTTATTATTGTTTTGTTTATATTAAGTTTTCTCGAAGTTCAGACCGTAACTTAGTTAATGGTAATGGTTGTAATTGGTGAGGTTGGTACCGGGTGTTTGGAGCCCGATGGTCTGTAGCACCTTTAGTTTATTTTCCGCTGTTGTTGTTTTATTATGATAGGGGTGTTACACACAAAACAAGCCTTATTAAGAAAGAACCTGTCATACGGTAGAGTCCAAGAACTGGAAGTCCCGAAGACGGTTCCCGTTTGATTACAAGGACCGCACTTAATGGCGGAGGAAGGAAGATCCTAAACCAGGGATAATGGAATTTATGGCACCATGGGGCGACATGCTTCGCAGTCGCGAGAACCATGTGTGGCCAGCAAGAAGAGAAGCACAATCGTGCAATGAAGCAAGGAAGATGGAGTAACAAGCCGAGACAAGAGAGTCTACGGACCGTAATCCTTGATGATACCAACAACGGTATACAAACCGACTAAGGAATTAGTCGAGGTGGATTAATACCAAACCTACATGCCAAGAGGCTGTAATGACCCAACAACATAGTTCAGATAGCGATGAAAGAAATCATAACACAGACACCTATAGGACCACAACATGGTTCCTAAGGACAAGCCAAGTCTCGTTAACCACACTGAAGGTGTGAGACACCCGGATGGACGACAATCATGTCAAGTATACTGAGAAGTGACTCAGGAAATCGATCACCAAGATCGAAAGATCAAAGAAAACCTGATAAGACCACCAACTATGGATGGAAACGATGCCGTAAACGGTATACGTTAACTGAAAAACAACCTACCCGCGCACTTGCCTAGGGCAAGTGCAGAGTAACAACAGAACGGTTGGAATACTTTTACCAAACCGCAAATGCTTACTACAGTACCGCTATGACGGATGGAGCAAATGCAGGATCACCAATCCTAAGGATGTTAAATAATGAACCCTCGGGAAGGCCTAACGGCCCGACCATTGTATTAATAGTATACCAGTCAGCAAGAAGCTGAACTTGGTCAAGACCTGAAACATGGCAACGCCATGAAGAATTTCTTTAACACCGAACCGTTATTTCGAAAACCAAATTTTTTCTTCAAAAACCACAAACCTTTTTTAAAACCTTGGATTTTAAAACCCAACAGACGGAATTACGGTGAGTATCATAGAGTGATACAAGAAGAGTTGACAATAGAATACTTCACCTAGGCGTGTGACGAACGCTACTAGTGTACCCAAATACGGGATGTGGGACAACCGCACTCCGAAGGAGCTTGCGGGCCTGACATGTAGTTAGGTAAGTGGTAACGTGCCAAGATGGTACCCCACGTATGTATACATGTAGCGTACGGAACACGGGAAGTAGCCAACTCCGTTCTACGGACCATAAGTAAATTCAAAACGGAACAGTTGGATACCCAAAATGAGCAGAAGAAACTCAGATAAGTTATAAGCTAAGGAGTCAAGAACTCACTCCAGGAGAACCATTGAGAGTTGAAAGTGCAAGAGGCACTAACAACGGGATAAGACATTGGATATGTCTCAAAGATATTGAAGTAGAACATGATGACTGGAGGGAATACCCAGTCTAAGCACAGTAAGGCAAATGCCTAACATTAACACATCAGTGTTCAATGAACGGGATAGAATCCCCAGAACAACTACCACAAACACACAGGGTGATGTTATAAGGTACCAGAAATACCATTCATCACCGGAAGGGATGTCAAACCGTTATAACACAAGGAAAAACACCAATGGTCTACCCTAAGGACGGGAGACGTTACAACCCCTAATGGGATGACTCAAATCCAGAACCGCAAGGTAGGATGACGGACTGAACATACTTATAAATATCAGCCAGAGGTGATAGAATAATCAATAACACCCAGGAGCAATCCATAAAGGGTATCAAGTCAACACAGTGAATGAAAATGTCATGGTAAGAACACCACAATTGGAACGAACATTCGGTTAGAACACCGAAGGGATCCCACTTGACAGGGGATACCCCAAATCAATACCAAGCTACAAAAAGGGTCCCCAACAGACGGAAGCGTGATGTGACGATCGTGTCAGGGAGCCCAGTATCACCTCCAAATCCGGCGATGGTTATGGAGAAATACTCACTTGGGAACAGCCTATAATGAGCAGAGCTCTAGGCAACATGGCTAGTAGGCCATGAAACTGTTACCACACAACCCAACGGTTGCAAAACCAATGTGAACTATACGGAAAGTGGTCAAGGATGACACCGATAAAAGAGTGACAACCAATAATTGGGGATGCCCCCCATAAATGTGAGACCGCAAGAGCGGTGAACACATGGACCCCAAGAAGGGGATATCATCAGTAACTGTCGGGAAATATATTCCTTTAAGAACTACTAACGTAGGCAAGCTTGAGCATACAATTATTGTCAAGCAATTTGAAATAAGCTTCAACAGCAATGTTGACAACCAAGGAGTAACCGGTATAAAACCAATGATGCTCAGGGAGCTCAGAAAAAAAAAGGAATACTATATTCTATATTTGCCAAATACATGGGGAATCATTGTATGAATGATAGACATGCATGAGCTAAAGCTAGCAACAACGGATGCCATGTGAACCAATACCGTGAAATCAGTAAGAACATGGTGCGCAATAGGCGACCGATGTATGAGAATAACCACCCAATACCATGGAGAGGCTAACACGAAATGGCAGACAGACCGGGCAACAAGCCAGAAGTCAGCACCAAATGATGAAGCACCACCTGGAAGAGTAGTAACAATCAGTCCTATTGCGATCTCATAAGAGAGTTACTGTCAAGTGTTTACGCCTCTGCACTCTGTAGGACTGAGTGTTTTGGTATTGCATTTGGGAAATAATGATCGAGTGAGGCTAGGAATATGAGGAAATGTAAATCGTGGAAAATCCTTCCTTTCACCAGTAAACATGGCATAAGCCAGCCAAGCGAAAGCTTAGAAACAAACCGTGCGGCCTAAGGCTAAAGGAGCACGAAGAGTGTCAAACACACCGACAATCACAAGATGTGAATCCCATTGGGATAAAAGTGAAAGGAGACTTAAGAAGTCACAAGGACCGACGCATTGCAAATGCAAGGTCATACAAGTAAAGAACACTGTAATAAACCAGAGAAACTGGTATAATCAGAAGCTGCTAACAGTAGAGGAAGCACTACAACCAAGTAGTGACTTAACCTCAACCGACAATAAGTCGGGGAAATCAAGTGAATGATCACTACAAACACAACATTATGCATATAGATTGCCAAAGAGCTGATTAAAAATCTAAAACTCATCGAGTTCGAGCACGGTAAAGGAATACCACACTTGGTTAATAAACCTTGTTTCCACAACAAGAGTGACAAAAGGTGATGTGTAACACGTTAAGGATAACGAGAAGGGCGAATCACCCAAGTTATCAGGGTCGCGCGCAGCAGAAGCTAGTGGGCCCAGAATTATACACCTAGTGAATAAAAGGCTAATCACCAATGCCTCAAAGCCATTAGGCTATAACCGAACCCGGTTAAGAGTTAATAACTCCGATGGAATTTCTTGATGTAGGGACTAACCGGTAATACGGTTAAGACCCATTGATCGAGGAACATTGTATGATAGACCGCATGGAAGCTGAACCACTCCATGACGGCTGAATGCCTTCGACCAATGTCCAATATTGACACATGGTAGATTACGTGGGCGTAATCCCTTTTAAGGGGGGTAGAGCGAAAACCGCGAAATGCATGTTTTACGTGATAAGTGCGTAAACTACAATGCGCATAGCGCAAAAGTATTTGTTTTAATGATTGATACTTATGTTACATAAACATTTGTATTCACTCATTGTGTAATTGTGGTAAGTGGAGAAATGAGTATAGGAAAAGGAGTAGAGAAACTCCAGGGGAATGAGTACCCCGATTGGTAATAATATGAGGAATGAGTATGTATGGGAAACTTGAGGAGTATAAATCGGTACGGAACCGATGTATGTAATGAGTATGAATCGGTGTACAACCGACATATTTTATGAGTATAAATTGGAGTATAGCAAATTAATGGGATGGTATACCCACAAATTTCTTGAGTATAGTAGTTGGAGAAAATGTAGTAACGATGGATGAAATGATTAGTAAGTAAGTAAGTGAATCACATGAATTGGAAAATGTATGTGTATGATTACGAGTAGCAAGATTAAAAAGAATAGAAAACGAAATGATGTTTGACGAGCTGTCTGTTTGTACTGAGGTGGGAAGTGGAACTTGATTTGCTAGTGATCAAGGGAAGCCGAACACAAATTGGGGTGGAAGGATAATTCAACACCAATGCTGATCACATTGGGGTTGAAGGACTCTGGAAGCTCCTTAAGTGGCCACAATAAAACCACTAGTAATAGGAATAATTACCATAAATGAATATTGGGTGATGTATGCAAGTTTTCAAAATGAATTTCCAAAACTAATTTGGTACACTGTTTTTCTACAAACTTGAGAATGAGGATCGGTTTAAAACCGCTCCCACGGGCGCTAGTGGATCTTCCATGCCTAGGCACGGGTATCCGGTCGAAACCATAGGAGGAGAAGCTAGTTTTGAGTCGTGGGAGTGTTGATTAGTTTTGAAACCACTACACCGATGGTACGGTAACAGTGTGTGTTTTGTATTTTTCCAAAGGCACTGGGGCGGCGTAGTCCCGAGTAAGTATGAGTAAGTATGAGTAAAGTATGAGTAAGTAAGTATGAGTAAGTGCCTGAGGATCTCTATATGTGCAAATGAATTTGATCTGAACCAAAGGACCGTGGCCAGAAAGCGTAAGTGCCATTAGTCATGACGGTCGTGAACCAGAAAGCGTAAGTGTTCAAACGTGACCGGTACCTGAGAGGGATCGCTTGACATGGGAGAGGATGGTACCTCATTATCTGCGGACGGACCCCATGGAGAGCTCGCAACGTATTTTTTGATTGCTATGCATGCAGTGACATGCTGCTTGGATGCGTAGTATGCATCATGTCAGACATTTGGAGTTTGACAAGTAATATGTAGAGGTCATAACTTAGCATAGAGTATATGTACGAGTAACAGTATTAGATTCACCAACTTTGAGGGCAAAGTTCTTTAAGGGGGTAGATTGAAATACCCCGAACTTAAATATGGTGATTATATTATTCTAATATAGTATTTAAAGGCCTAATAGTGCCTAAGTAATTTTGGTAAAGAAAATAAATCAAAAGAAATGGGAAAAACGCTTAGAAAGCGGAAAACGCTAAAACGAGCGTTAAATAACCATAGGAGGTACGAGACCTCGGTTATAGTATCGTAAGTATTCCTAAGGTTTATTCATACCTAAGTAGTATACAGTAATGATTCCCGAAGAAACCGGAACCAAGAAATGTATTAAAAACGCTAAAGAGCTTTAGCGCACGTTTTTCGAGGAAACCCGAAAACGTGACTTTAAGTGGTCAAACAGACCAGTAAAAATTATAAATCATTGAGTAATAATTGTTAAGCATTTATGGAAGCTTAATAACCAATGAAAATAAAGAAACGAGAAAATTCCAGAAAACGGGCCCGGTTAGTGAATAGTATCAAAACTGGGTAATGTAACGAGCGTTTTCTGTAAAAGATGAAAAACGCTCCAGCTAGTAATACAGTGAGGGCCGTTTTTTTTAACAGGTAAATAAACCCCCTCTCACACACCACACTAGCTAAATAAATAATGAGTCAAAAAGCAAAAGAAGAAAAAAAAAAGGTAAAAAGTAACTTACCTTTCTCTCTCCCCCTCATTTCTCTCTTCTCTCTCCTTCCCTCCTTCCTTCTCCATCGGCTCCTCCCTCCTCTCTCTCTGATTTGGGCGATTTTTGAGAGCTCTCCCATGGCATCCATGGCTTCTCTTCTTTCTCTCCTTGCTCTAGCTCCATTTGAGCTCCAAATGTAAAATAAATTACATATTTGTAATCCCCTCATCCTCCTCTACATTTCTATCTTTTCAAAATTCGAAAAGGATGAGTTTCATCTCCATGGGTTTTCCCCATTTGAAGAGAAAAGCACACCATTGTGAAGCTTGGAGTCTCCTCTTTCCAACAAGGTAAAAATCTCTACAAAAGATTCAAGTTTCCTCCACCTCCTTGGAAACTGAATTTTAGCCCTTTGTAATGCCTTGTCTTTCTCTCTCATTTTGAGCATCAACTTCACCTAGCAATGGTGGTGGATTCTCCTTCTTGAACCAAGGGCTAAAACCCCTCCTAAAGCACTCCAAAGGTAAACCCTAGAAATTGTATTTTTAAACACTTCAATGAATTAGTGTTAATATGAGGGTTAGTAGATTAATTATGTTCTCTTCGTGTAATTTGGGTGTTGGGATGGAGTTTGGTAACTCCATCCCCACAAAATCGATTTGAACAAGAAAGAGAGCAAGATGAGAAACGGAAAAGAAAAGAAGGAATCAAAAGCTCAAGGTAAGAGCTCCTCCCTAATGTAATTCTATTGCATTAGAGTAATGGGAATGGGTAAAATATTCAAAGAACCCAAATTATTGTATTGGTAATGTAGTTTGTGGAAATTTGAGTACTAGTGAGTAAATGTGTGAATTTGTAGGCCTTAGAGCCAAAAGAATGGTGTATGTATATTAGTAATGCTATTTGAGGAATATTGGTGTATTAGGATTTAGTATGTGTGCTGGTAGAACCCTTGTGGTTTGGCTAGGATAGGAATGAAATTGATGAGAAAGGATGTGTGTGGATAAGTAAAGAAAGTAGATGAGCTATGGCGAAATTTAGTAGGAATTATGCATTTAGGAATGACTTGGTGAATGGGAGAACCAAGGTGTGTATTGGGATTAGTAGAGAGGTTTGGTAGCTATGGAATGGTAATTGTAGTATGAGAAATAAGAGGTGAAAAATCTGTAGCAAAGTGTATAAGAACACATTGGAGAAGTTAAGAGGGTTAATGTGCAGAATTTTGTAAGATGAGTGTTGGAACTTGGGTATAGGTAGTGCAATGGCTTGGAAATGAATTGGTATGGTAAGGAGAAGTAATTGGAATGCTAGGAATGACATTGGTTAAGAAAGTATTGGATGGGAGAATGGAATGGTAAAATCTGTAGCATAAGTGTAACAAAAACTGTTACAAGTGTTGGAAAAGAAGTGAGGAAATTGTGCAAGTGAATTGAAGGATTTAGTAATGGATTTGGTGGATGAATTAAGGTATATTAGGAGGCCTAAATGGCACTAAAACATGTGGGGTTACATGTAGGAAGATTGGGGAAGCAATGGGTAAAAGAGAGGACTGAAAAACAAATTTTAAAACTGAATTACTGGGCCGGACCGGACTTGCGACCGGACTTGCAAGTCCGGTCGGCCAGAAAATTTTCCCGTCTGCAACCTACTGGAATGGACCGGACTTGCGACCGGACTTGCAAGTCCGGTCGAGACAGAAAATTTTCCGTACTGATAGCTACTGGAATGGACCGGACTTGCAAGGTCGGTCGCAAGTCCGGTCCAGAAAAAAAAATGTTTAATTATATGATTATAGTAATCATATATATACATATATATATATGCCCATATACATAGATGCAAAATATGTAGTAATACACCATTAATGAAGTAATAATGGTAAGAAAGTAAGTAAATGAGTAGGAAACAAGTTAAGGAAGTTGTAAGTATAAGGACATTAATCACACCGGGATAACGGGGTAAGTAAGGGAGTAGTAAATGTTTGTATAGTGTAGAGTATAGTATTAATGATAACGTTGAAAACATTATCAGTGGGACAAGTGTGAACCAAGGAACAAGGGAACACATGGTAAAGCTAACTCCGGTGAAAGGTATGATTTTCTCATGCCCGTATGCTAACCGAGTTACATTGATTTGTGTGCTGTATGTCGGCTAATCAAGACTAAAGCATGAAAACGGTTTATTGCCTTTCATTGTATGTCTTGTTGTATGTTGCATGAGCTAACCTTTCTTGAATTGAATGTGTGGCTTTACTTGGTGCGTAGATCGACTCATAGATAGTCTTGTTTGGAATGACTCGTAGTAAGAGTCTTATTGTGAACTAACGAAATAATAGCGACGCACTAAACTATCGAAACGATGAACGATAATGCAACCCAATGAACCCACTAGAATGTGAGAGCGTATACGGGAGTAACAACCTCCCGATAACGGCAGGAGAAATGAAATGAATAATCCACAAACAATGAGTAGTGGAAGTATACAAGCAACTCTAGTAGAGGAACTAATCTTGGTACAAAATATGAACCATGAGAGTAGTAAAGAATGACGAGGGATCTCCAAACCCCTTAGTAATAGTCGAACCATTATGAGAGGACCCGACTGATGAAGGTATGTCCCGAACATGAGAGTATCCGATATGTTGGGGAAACCCTTAAACCTGAGGATACTAGACGGTAGTAATTCCCTAAGCCAGTGGAGGTTATCGAGAGAGATACTTCTAGGCTAATCCGTGAGGTTGTATTATACTCTGAGAGAAGAGTGTTGGGAATATGAGTAGTCCGGTAGTACGGACATCTGGTATTTGAGGAGCTAATCGTATAGCCCTCGTATTGTAGGTCCGGTGGCGAGTCTTTGTATGACTCCGCCCGGTGACCAAAGTAACGAGTATTGAGTACTGCGTACGTATGAGTAAAGTAATGAGTATTGAGTAAGAAGAGAGTATGAGTATGTAATGAGTATCGAGTATTAAGTATGTACGAGTAAGTAGTGAGTACCGAGTATGTAAGAGTAAGTAAGGAGCATTGAGTAATGAGCATGCATAAGTGTAGTAACAGGTACGGAGTAAGGAATGTATACCAGTAAAGTATCGAACATGGAGTGTCGAGTATGTAAGAGTAAGGAGTAGGTATGAGTAGAGTAGCGAATGTCGAATTTAGTACGAAGAGTAATGAATGAATACAAATGCGAATGGTTGACTATCGAACTGTCTTCCTTGGTAAATACTGGAATTGTATGTGTATGTAGGTATTGTTGTATTTACTGTTGTGGCATGAGTATGTATGTATGCATGTAAATGAACTCCATGTATATTCGACCCAAAGTAGTCGATGTACCGCGGTTAGCACGCGGTATATGCGAATTTCATGCGCAGCGTAAGCTGACCCCCTCGGGGGACCATTTTTAGTGTGCAGGTACCCGAAGTTGATCACCGTTCGAGAGAGTAGGACGGGGACTGCTACGTAAGCATGGGTAGTTGTATAGTAAGGATCGGTACTTGTATTGTAATGCGAATTTGGGAGCTTAAATTGTATTGGTAACTTAAGGATCGTAGTATACTCGGTATAGTATTGTATTGGAGTTGTATTGAATTATGGAATGGTATGCAAGTGAAAGTAATGTATCATGTAGAGTACTCGGTATGTTCATATTCATCAGACCGATAGTATGTAGTATTGTAACTCGCCTTGTTAGTCACGTGGGTGACTAACGGCATTGTACACCCGCCGTTGAGTAAGTAATATCCGCTGCGAAGGTAAGTATGGTACGGTAATGACGGTATTAACGGTAGGGGTGTTACATCCACATTATACTACTACTCAATACCATTTACAATACTCATTTCAAACTACCAAAAATCTGTTACAATACACATACGAAAGCTACAAAGGTGAGTGTAATTTACCTTGTTCTTTCTAGCCTTTCTTTCCTTCTCCTTCCTTCCTCCTTCCTTTCCTTTCCTTTCTTTCTTAAGCCACCGTTTATGGGATTTCAATTCCTATTGCTACAGCCCATTACATAATACCATTTCAATACAAAATAACCCTTAATTCATCTTAGAGCTTTAAGTATAATTTAGGGTTTAGAAATTTCATTACCTTGAAAGTATGTAGAAGGAGTGTGTTGGATAGCACTAAGAGCAAGATTTCCACTCTCCAAAAGAAGCCAAAATCGGCTGGGCAAACAAGGAATAGAAGCTCCAAACTTAGAAATTTCAATTTTGTAAAAGAGAGCAAGAAATGATAGTATTTTCGGATTTCTTTTTACCTTAGACCAATTAGGTGAAGGAGGGGCTTCCAATGGTGGTATTCATCCTCAAAAGCAAGAACACCCATGGAGATGAAATGGGTATTTTCGAATTTGGAAAAGAGAGAGATGTTCTCGTTGATGAGAGGAATACAATGGTACAAATTTTATAATTTTTGGTGGAGGTTTGAGTAGTTAACAAGAGGAGAGAAGGGAGTGTGCTGGAGGGATTTTGCAAATCGCCATGGAAGGTCTGCTTGGAGAAGAAAGAAAATGAGAGAGAGGTGCAGTACGTGAGAGTGTGAGAGAAATGAAGGGGAGTAGGAGAGAGAAGGTAAAATAAGATTTTTACCTTTTTGCTTTTAGTTTACTTTTTGTCTTTTGTTAATGAGGGAGAATTAAGAGAGTGAGGGGGGGGGGGGGGGAGAGCCAATCGGCTCACACACTGCACACACTCACATTTTTAATTTCTATTTCCAAAAGTGGACACACTAGTTTAGTTTATTTACATTCTCACCCCACAACTTTCCATTTTTGACAGTTTTTGCTATTTTCTCATTTAATTGATTTAATTGGTTCTAGACCTTCATTAATGTTTATTAATGACTATTTGATTGAGCAAAATTGTTACGAGTCTATTTAACCCGCTTAAAGTCGCATTTTTCCGGTTTCCTCGAAAAACATGCTTTAAGGTTTGTTGTGTGTTTTAATCCATTTTATGGATCCGTTTTCTTCGGGAATTGTTTCTATATGCTATTATGCATAAATAAGCCTTAGGAATCCACCTAGGATCCTAGTCGAGGTCACATAGCTCCTACGGTTATGTAACACTCGTTTTTACATTCTTCGCTTTTTAAGCGTTTCTTCATTTCTTTTTGGATTTATTTTCTTTACCAACATTACTTAGGCACTACTAGGCCCTAAATACATTTTAGGATAATTTTTATCACTATATTTAAGTTCGGGGTATTTCACCTTGCCACACCACGAGCATATGTATCGTCGTTGGTAGCCCCTGCCAGCTCCCTTTCTGGACTCTGAACCTGATTGTTCACAATATTAGTGATTGGATCTCAAAGTTCCTAATGGATGATCACCTCACATTAAGGTGTATTTCCTTACCCTTTGGCGCTTTCAAGCGCAGAGGTTTAGCAGCTATCGCATATGTTAGCTTAAGAGGCTCTTCAGCAGCCTTGTCTTTCTCTTTTTTTCCCTTCGACCCCTTCTGGGACTGAGGCCGGTACTTTGCATTATTGTACCCGCCTTGCCCTTGGTTATCGGCGCCCTTTCCAGAAGCCTTCCTCTTGGAGGAATTATCCTCGTCCCTCAGCTGGATGGTAATCTCCACCTTAGCAGCGGCATGATAGCACTCCTGCTTTCAAGGTATTAGTCTCACGTTCTTATAGTGTAAACCTCAATTACTTATTAATAGCTTAGTCTCACTCATTACCTGCAAGGTAGTGTAGCTGGTTGGCCCCATGCCATATCTGAGTTGGTGGCTCAGCCCGCCGTAGAAGCGGTCTACTAGGATCTGGTCCGAGTACCCCAGTCCCGGTAGAAGACGTAGAAGAATGGTGAACTGAGAGTAATACTTGTCCACCATCATCTTGTTCGTCTGCTTCAGCGCATCCAACTGCAAGCGCTTCTTTGTTTGAACATAGGGGGGTGGTAGTACTTGGCTCGCAGTAACGCCATGTACTGCTCCCAGCCGAAGTCGGGGTTGGCCACATGCTCGGTCTTACCAGCTTCCACTAATCGCTTGCCGCCCTTTTAGATAGAATGTGGCAAGTCGCACCTTGGTTCCAGCAGGAACGTCAAGGGTCTCGAAGGCGGTCTCCAGCTCGGAGATGTATGCCTCTAGCTTAGCGGGGTCAGTCTCCCCTTTGAATGACGAGGGTCGAAGATCCGAAAGATTCTTCACCCAGTTGGGTTCCCGGCCTGTGGGGGTGGTGGCGGCGCGCCGGGGATGATAGCCCATGTGCCCCAGAGCGGCAGCAACGATCTCGGCTATCGTCTGCCCACCCGGTATTTCAGTGGTCTCGCTCCTCGACCACAGCCTCTGCCTCTCCTTCCTGACATTTGAACAAGAACAATGCACATTAGGCATGTGATTACAAATGAAATACCCCTAACTTTTAAAACTTAATTAATGATCTAATATGATCTAAGATGGTTAATAAACATCTAAATATTATTGGGGAACAATCTAAAGATCTCAACAAGGCAAAACATGCCTTAAGATCGATAAAGCCAAAAGGTGCTTTAAGACACCATAAAGATTGTATGACCTCAAATAGGATCCAAAGTGGATTCCTAAGTATTATAATGAAGTAAGGAACACAAAAAACCATTATCAAAGAAAACTAAGCCCAGAAGCACCTTGTAACACAAAATGTGCACTAAACACCTTAAAGCACATTTTTGTGAAATTTCCTTCTAAATTGGTTTTTAATGGGCTTAAAGGTTATAATTACCTTTAAATATGATATTTTATCACATTATATCATATATAATTTAATTCGAAAATTTACAAATTTTTACAAATTTAATATTAAAATATTAATAAAACCCTAAAGGGGGCCCACTTGAGTCAACATTGACTAAGAATGGTCAAGAGGTCAAAGTTGAACCCTTGGACCACATGAGATCGGCAGCCACAAGCAAGAGAGGCTTGAAATTGCCACTTGCTTATACCATGGACAAGACTCCAACATATGTCCCTAAATAAGGGTTACCTTTTAGCTTTTGATTAATTAATACACCATTTGGCTTCATTATTGTGTCAAGCTGCTCCAAAACCATGTAAGCCTCACTTTCCCCTCCATTTTGCCGATTTCTTGTCTCCTCTTATCTCCTTGATGAGTCATTACACATTAACAAAGGAATAAACTAATCAAAAGTGCTTTTCAATCAATTATTCTCATTTCCTTGGCTCTTGCTGAAATACCCAAACCTAAGTATGCTGAGTAAACATCAATTATGATGTAGTAAGGCTAGAATATGCCTTAGAAAGATTGGTAGACAATTTAAACCAAGGAAAACACAAGAAAGTGCCTTAAGGGCAATCAGGGAAAAAACGTGCTCTAAGCTTGGAGTGACTTTGATTAGCACCCAAATACCATTATAAGACTTTAGTAAAATGCTAATGGACATTTTAAATCAATTAGCAAAGAAAACCAAGCTTGAAAACAAGTTAAAACACAAAATGTGCTTTAAGAAGTCTTAAGCACATTTTGAGAAATTGTCTTAGAATTGAGTTTTGAGTGGCTAGATGTCCATCATTACTCTTTAATCAACATGTGTACTAATTAGTATACACATTAGGAAGCCTTAATCAATGGGAAATCAAAAATTTCAGAAATATATGCACTGATTTGTGAATAGTGCCAAATAGTGACTAGTTTAAGTGTTAATCAATATAAGCTGATTAGTTGGTCAACAAAGACCATGACTAGCCTTATTTAAGGTAGGGGGGCAGTTTTCTAAAGGAGGGTGAGTCACCATAAGTAGTCAATAAGAAGAAAAGAAGAGATAAGTAAAAGAGTACTATTTGCTTTATTAAAGCAATATCTCTTATAAGCCACCTTTCTTCTTCTCTCTCTTCATTTCTCTTCTTCACACGATTTCTTCTTTCTTCTTATGCTCCAAACCAAGAGAGCTCCATCCATGGGTGCTCCACCTTCAATCACTCACTAAGTGTTCATCTTTGCTCCAAATCAAAAACTAAACACATATTTCTCTTAGTTAGGTCAAGACCTATCTTTCTATCTTTTCAAATCTTTCAAAGCTCCATTTTGGTGCCAAGAGGAACTCCATTGATGGAGGAAAATCAAGTTTGAAGGGCTCATTAGCTTCTCCCATTCTCTTAAGGTAAAGAAAATGTAAGAAAAACCAGTTTCCATCATCTTCCTTATATGGCCAAAAATTCCTTCTCATGGGGCCTTGTTTTTATGCCTTGTTCTAGCTTGATTTATTCACCAAGGACTAGTGGAGGTCCTATTTCATTCAATGCCCAAGTCTACTTTGAGACTTCAAGGTAATCATCCACTTTATGCTTTAGAACACATTTCTAACCTAGGTTTTATTCTAGAGGTTAGTGTATTGTTTTGTACTCATAGGAGTCATTGAATATTGATTAGAACATTGGCAAGGGGAATTTAAGTGGTGCCGAGATTCATGCAAGAAGAAGGTCTAAGGAGGAAGTTAAGATAAGCTTGAGAAAACAAGGTAAAATGCTTACCTAATGGTGGTTTAAGTTTTAAGGGATGAGTTTGGGTGGATACTAATGTGGCTTAGAGCTTACATTGTGTATTGGGTTATATAACTTAAGAAAAAGAACTTAAACAAGCTGGTGAACTTGTGACTAAGGAGCCAATGGGAATGATTGTGTAATATAAGCAAGAAGGATTTTAAGAGCATTATAATTAATGAGATTGATGGGTGTATTTGCAGGTTGAAAGCTTTTATATGTGGGAAATCCAGTGTTTAAGTTTAAGTCATTTAAGGGCCTAAGAGCCATGTCATTTAAGAGCCTTAGTGCTATGCAATTTAAGATTAGTGCAATATATTGAGTATGATGTGAATAAGTTGATTTGGGTGAGAAAATAAGATGAGAAAGAGCTTGATGTTGTGAGATGGTTAAATGAGGAAAAATAATGTGTTTGGGCATGCTATGATGCTAGAGTGCTATGGTGAAATTTGAGTAGAGAAATAAGTGTTTAGGTGATGGTGGCGAATTAATATGACCTAGGATTTACTAGGAGTCATTATGAGGAATTTGAGTGGAGATTAGTTAACTAAGGAGTTCTTGAGGTTTAGAATGACCTAGAGATGTCTAGGAGGAATTAGAGGTTGAACACACCAAAATCATGAGATGAGGAATGTAAGACTTGTGCATAAGTTTAAGGAGAAGGTAATATGCTTAAGGTGATTAAGATATGTCCTAAGGGAATATAATGACTAAGGAAGTACTAGGAAGTCTTAGAGGTGTCTTGATGAAAAGGGTGAGATAAGTGTTATAATGAGTTATAATACTTAGGCATTACTTTGAAGGATTTAGGAATCAAGAGAATGTAATTGAGTATTTAGGACTTAGGTCAATGTTGGTAAAACTAGGAAGGAAATAAGGTGTTGATGAAGGGAAGCTTAAGCTTGTGAAGGAACTTTAAGTAAATGCATAAAAGAATTTTTGGTGGTGAAAGATGCTTGGGAGATGATGTTATAGTGGTGAGGAAAACATTTGGCATAGTGGTTACATTAGGTATGAACCACCACCTAGAAACCTAGAGGAAAGCATTACAAGTGTTAGCATTATTACAGAAATGTATAATGATTAAGGTGAATCTTGTGAATGATTTAATGTGTTTGGAGAATGCTCTAAGGTGGGTTTAAGGGTCTAAATGATGTTAGAACACATTGGATGGCTTGAGGAAAGGTTTAGTGAAGATTTGGCAAATTGTGGGCATGTTTAGTGGCGTCCGACCCAGGGGTCTGACCCAAGTTTGGGTCGGACGGCCTCTGTTTAACGCCAGGGAAAGGTTCTGGAATGGTCCGACCCAGAGGTCTTGGGTCGGACATGGGTCGGACGGGTGAGTTTTAGAGGGCAAATAAGTTTCTGGGATGGTCCGACCCAGTTGGTTGGGTCGGACGTGGGTCGGACATGGGAGGATTTATAAGACGGAAAGTTTCTGGAATGGTCCGACCCAGTTGGTTGGGTCGGACATGGGTTGGACATGTAGGGTTTATCAAACCCGAAAGTTACTGGAATGGTCCGACCTAGAGGGTGGGTCGGACGCCCTTAACCCTTAAAAAAAATAATTTAAATTCTAAGAATGGTAATAGGTATAAGGTATACCTTTGGTGGGGTGTAATGATTAGCCCCTAGAACTTAAGGGATTAAGTTAAGTTAAGTGTAAACTTAAAAGTTTAAGGTTAGATATAAGATTAAGTTGTAGACTTAAGAGTGTTAGGTGGGAATCATTAAGGATTAAGTAAGTTAAGCAAGTTAGTAAGTTGGATTAAGTTAAGTGATTACAACCAAAACTGAATGAATGTTTTAGGACTTGGGGATTTGGACTCCGGAAGAGAGTAAGCAACCGAACGACCAACGGTGAACGGTACAGTTCTCTTGTGACCTGCTTGCTAACGAGGTGTCCCTCGGCTTGTGTGCTATTTGTTTTTGTGTGCTCACTAAGCAAGATAAAGCATGCAACCGGAATATATATATATATTGTATGTTTGTGTGATGTTTGATAACTAACACAACATACCGTGAGAACTTACTAACCAATGTTTGGTAAGGAATTGAGTGAGACTAAGGAACGCCCCTAATAGGGGACGATATGAACCGAAAGAGGTTAACCAACAAACAGGGTCTTGAGATTACTACTAACTGGAACTTGAGTGAGGAAACCTGGGACCGATCTCCGGTCATGCATGCTAAGGAAAAGGGGTCGGTATCTATAGCAGATTCGACTTCCGCTTAAGGACTTGTCTTCGGACTTGTAAGCCTAGGGCCGGTTGCCGGCTCAGCTGCGCTGGACTCCCGTCCAGAGTAGGTGGCATTAAGATGGTGCGGTGGGATCACCTAAATCCCAGGTTCGAATTAAGCTACAACCATTCCCTTCCAGAACGGTTTGTATATTGAGATTAAGTTAAGATTAAGATTAAGGTAAGGTTAAGATGAGTTACAACCATTCCTTTTTAAGGATGGTTTGTAATATTAAGATTAAGATAAGCTACATCCACTCCTTATTAAAGGATGGTTGTTTCTAAGATTAAGATAAGACTAAGATTGAGGTGAGATAGGATGGACTAAGATTAAGGGAACATTACTTAAGGAGTTAAATAATTAACTCTCTAATTAAGAGAACGCATTTAAGTCGTTCATTGTGTGTGAACTTTGATTGTTCATATATGGATTGTTGTTTACAGCATTACTATTATGTTGTGCATTTAATCAACCTCCATGCTATCGAAAATTAGTCGTCGTAGCACGTTAGCTTGGGGGCATGAGGGGCTCGTACCAGCATTCGTGCTGACCCCCTTTGGGGGCTGTTTTTACTACATAGGTACATCAGGAGGCGGCCATCGCAAGAGTAAGAAGGGATACAAGTGTTAAGGATTAAGTGTGTCCTACGAGTTGTGCATGTACACTCGTATGACAATGAGTTAGTAAGATGTATAGGTTGTGAGAGGATTGTAAGAAGGATATGTAAATGGTTAAGGTTGTTGGACTAATGTTCGGTATATTCTGTAGTCAGACCGTGGCAAGGTCCTGGATTGTAAAGAATTCGCTGTGACATGTTTATATATATACTGTTAAGTTGCGAGACCACATCTGGATTGAGTTGGGGTGTTACACTTGCTCCATCCCAACCGAGCTTGCCCCATCCCAGCCGAGCTCCTTCACTTCCAAATCTCTCAAGCCTTGTTCTTGAGTTGGAAGGTAGATCTAACTCCTAAGCTTCGAAGGTAATGGTTTAAGGTCATTTTTAGCTCTTTTTCTTCATCTCTTCACCATCTCACTTAGATCTTGTGGCTTATCAACTCCTATGGCTTATTCTCAGTGTTTTAAGGTTATAACATCACACCAATCTCGGCTGAAGCATGTTAGGAGACAAAGTTTTCTCAAATCTCATTTAAGGTAAAAACATACCTTAAGCTTCTCTACTCTCCACACGATTTTCTTCCTTTGATTTTTGTGAGTTTATACACTCATAATCTTCATATTTACATGTTCATCAGTTGGTTGGCCATTTGGAGCAAGGGTGGCCGAGATCCAAAGGAAATACCCTTCTTTATGGCATTTTTCCAAGGTAAAACCTAAAACCAAGGCAGCTTGTTGTTGTCTAGCTATTTCCTATGTCTATATGGTGGATCTAAAACCTTGTGGTGTGTTTGATTCAGGCCGAATCCCTCTTGAAGTTCCCTTGCATTTTTAAGGTGATTTTTGCCTTAAATCTACATTAGTTATTCCTTATGGTTAAGCTCAAGCTTGGAGTATAACCATATCTTATTTTGTGTGTATAAACATGTCTAAATGATGTGGTGAATTTTCCTTCAAGTGGCCGAGTTCATACAAGGAGAAAACAAGGTATAAACACCTTAAAACTTATGATTTCATGATTTCCTACCAATATATTAATTATGTCGAGAGGGAACTTAATATATGGGTTATATTAACCTAGAAATGGAAAAAAATGATTAAGTGAAATTAAGCTAGTCATTTAAGAGAGATTTAATTAACATAATGGTCAAATTATGACATTATGTGGAAAAAATTAATTAAAGTGAGGCCGTGAGTATATGCTATATTTTGAGACATTTAAAGTAATATTTTTTCAAGTTCAAGTTGTAATAAGGCCATGTCATTAGGCCATTTTAATTTAAGTTTATAAGCTTATTTAGTTAGATTTATGCTTATATAATAATTTGGGGTCAAGCGGTAATTACTAACAAATATTAGGCCGTGGGCTTAATCTAGAGGAATTTAGGGTTTTTAAATGAATTTAATAAAATTATAACATTTTATAAAGTTTTGGGTCAAATTGTAAAAATAGAAAAGTATAGGTGAAGTTTTGTAATTACCGAAAGGTTGGGTCCAATTTGGTATTAGAAGTCAAAGTTGACTATATAGGAGACTTTGACCAAGTTTGGAGAATTTTAGAAATTAAAATACTACCTTATATTAAGATAAGTATTAAATTGTAAAAGATTTATAAGAGATGGGGCTATATTGTGATTTCCGAAAACTTGGGGTACTAAATGGATTTTAGTCCAAACCTTAGGTTATTAGGAATTTTTAGAAGTTGATTTGGTTGAATTTGGAGTTTATATGAATTATATAAGTATAATATAGATATTTCATAATATTGTTACAAATGGATAACATATGTGGTAAAACCGAGATTTAGAGAAAGTATAAGTTAGTAATGATGTTTATAACCTTTTGGTATAGTTTGGTAATTTTTGGAGTTATATATAAGGTTTTATCAAGATATATGTATATATATAGTTTTGATGATATTAGAAAACTATATGTTTATAAGAGGGAATTTGGTGAATATAGAAAGTTAAGTGGTGGAAAAATATTAGAATAGACCTAGGGGGTCTGTTTGGTTATTAAAAAAAAATAATACAACCATGGTTATAATTATATTAAGGTTTAAGGATTATAATATAAGGTTATTTATAAGTGTAACAATGAAATATAATTGAGGTTGATTTGTGATTTATAGAAGTTTAGTGGTTTATAGTGAAAGCCGAAAATATAAGGGGCTATTTGGCAAATATAACAATTTACAACTATATGTTATAATTATTTTAATGACATAAATGTCATAATATATGTTATATAAACTAAATGTAACATTATATTAATTATGGTGGATTTTGTAAATATTTAAGAACATTGGTGTTGTTCGGAAATATTAACATTTTTAAATGGAATTTATAATATGGTTTTAATATTATAAGAGTTATAAATTTATAATATAAGAGGTATTCATTAAAAAAATGAATATATATTATAAGACTTACCATATAATAAATAGTTCCATAATACATGTATAAAAATGAATATATGTTATGATGTGGAAAATATATATGGTCTAATAACCATGTATTTTCATGATTAAAGTGATATAAGGAAAGGGAAAACAATTACAAACATTGGATATGGAATTCTAATGTTAAGAGTGTACATGTGATAATAAGGATTCATATAATTGAAAGTATTGTTTACACATGAGTTATACCACATTGAACTTAAAAAAAAACACAAACCTTAGGAAAAAAATAATAAATACTAAGGTGAGATGAATGGTACATGATAAAGAATCATGCGTACAATATCGAAACAAACTATACGACATCCAAGGGTATGTTAAGTTACATGCGATAACAAGTTCAACATAAGTATTAATATACAAGACAAGACTACGCATGTAATATAACACCTTTCTAATCCCGAGTTAAGCCAAAAACCCGACAAGCGTTGACAGTTAATAACGGGGGATTAACCGGGAGTGTTAGTGACGGTACGGGGTACCGTAGAGTATGTGTTATACGGGATGCTAATCAGTAGCGTTATGTATTGTTTAGACTGTTAGAGACGACACACGGAGCATAGGAACTTGCTTATTCATACTCCACCGTAATACTCACCAGGGTGAACGGTATGTTATTTATGTGGCTTGATCGTCTCTGAGGATTTCCTCAGTTCAGACATTGTGTGAAAATCTGTGATAAGATTGAATGTCTGCTTTTGTGAATTAATATGCTTGAGTTGCGTATTAATGCTGCTTTATTATTATTACTGTTGTGCGTTAATAGTACCGTTCGTATATATGAACATATTATAAAACGAACTAGCGGCAATGATGCTATCTTATATGTGTAATATAAGGAACGTAAGTAAAATGTTGTAGCATTAGGATAATAAGATATATAAAGTATCTGAGACTTATATACGGAGCATTGGCCTCTTTAACGCCGCTCTCGTATCTAGCACTGGATCCCGAGTTGACATACTCAGGATTGGACTACGACCTTAGTCTGTTGTGTTAGGAAAAAAAATAGTAAAGCGATGCGATGGTATATATAAGTTTATCAAGAGGATGTGGCTCTTGCTGTGAACTGTGATCCATTAACGATACTAGGATACCGTGTGGTAACCGTAAGTATCTGGATAAATTTTCAACGAACTACAGATTGTTCGTAGGACGGAGACTCTACCGCTGGAGTGGCTATTGTCGTGGGTGACCCGTCACAAGAGATGGGTAACTTAGAGACACGTCGTTCTAACGAGACGTTGTCATTAGGCATGACTGAACAATTACGAACGACTATATTAGCTCGCACATTAGGCGAACATTATTTGGGCTTGCATGCCAAAGACGGGAAATTATACTCGTTTATAATTCTCGTTAATTCGCCTTGTTGCTCAGTGGTTATGCTTTATAATTGTGTGTGGTATGTTGATGGATTTGTTTGAACGGGCCATTGTGCTCATATTGTGTATTGTGTACTGGTTGAGTCGAGTCGTTGTACTCATGTGTAGATTATGGTGGATTGTTTGGTTGAGTGAGTCGCCGTACTCACTATGAACTATTAAGTGTTTGTTGATGGAATGGAGTCTCTTGTACTCATATCACTTTGTAACACTTGTCAGTGGTCATATCGTGTGACGAATTGTGTGAAGCCGGGGCTTGTTTGTTGTTTGAGTTTACTGCAATATAAATGTTGCTTTACAGTTTTAACATTAAACTTTGCTATGAAAATGAATTGCATGCTCTCGACCAATTAACTGGGGTCCGAGGGGGCATGACAGTCATGTAGTAACATACTCAGCAGGGGCTGATTCCATACCACAAACAACCATTTTTGCAAGTATGCAGCTTCCGGTGTCAGCAAAGAGGGGACGCGCTGGGTAGTTAATTACGGTTGTTTAAATATGCACTATTGCATTTTGATACGAACTTAGAAACGTGTATAGGATTGGGGTACTTAGAATGCTCACTGTGAATGTATTTTATATTGGTAAGGATAGATATACTCTCTTGTTGTCACTGTGGGAAATTGTTTCGCATTTAAGAATATTTCAGTAAGCACGTTATTACTCGTATGGGCGAGTAAGAACGGTGACACCAGTAGTTCGGTTGTGGAGATTACCGCTGCGATTATGATGTTAAATAAGATGATTAGGAGCCGATTAGAGTAGGGGTTTACAACAAAGGTCTCGGTTTACGAGTTATAACGTCCGTGGATGGTAAAGACAATCACCCTTATTATTGGTCACCTGACTTCTTCTCACTAACATCTCACTCCCTTATCCATAACTTATGTCTTAACTCATATCTTGATCTGGTGGCTATCTAAGTTCGGTATTTCTTTATTCAGAGCGTACTACGCTCTGATATCACTTTGTAACACTTAACAAACTCATCCAAACGCTGGTTATCATAAAACTTACTAACATATATCTATATAATATATATATATATATATATTATATATATATATATATAATCAACATCGCAGCAGAATCATAATACAATACCCACACCTTGCTACGGTATGAAATACGAGAATATGCGCATCTTAAAGAATTACAACACTTATCCAAAAACACCAACCAGTTTCGAGTGTCTCCAAGTCTAGCATGTTTACCACAACCTCTAATATCAACAGACGGGTGTACAAGCACAACCCGCACACAAAATAAAACCCATCCTAGGTCTACCCGCTCTACTACCTCGAGGTGGGTCTTTAGTGGCTCTTTTCCTGTAAAATTAATATGGATACCCCAAGGGGCTCAGCACCTTTACTGGTACGATAATCTTATAGCCCCCAAGCTAACGGGGCTACAACGACTACTTTGTCATAAGAATGTTGTTGATTATTATACAACATTAATAAGAAGTACAATAAACCCACACCACACATTCATATGGAACAATCACAACTCAAGAAATGTATCAACTTAATAAGGTAAGTGAGATAACTTTTACTCCTTAAATTAAGATTCTCTTATTCTCATATCCACTTTTATCTCATATATGCCAACCGTTCTCTTATTAGAACTGATTAGGCCTTAGTCTGTTGTTTATTTTTGTAGGGTTTGGTTAACCCTAGTTAGCAGTTGGACACTTACTGACAATAAACAACATTTCTCAAGTTAATGCGGATGTAATCTAGATCCCCCCACGCCATACTTATTTATTGTGCCTTCCACCTCAAGTGGTAGTCCGAGGAGGTCAAGTCGGTTTGGACTTTAGGCGACGAGTCCGCAGACAAGTCTAATTTGAAAGTCAGATCTGATACAGGTACCAACCTACTCCAATACACATGCGCCGATACCATTCCAGATTTCTCACTCCCCTCAAGTTATAGTCAGTAGGAGTCTTAATGACAAGGTTTTGTTAGTTAAACCCTTCCGGGTATTAACCAACCAATCTTAAGAAGTGTATCTTATCTCATCCATTTGTTTACTAAACATAGTTAGTAAGTCAACTCAAGTCAGTGTGTTAGGATAATACAATACACAAGAACACAATAAACGGTTGCATGCCTTACCTTGTTTTAGTTGAAACAATTAAACAATTAGCACACAAGCCGTGGGACACCTCGTTAGCAAGCAGGCTACAAGAAAACCATACCGTTCACCGTCGGTCATTTGGGTTGCCTAATCTCCTTCCGTGTCCCAATGCTCAAGTCCTAAAACATTCATCCAATTTGGGTCGTTAATTACTTTCGATTAACCTAATTTACTTAGCCACTAAAGATCCCCGACTAATAACCACTAAGTCTTGTAGTTTAACTTTAATCACATAAATTGTTTTTACTTTACTTAATCTCTTAAGCCTTCATATGCATATCTTTCTAATCATCATTATCCTCCTAATGGTGGACTGCTAATGCCACCTCTTCCTTTTCTTTCTTTTTTTTTATATAAGGCCCGACGGACCCACGACCGACCCAAACCCCTCTGGGTCGGTCGGAGTCAGATGCTTTTCCGAGTGAAACTTTTACACTCGACCGACCCACGACCGACCTAACACCCCTGGGTTGATCGAAGTCAGAAACTCTCGAAACTTCTCCCATTGGAAATCCCAGTCAGACCTACCCAAACAGGGTCGGTCCCCTGGGTCGGTCTAAGGCAGACCCTTTTCCAAAATGCTTAATTAGCTCCAATTCTTTCCACAAGTATCCTAGCATGTGTTATCATCATCTTGGCACTTTAAACCCTCTAAAATCATTCACCAAACTCATTGAATAACTCACTTCTAAGTTTCTTAACACTTACTCAAATTCTTACTAAATCCATACCACTTGAAACTTAGTTCCTTACACTTCCAACATATAACTTGCCTAGAACTTCAACTATCCAAAGTTTCCCTTTATCTCATTTTGACCACTTCACAAGCATCTTTATTCATCCCCATTTCCTTTACTCAAACTTTCTCAAGGTCACTTACTCTAGTTCATGCTTAAGTCTTCACAAGACATTATACCTTATTTTCCTTCAAACTTTGCACAAGTCTCCAACTTATCTTATCATGGTTTTGGTGCCTAGCATCCACCATCCTATCCTCTAGTTCCTCCTAGACATTCCTAAGTCATCGTAATACTCAATTAACACCTTAAGTTATCTATTTCCCCAATTTATCCATTAATGATTCCAAATACAACCTAGGTCATAATACCTCAATAAAACATTTAGTTTCTCCACCAAATTTTGACATAGCTTCCCTAGCACTTTCTCACACCCAAACACTTAGTTTTTCACCCTTAAACCATTCAAGACAAACAAATCCTCAATAAGTGTTCTCTACACACAAACTACACCCAAACTACACCACATCATAATATAGTGCATAAACTTAAAATGCTTGACACTTAGGCCCTTAAATGACATGGCTCTTAGGCCCTTAAATGACATAAATTTAAACACTAAATTTCTTTCATTTAATAGCCTTCAACCTGCAATTACACCCATCAATCTCATAGTAATTAAAGTGCTCTTGTAATCACCTTATGATTGTTTTACTAACTCAATTCCATTTGCTCCTTAGTCACAAGTTCACAAATATGATCACATTATTTTTCCTAGGTTATATAGTTCTTTAAATATAATGTAAGATCTAAGCTACATTTGGTATCTATCTAAACCTCATCCCTTTAAAACATTAAACCACCTTAAGGTAAGTAATTTACCTTGTCTTTCTCAAGCTTTTCTCACTTTCCTCCTTGGGTTTTCTTGATTGATTTTCAGCAAGGACTCTTAGTTCTCTTGATAATCCTCTAACCAACATTCAAATAATCTAATGAGTACCAAGGAACATACATAGACTCATGGAATTTACTCATAGGTTAAAAAAGTGTGATTAAAGAATTGAATTGGATGATTACCTTTGGAGTCTCAAGATAGAATTTGGTAATGAATCAAAGAGGAACTCCACTGGTCCCTTGGAGATTAGAACAAGATAGTTCAAGGAGTAAAACAAGACCCCATGAGAAGAAAATTTTCGTACATTAATAAAATGGAGGAAACTTGATTTTTTCTTTCACTTTTCTTACCTTGAATGAAAGGAGATGAAATGGTGCTCTTAAAACTGAACTTTCCCTCTTCAATGGAGTTTCTCCATAGGATCAAACTTGAGCTTTGAGAGATTTTGAAAAGATAGAATTGAAGGTCTTGCTCCAACTAACAATAATCTAAGCTTGTTTTTGATTTGGAGCAATATTGTGATTTTGGTGAACAAGTCAAGGTGGAGAAGGATGGAGGCTGAAACTTGCGTTTTCTTTGAGAGGATGAGGAAGAAGAAACTGGTGGAAGAAGAAGAAATGAAGAGAAGAGAGGAGAGAGGTAAGTTTTGTGAAGATATTTCCTTAAAAGCAAATAGTTCTTTTTCTATTTCCCTCTTCTTTTCCTTAAAGTGCTGACTTATGTTGGTGACTCACCATCTTTAAAAACCATCCCCTTCCTTAGTTAGGATATTTATGGCCTATCGTGACCAATTAATTAAGGAAAGTTGGCTAAAGTCTAATTTGAGCACTATTTGGTCACTATTCATAATTAGTGCACGAATTTGTGAAATTTTTGGTTTCCCATTGATTTAGGCTTCCTAACGTGATACTAAGTAGTAAACATGTTGATTAAGGTATAATCTTGGTCATTAGCCACTCAAAACCCCTTTTAAGACAATTTTTCAAAAATGTTCTTTCAAACTCCTAAAAGCACAATTTGTGTTTTAACTTGTTTTTGAGCTTGGTTTTCTTTGCTAATTGATTTAACATGTCCATTAGCATGTTAGTAAAGTCTAAGAATGATCTTTGGGTCCTAATCAAAGTTACTATAAGCTTAGAGCATGTTTTTGTTTAAATTGTCTTATGGTGTTTCCTTGTGTTTTCAATGGTTTAAATTGTTTACTAATGTTTCTAAGGCATGTTTTAGCCTTATTATATCTTAGTTTAACATCTAATCACCATAGCTAGTTTTGGGGTATTTCAATAATGTATACTCATTATCTATTTTATATGCTGGTAAAATATATAATGTACCCAAAACTATATAATATACTTGTAAACTGTATAATATACACACAAGCTATATAATATATGTATTTTGATATTTAGCGGTATTTCATTATTCCCCCTTAAAATAAAGCTTCTTCCTCGAAGCTCGAGCTCGAACTCTATATTGATCAATTGTCCTAATAATCAACAAATCGATTCTAGCTACTTTATACTAAGGTTTATAGCATATAATCATCCACAATGAATTTGGGTATTGCGGTCTACCTCGGTTAAAAAGAATATTACGTCCTAATAATTAACTTAGCAATTAGCTCATATCTAAATCAAAGAATGAGGGACAATTAGATAGGATTTTGAACTGCAAGAAATCGCTCCTACGTTCGCAACAATAGATTTATTCGGATAAAAATTCCTGTCATTCCCAATTAGGTATAATTCACTACGGAGTTTCAATCATCTAACATTCCTCGATATATCCTAGAGTACAAGGAATTACTATAAATCACAAAAAAAACATAATAATATCACTTTAGCATCATAGGATGACAACATTTCAAAAATATCATCAACTTTGACACATCAAAAAATCATAACTTATGCCTTTGTGGCAACATTCATCCTATTCAACACCTCAACCATAAAAAAAGATTCACACATAGTATCACAACATGCATTAAACACAAAGAAAGCATCACACAAAAGACAATAATTCTCCCCAGAAGACGGCTTGTCCAAATTTTAATCCTAAAACTAATTAATCTTTTTTATCTTTCTTAACCTATTTTCTAGCTGGTTTTGCTCTGACACCACTTTGTAACACCCCAGATTTTCTAACCTTTTATTTGGTTAATTTTTTTACACTTAAAGTTGAATATTAATAAGCAGCAGAATTAAAACCTAATCCGGAGTATTACTGCCACACTCACAACCAAACGAGTGCTAAGGCCAAAACAGTTATCTCACTAATAGGCCTTTATTATTAATGAGAGAAATACAATGCACATAATAACAATCTTTTAAAATTGCAAAAGTCTCAAGTCTAAAATAAAATTCAATTGTAAATAACCATTCTATCTGAAGTCGGCTTCCTAAACCCAACATCTCATCACCTGTGGCAGAAATCCAAACAAACATACAAAGAGCCACCGTAAAGTCAGAGAAACTGAGTAAGCTATCACTTCTCTTTGTAAAAACATTTTCTCTCTAGAAATCTTTTTTTACAATATATTCATACAACAACATTCAAATCATGTCACAAAATTATCACACAACAGTAAAGCAATCATTGCAAAATACTTCATGTTTTGTTCTTAATGCCCAAAAATATTTAGTCATACAATTTTAATTATCTTTCTTGTCCCAACACGCAGTCAGGACAAAAAAAACCTTTCTCAACTTTTGAGTACATCACGCAGTTGTAACCCCGATCCCAACACGTAGCTGGGAATCCAACTTTCTTACTTTTGGGTACAACACGCAGCTGTAACCCGGACCTCAACACGTAGCCGAGAATCCAACTCGGCACTAAATCCTTAAGTATGCACACCCCCAATAGTACAAAAGACTAAGGAGTAGAAATAGGGCTAACTGTATCCTAATGCGGCCCATAGTATCTCAAAATCTTGCGTCCTAATGCGGCCCGCATGTAATATCTCATTCATGTGTCCTAATACGGCCCACCTGCACCATGATTTTCTCCTCTTTAAAATTATTTGACAGATATTATTATTTATTACTTAATCTCATCATAATCCAAACTTTAAACCATAAATAAATTGTACAATAAATCATGGTGATTAAATAATTTCAGTTTCACATAAAATCTCACAACATTTTCCACTAATCATTTTTTATAATCAAATAAGCTTATAACCATCGATCCAACCACAATATGCACAATACGTTAGTTCAAAAATCATTTAGTTTCAAACCACAATCATACACAAAAATTTCACATCACTGTAAAATGTTATTTTTACGAAGGTATTAAAAACTAGTGAACGCAGTAATTTACTTGAAATTCGGGTGAAACTCGCACTGCAATCAACCGATGAATAAAGCACTACTCCCCGCCAACAAACTCAGAGCTAAAATAACGGGTATTATTAGATACCCGAATACTTTAAATTTAATTATAAATAAATTACCATAAATCATAATTATATATATATATATATATATATATATATATATATTAAAACATATAATAGTAATATATTATAATTCTGCTACAAATTAAAACACTAGTTAAAATAAGCATTTAAATTAATAGTGTGCTAAATAGAATAAAAATATAAGAGAAAACAAAATAATAATAGTGACAAATTAACTGATGTCATCAGGGGTTGAGGGTGGAGTGATGTACGTGAGTAGTAGTTTTTTTTTTTTCTTCTTTTCATGTTCCGAGTTGACCGTGGGTGTGGAGAGAGGTCTTACCTTTTCTCCTTTTTTTTTGTTTCTGGTCAGAATGGGAAGGAGAAGGTTGGAGTATATTTTTTTTTTGTTGCGATGTAGAGATAATAGGGTATGAGAGGAGAGCTGTTACTTTTTCTTTTTGGGTACGAACTGAGTAGGGAGAGAGATGAGCATCAGTTAAAATAGAGAAAAAACAGTATTTGAGTAGTTAGGAAACAGGCTATATGCATATACATATATATATATATATGTATATATATTATCTTTCTTTTTGTGTCAGTAAACAAGAGTAGATGAGAGAGGAAGCAAGAAATATTACCTATATTTGCCTCTTAGGTCTGGTTGGAGAGAAGCAAGCATAGAAAAGTGAATTTTTGTCTAATTGTGAGAGGAGAAAGAGAGATTGGCGACATAGAAGATTGAGAGAGATGATGCATTGGAAGGGATGGATGATTGGTATTTAAAGAAAGCCGGAGGGAAAACAAAAGAGAAAGAATACTAACCAATTGATCAGTGAATTAATTGTTTAGTTAATTAAAGAAAAGCAAGGGTTAGGAAATATGAGAAGGTAAAATTAATTCATTAGTAAAGTAGGAATATCACAGGATAAATGGTTTACCGATTAAAGTAGGTAATATGAATTGTTAGAACTAGTTCATTAATACAATCAGGAAAACTCAAAGGATGAAACTCTGGATTAAAGTTGACTTACTTAGTATAGTTAATCATAGCAGTATTTAATTATATGATTATTATTATAACTTCATTTTTAATTAATAATTGTATTAAACTAACCAGATAAATATGATGATCATTACTGCTACTGTAACACCCCTACAACGCCCCTACCAACTACCGAAATCGCAGCGGAAATAATCAACCAACAATAACTAAACGCTTTGGTGTTACAACGCCGTTAACCACCCACGTGGTTAACTAGGCAGAATAAATACAAGTGTATCAGTCTGATGATCAGACTCCCGAGCATAGAATCTAACATCCATATATAAACATAACCAACCATACCGAGTATTTAATTTACATCACTACTACCAACCGTAACATTCACCACTGTTATCGAACAGTACTAAAATATAACGCCACGGGAGCACAGGCGCATCCCGGGCTCAACATCCAAAACAACCAAAAGTATATCATCGACCTAGGATCTAGAGCCACTCCGCTTCTTTGATCCTCATCCTGCAATAAAATATGGAGCCCCCGAGGGGGTCAGCAACCTTTGCTGGTATGGCTAACGCGCAGCCCATCGGCTACCGGGATACGCGCAACCAATTGTCATGATAACATGGCATTCATTAAAACATCCAACATATATATATATATACCATAGCATAGCAAGGGAAATTGCATAGCATCATAACAATACATAACACCATAAAATCGGTTCTCACAAGAAACCTTCCACCATAGTTAGTATACAATGTGAGCCTAGAGAATATTGCCAATCTCATGCTAAGCTCGTTACCAACCTCGTTACCGTCCAGTTATATCGAACGGTTAACTTATACCCAAGGTGTGTCGGATATAGTAATCCCAAGCACACCGAAAACAACATCGTATGCCCCTGTGGCCCGACGTGAGTCAGTAACTAGCTTTGGATAAGCTAAGGGAAGGTAGAAACCAAATTGGAATGTACCTATACATACACCAAGAGAGTCGAACCGGATAGACATCGACCCCATCCATCACACGCGTGGCCGGAACATGACCGGACTCCTCACTTCCCCAGTTAGCACTTGTTAGTGATCATTCAATAAACTTGTTAAGTCGCACACAAACAAGTGTTTAGGTCTTGTTAGACACACCAGGGAAAGGAGTCATAATAACACAACATCATAATATATAACAACCGTAAACTCTTTTCATGCCTTAATCTTATAAGGTCGTAAACACTCAGAAAAGCAACCAACACCCATGCCGGTGTAAACCGGTAGGCAACAGACTGCAAGAAAACCATACCTTGGTCCTTGCCTCGATTCTTGATTTCCACCTTGAGAGAATCCTAAACACATTAGTAACGTCGGTTAATTATTTATTAACTTCAAACTTACTAAGTATTAACATGATTTGTATGACATGTTTTAATGTCTATTCTACCCTAGGTTACCTTCATTATACACCCTAAGGTAACTACATAAGTCACATTCTTTTGTTTTTTTTTTTTACAAGTTTAGGTCCGACCGACCTTACGACCGAACTTACCCAAGTTCGGTCGATTCCAGAACACATTTCCGTCAAAATTTTCTACTCCGACCGACCTTGTAAGTTCGGTCGCATGTTCGGTCTATTCCCGAGAGTTTCTTCCCTTTGAAAAATTTAGCCCGACCGAACTTGCCAAGTCCGGTCCTATGTTCGGTCATCCAGTAACTCAATCCGTACACAAAATACAAGCCGACCGCCTTGCAAGTCCGGTCCCAAGGTCGGTCCATTCCAGAAGCCAATTCTCGCAGGGGTAAAACTGGCTCGACGAACTTGCAAGTTCGCGGTCGCAAGTTCGGTCTGCTCCAGACCTTGTTTTCCTTTTCATTCAACTTCAAACTTCACCCCATATATCCTAGTACATCCTAACCTCATTTGAGCACTTTAAAACACACCTTAAGACATCCTTAAACACTCATAAAACCATTTTATAATCCTTAAACCTTACTTATATCTCACAAAATTCTAACATTTACAATGTTTTCTCCTAGTTTTTCAAGTGGTGTTTCATACCTATGATAACTACTATCCCAAAAGCTTTCTCCTTAGTTTAACATCATCTCCCAAGCATCATCTCTCACAACAACTCCTTATGCTTCTTATTGAAAACTCTTTTCCAAGTTTACACTTTCTCCTTATTACCAAAGTTTGCCTAAGTATTTACCTAAGTCCCAAAGTGACTTGGTACATACTAAAACCTCAAGATCATGCCTAAGTCCTTGTTACACTTAGAGAGTACTTCCTAGTTCCTCACAATTCCTTTAAAACATCATGAACTCCTTATACATTTCCTAAATTTCGACATAGGTTCCCCTAGCCTTTGTTACACCAAAGCACATGTTTTCACCAACAAATAACCAAAGAATACTAACAACCATCAAACACTTTATATACACAAACTTTCACTCATAAAGCAATACATCACAATATAGTGCATAATTAAATTGCATGGCACTTAGGCCTTTAAATGCATGGCTCTTAGGCCCTTAAGTGCATTAATCCTTAAACACTGAATTTCCACAATATATTTGCCTTTGACCTGCAAATACCCTCAACAACACATATGCCTTTTACTAGTCTCTTGAGAACACTTTACTAAGTCATTCACCATTTGCTCTTTAGGTAGTTTTAATAAGCATTATAAGCTCATTTCTCCTAAGGCATAAACAACAGGGTTAGTAGATTTACCTCTTTTCCAAACAACTTCTTTCTGTTTCCTTATAAAAACCGGTAGGGTATTTGATTCCTTGTCAAGTTCTAAACAATATACAAACATTATAATGAGTATTCAAGCTATAAGCTTCATCTCATTGCAAACCCTAATTTTACATGTTTCAAAAACATTAATGTTGTTGTTTTACCTTGATCTTTGAAGAGAGTTTGAATATAATATCAAGAGAGGACTCCACCTAGTCCATGAAGAGTTTGAAATGAAGCTAGAACAAAGTCACACAAAGAGCTACATCAATGTGTATTTTCGGTCAACAACAAAAACATGGAGGAAACATGATTTTTCTTTGAGATTCCTTACCTAGAAGCAAAGGAGAGTAATAATATGTAGAAATACAAGCTCAAGCTCCTTCAATGGTGGAACTCCATGGCACCGAAATGGGGCTCTTGAAGTTTTGAGAAGATAGGAATGAAGAGCTTGATGAGAGGAAGAGATTGGTGGTGTTTGTTTTTGATTTGGACAAGTGAGCTAGATTTTACAAGAGGTCAAAGCTAGAGTTTTAATGGTGGTGGTGGTATTACCGTGAGAGAACAGCAAGAAGGGAGGAAGAGGAAGAGGTGTTTGGAACCGGGGAAATGAAGAAGGAAGGAAAAAGAGAGAATGAGATAAGATTGCTTTTAAGAAGATATTTGTTTTATAAAGTAAAAGTAGTTATATTATTCACTTTATTTGTTTAACAAAATAACAAGTGAGTGGTGAGTCACCACACTTAAGAAACCGGCCCCCTTATTAATATGAGGGTACTTTAGTCTTTGTTTGTCAATTTAATTACTTAATACAACATATGTTATAAACTAGCTTATAAAAAGCACTATTCACCAAAACAAGGCACTTAGAAGTGAAATTTTGATTTCCCATTAATATAGCCACCCAAATGTGATACTATATAGTACACATATATATTTAAGAGTAATGATGGACATTTAGCCACTCAAAACTCATTTACAAGACAATTTTCAAAAATGTGCTTAAGACTTCTTAAAGCACATTTTGTGTTTAAACTTGTTTTCAAGCTTGGTTTTCTTTGGTAATTGATTTAATATGTTCATTAATATATATATAATGTCTTGGTAAGTTCATTAGGTCTTACCCAAGCTTATTCCAAGCTTAGAGCACATTTTAGCTCTTATTGACTTTAAAGCACATTTTGTGTTTTCTTTGTTTAAATTTGTTTACTAATGTTTCTAAGACTCTTTTTAGTCTTAATAAATCATGTTTTAATGTTTAACCAACATACCAAGGTTTGGGGTATTTCAATCTACCCCCTTAAAAGAACTTTGTCCCCAAAGTTCATACTTCCCACATATCTTAATATTAGAAACACGGGGAAAATCTTATAACACACAACACTTCCAAAACATCATTACCAACAACCATCATACTTACACCACAACGGACTCGAGGTCCAAACCACATAATACCATTCAGACACAACGGTCTGTAACATAACATAGACAATGTATACATATACATGTCGACAACCATAACCGAAACGGCTCTACCCCCCTTAAAAGGGGTACGCCCCGTACCCTATACATATAAACACTAAGAAGTAAACAATGACGGGTGCTTCGCCTTCATCTTATCTTCCAGCTCCCAAGTGGCCTCCTCAACGTCCTGGTTAGACCAGAGGACCTTCACCAGTCTCACAGACTTATGGCGAGTGTCTCGAGTCTTAGTATCCAGAATCGTACGGGAGTCTCCACTGATCGCATGGTCGGCTCTAAGGTTAGCCTTTCAGGCTGAAGCACATGAGACGGATGAGACATATACTTCTTCAACTGGGACACATGAAATACATCATGTACCTTGCCCAGCTCGGCGGGTAAATCAAGTCTATAAGCTACCGGGCCGATCCGCTCCGTCACAACATAAGGACCTACATATTTCGGGCTCAACTTGCCCTTCTGGCCAAAACGAAATACTCCCTTCATGGGGGATACCCTAAGAAATACCTGATCGCCTACGGCGAACTCCAGGTCACGTCGGCGCACATCTGCGTACGACTTCTGTCTATCCTGAGCTGCTTTCATATTAGCCCGGATCTGGCGAACTTCTGCCTGAACTTGCTCAAGATACTCTGGTCCTATAATGACCGTCTCACTCGACTCATCCCAGCATAAGGCGTGCGGCATGGTCTACCGTACAATGCCTGGAAGGGAGACATCTTGATCGAAGCATGGTAACTGTTGTTGTAACTAAACTCGATCAGATGTAACTTATCAATCCAGCTGGTCTGAAAGTCAAGTGCACATGCACGTAACATATCCTCAAGTGTCTGGATAGTGCGCTCACTCTGACCATCTGTCTGTGGGTGAAACGCTGTGCTCAATTTCAGTTCAGTACCCAGTGCCTCTCGTGTAGACTTCCAATATCTGGATAGGAATCTGGTATCTCTGTCAGATACAATCGTTTTCGGAACCCCATGATGTCTTACAATCTCTCTGTCGAAGAGCTCTGCAAGCTTAGCCACTTTCCAGGTGTCCTTCATCGGTATGAATCGAGCCACCTTGGTCAGTCGGTCTACCACAACCCAAATCATATTCAGACCTCCCCTTGTAGGCGGAAGCCCTACCACGAAGTCCATAGATATGTCATGGAACTTCCACTCCGGCACTGGCATTGGCTGCACCATACCACCAGGCCGTCGGTGCTCAAACTTGACCTTCTGACAAGTGAGACACCTCAACACATAGTCATTCACATCCTTTTCATTCCAGTCCACCAAAAATATCTTTTCATACCTTTATACATCTTTGAAGCTCCGGGGTGAATCGAAGTAGTAGAACAATGGGATTCACTCAATATGCGCTCCTTCAGCTCAGCGCTACTCCTCGGTATACACAGTCGGCCATTAAGCCTAATCAGGTCATCATCGTGGAGTCTGAAGTGTACTTCTGACCCTCGAATGTGCCATCAATAAGCTTCTGTCTAATCTCCATATATACTGATCCGTCATCTGAGCACTCCGCACCTCTTCAACCAAGCCAGTATGAGAGACTAGCGAATGGAGAGAGTGTGCTCGGCGACTCAATGCGTCAGCTACCACGTTTGCCTTACCCTCCTTGTACTGTAAATTGATGTCATAGTCATTCAGAATTCAACCCATCTTCTTTGCCTCATGTTCAACTCTTCTGAGTGAACAAGTACTTTAAACTCTTGTGGTCAGAATAAATCGTCACACTTACCCCATACAAGTGATGTCGCCATATCTTCAGTGCGAAGACAATGGCCCCCAATTCTAAGTCGTGGGTAGGGTAGTTCTCCTCATGCTTCTTCAGCTGTCGGGAGGCGTAAGCTACGACCTTCCCGTGTTGCATCAACACACAACCCATACCCCTGCCTGATGCGTCGCAATAGACCTCAAAACCATCTGGACCGTCTGGTAATGTCAGAACGGTGCAGATGTCAGAGCATCCTTGAGACTGGCGAAAGAACTCTCACAGTCGACTGTCCACTCGAATGGTGCATCCTTTTCATCAAGGAAGTCATCGGCTTCGAGACACTGGAGAAGTTCTTCACAAACCTCCTATAATAACCTGCCAGACCGAGGAAGCTCCTGATGTCGGTAACTGTCTTCGGCCTAGGCCAGGTGCGCACTGCATCTATCTTTGCCGGATCAACAGCGATCCCGGCCTCAGAAATCACATGTCCAAGGAAGGATACTTGGTTCAACCAAAATTCACACTTTGAAAACTTTGCATACAATTGATTCCTCCTCAATGTTTGTAACACATCTCTCAGGTGGCTTTCATGCTCACCTCTCGATTTCGAATACACTAGATGTCATCGATGAAGACTACCACTGATTTGTCCAACTGATCTTGGAACAAGCGGTTCATTAAGTCCATGAACTTAGCTGGTGCATTTGATAAGCCAAACGGCATAACTGTGAACTCATAGTGCCCATACCTAGTTCTGAACGCTGTCTTTTCGATATCACTGTCACGGATGGCAATCTGTGGTATCCGGAACGTAGGTCTATCTTGGAGAATACTGATGCTCCCCTCAGCTGATCAAATAGATCGTCGATGCGTGGTAAAGGGTAACAGTTTTTCACCGTAACAGCATTCAGCTCCCGATAATCAATACACAGGCGGAGGCTACCGTCCTTCTTCTTCACGAAGAGGACCGGCGCTCCCATGGTGAAACACTAGGGCAGATAAAGCCCTTGTCGAGTAGGTCTCTCAGCTGCTCCTTGAGCTCTGTCATCTCTGCTGGAGCCATACGATAAGGCGCTTTCGCAATGGGTCCGGTGCCCGGAACTAAGTCAATCTCAAACTCAACCTCTCGTGCTGGCGGCATGCCCGGCAGTTCTTAGGAAATACATCAGGAAACTCCGACACTACCGGCACATCTGGGCTAAACTCAGGGTCTCTCTCTATGTCCTGGACATAGCAGAGGTATACATCATTTCCTCGTCGCAATTCACGATACATGGCCATGGCGGTGATGATCTATGTCGAAGGCTCCCTGGGCCTCTGGCGGTATGATATAGTAACCCCAGATGGACTCCGAAGAAGCAGTCGATGCTCGGCACATAGGATTCTACCCTTGTACCGCTCCAACCAGTTCATCCCGACAATCACATCAAAACCTAGTCCGTCGAACTCTATCAAGTCGATCGGAAACTCCTCATCCATGATTCGAACAACAGCATCTCGGTAGTAGCGGGTACACCTGATCCGCTCTTTCGACGGGAGAGTGACCATGAAGTCTGGCATCTCTTCACCGTCTAACCCCAGCCTCTTCGCAAATGATAGCGAAATGAATGTGTGTGAGGCTCCAGAGTCGAACAAGATCGATGCATCCACGCCATTCACTGGAAAGGTACCGGTGAGGATTGTGCCACTCTTGCCGGCTTCTGCCTTATTGCAGACACTCAGTATACCTCCCGTTCCGAGTGCACAGCCTAATTCATTGGCAAACTCATAAGTATACGGTAGTAACACGTTGATACACTCCAAAACAACATCTCTTTATTCATTAACACAGTCTTTACACCATAGGTTGGTTACATTGTAGACATGGCTAGATATAGCTCCTTATCAAACAACTGGCTTAATACATTACATGATTACACAAGGCTCAAAACTGCCTAAAAGTCAAATTCAAACGTCCAGGGTTTCAGATGTGTGGCATTACCACTGTCGATGGTGCGGTATTCAATTTAATCTTCTTGATACCGTGGTATAACATCCTTGATTGTCCTCCCATGATTAATACATCACCTGACTTCAACACTAGCTTCTTTGCGAGATCACCACGCTTCTGCTCGCCGTACATAAACACAGCGGTATCACCAATGGACCAAGACACCACGGGTACTCCCTTACTTAGAGACTCGGGTGACTCGTCCTTATCTTGGTGTAACCCTAACCGTCCACCTTTCTGGTAGAAGTTCACAATGCATAAGTCTGCTTCCACGTTCGGAATCGGTTCCGATTCAAGTTGCTGAGCAATTTCCACGGTGTGGTTAACAACCGCAAGGAACTCCTCAGGTATACCTGGTACAGTTGCTCCGTCTTCATCTCGTACATCCTGATATGACTTGGTGTAGGGATTCCAGTCCTTACCCATGCACATCATCTTCAGCTTCATCTTCGAACCGCTCGGGTATTCGGGTGTGTAGAAACCTCCTGGTGCTGCTCCAAGTTCGTTGCAACGCCTGATGATGTGGATTTGTGCTTCCGGTGTCAGGTATCCATTAAGAGTATCATACCTGGTTGGATAACCTGACATTGCTCCAGTGGGAATTCGGTGATGCTGATGGTGGTCTCTTCAGGGTTTGGTGTGGGCGGGATTGGATAACAGATATTGAAGGTTCCTAAGTTTTCCACATTGTCTAATTTTAGGTGTTTTCCACATTATATTCTAACTCTTTACTTATATGTTTATACCCTTAGACTTGCTAACACCCATGCATGAAATGCGATAAGCAGTCAATTATTTCACTCAACAGTTAAAGGCGGTACCTGGTCTAGAAGAGGATCCTGGTGCCTCATACTGGTCCACCACATTCAGGGCGACCTTGCTGGTTCCCGGCCCCTTCCCTTTCTGGGAATCAGTATACTCTTCTTGTCAGAGGTTTGCTGGGTGATCGCCCTCGGGGGTGTCAGTGGTCGCGGTTAGACTTACCCTTCCACTGCCCTTTGGCTTGTAGTTCCTACCATGGGGTTTGCCAGCACTCAAATTCGCGGTGCCCCATCTTCTGGCAGTAACGACACTGTAATACTCCGTATTTCATTTTTCAGATTTCATGACATTTCGGTTTATATCTTTGCTTGTGTTGTGTGTTACTTTGGATAGCTGATGGGACACCGGAGTCTTTAAATTAAAAGACGGGGGCAAGGAGGTCGTTTCCCCTCTTTTATTTTGGTGAGACTATTAAGGTAGATAAGTCATTTATTTTTACATTCTCAATCCACGATTACTTTCAAATCGTGCGTTCTTCCTCGCCACAGTTTCTGCGCTCTCCTCTCTTCTTCTTCCTTGGTGAGCACTTTGTCTTCTGGTGAATCTTTGCTGCGTTTGTGGTCGGTTCTGCTGCTGCTTCTGTTCGGGTTCTTCTCCTCTGCAATCAGGTTTGGTTTTTCCTTTCGATTCCGATGGTTCCGCTTCTGTTTTGAGAGGGCAGTTTTCTGATTTTGGGGTCTCTTCTCTGCGAATTCAGTGGTGCATTGTGCGTCTCGCTGCTGTGTGTTCTGTGTCTGTTCGTTGAATTGCTGGTAACGTGTGGACTGAATCAGCGCTTCGAATTCATGTAAGTAGGGGATGGAATCGGGGTAGTTTGCTCACACTCGGGGATTGATTTTAATATCTGTTTCGTATCTGATTTCGCGTGTTGCTTGTGCATTTCTCATCGGTTTTGTGTTGTTGATCGTTTGGCTAAACCCCCGAGGGTATTGATTTACCATTCTGTGAGTTTTGTGTGAGTTATGGTGATTTTGGCTGATTTCTGCCCGTCTGATCGCTCTGGATTTCGACAGTTCGCTTTGTCCGAACGTCTGTCCGAACTTGTAGTTCGGACAGGTCATCGGGCGCGTTTTGTTTTTGAAGGTTTTGAAGTGTCCGAACATCGGTCCGAACTTCGATGTTCGGACCGAACGCGAGGACGAATTCTTGGTCCAAGTTTCGATGGTGTCCGAACTTGCAAGGTCGGACGCAAGTTCGGACACGAAGATGGTTCTGGCTTTTAACTCTCGACTTATGTCCGAACTTTGACGTTCGGACGTAAGTTCGGACATCTGTATCTCCGCGACTTCTGACTCTCGACCTCTGTCCGAACTTGCAAGGTCGGACGCAAGTCGGACATGCCACTGTTTTGAGCATAACTTCTGTTTTAGCTCCGTTTGAGTTCCGTTTGCGGGGTTGGATTCCCCTATCTGTGTACAAGCTTCTTATGCTGTTTATATGCATTTCCATGCACTTAAGATCTGTTTTGTGATTTTGGTTTTGGGACCTAGTTACTTTGCTTCTGAGCCTTGGATAGTCGGGTCGGCTGTCCTGTAGCATGCTGTGCAGGAATTCCTTCTGTTTATACTTCTTAGGGTCTCCCTTAGGACGTTATTTGACCGACGGGTCTGTTAGCTGTCTCTACGGCTTCTGTTGTGGGATCCTCGGATCCATAGGACCTTATGTGAGTCCTTCTGTTGTGTTAGCTTGTTACTAGTGTCCCACTCTTCTGTTTCTGATCTGAAAGTCCGACTGTGTTTTGAAGTGATATTCCGATCTGCTCTGCCTCTGTTTTGTGGTTTCATTCGGGCTATTATATTGACTCCGCTATCCTCTCTGTTTATAAGTATTCTTCGGCTTCTGTTTTGAGTGGGCTTCCTGAGGAAGTCTTCTGCTTGCTGGGCTGTTTAGCTCACCCCTTTACTTTGTTGCAGATTGAGCTCGTGGGATCTTCTCTTCTCGTCCCCTTCTGGAGCTTGTTATTTTATGTGTTTAGACTTTGTTTGCTTGCGCTTGGGCACTTTAGTACTTTGTGTAGCCTTCGGGCCTCTCTCTTTGTATTTGACTTATAAGTATTTGGATCTTGTAAACTCTTTGGTATTTATGAAAGTTTCGTATTCGGTTTTGGGATTCTTTGCTTGGAGCCTTGCGACATTAGGTAGTAGACTCGCGGCGTGTAACGGCCCTAACTCCTAGGCGGTTTTGGGGTCGTTACAGACACTGCACGTCGTTCCCCTTGCAGTCTTTGCCGGGGTGGTCTCCATTGCACCACTTACAGTAAAAGTGGCGCTCCGGTCCAGAACCCGCGCTAGCTGCTATAACAACACACAATCAACACTCACTTCACATCTTAACAATACATACTCCAACTTATTACACATGGTTAAATAATTACCCTTAGGTGGGTGGGAACGTAGGGGCTTGGCCGCATACGCATAAGTGAGCTGCAGAGGCTCCTCAGCAGTGGTGGTCTGGGTCTGGCCCTTGCCACCCTGTTGCTGTCCTTTCTGGGACTGGGGGTATGACTTCTTCTTCTTTCCTCCCCACTGCCCTTGCGTGCCTTGGCCCTCGTTCATAGCCTTGCGCTTGAGCGCACTCTCCTCGTCCCTCAGACGGACGGTGATCTCCACAATTGCAGCGGCATGATAGCACTCCTATATTTAGGGTGTCAGTTATGTCCCGCCAACTAAATTCACAACACATTAACACATTGTACACACTTATTCACATTACACTGTAGTTCCTTTACCTGCAAAGTGGTATATCCAGTAGGCCCCATGCCGTAGCGTAGGCGATAGTTCAGTCCGTTGTAGAAACGGTTCACAAGGATCCGGTCTGAGTAACCCAGATCCGGTAGCAGGTGGATAAGTCCGATGAAGGCTGAGTAGTACTCATCTACCGTCATCTTATCCCCTTGCCTCAAGCTGTCCAGCTCTAGGCGCTTGGCCTCTTGCACGTGTATTGGGTAGTACTTGGCTCGCAGCAGAGCCGTGTACTCCCTCCATAGAAAAGTCGGGTCAGCAACTCTGCCCTCTCGCACAAGCTTCCACCAGCTCTGTGTCGAGCCCTTCAAGTAATAAGCAGCAAGTTGTACCTTGACCTGCTCAGGTCTGCTGCTAGGGTTTCGAAGGCGGTCTCCATTTGGAGATGTACGCCTCCAGCTTACGGGGATCGGTCTCCCCACTGAATGAGGGCGGCCTCAGATCAGCCAACGCCTTGACCCAATTGGTCTCTCGTGGCGGTGGTGGTGGTGGCTGAACTCCGGGCTGTTGCCCTTGCTGTATAGCAGCAACCAAATCGGGTACCAACTGGGCTACGGCGGCTCTGCAACTGCCTCAGCCATGGTCTGTGCCGTAGTATCATCGCCCTGGTCACCCGCACCTCCAGTACCGCGCCGCGGCCCCTACCTCGTGGTCTACCTGCCATCTGAATTCATATGAACATTTCATTAGCATTATGCTTGCACACTTATCGATCCAATGGTTATAGCATCTTCCTGAAACCAGGTAATTCCACACTTAGTTAGTGGTTACCTTTCCAAATCTGTTCACTTAGGTATCTGTAGTTAGGTTTCCTAACTCGGTATATCCCTAAGCTCGGTATTCTAGTCATCAGAGCGATACTTCGCTATGAACTTTCTGTACTTTGTAACACCCTACAACCCCCTACCAACTACCGAAATCGCAGCGGAAATAATCAACCAACAATAACTAAACGCTTTGTGTTACAACGCCGTTAACCACCCACGTGGTTAACTAGGCAGAATAAATACAAGTGTATCGGTCTGATGATCAGACTCCCGAGCATAGAATCTAACATCCATATATAAACATAACCAACCATGCCGAGTATTTAATTTACATCACTACTACCAACCGTACATTCACCACTGTTATCGAACAGTACTAAAATATAACGCCACGGGAGCACAGGCGCATCCCGGGCTCAACATCCAAAACAACCAAAAGTACATCATCGACCTAGGATCTAGAGCCACTCCGCTTCTTCGATCCTCATCCTGCAATAAAATATGGAGCCCCCGAGGGGGTCAGCAACCTTTGCTGGTATGGCTAACGCGCAGCCCATCGGCTACCGGGATACGCGCAACCAATTGTCATGATAACATGGAATTCATTTTAAAACATCCAACATATATATATATATACCATAGCATAGCAAGGGAAATTGCATAGCATCATAACAATACATAACACCATAAAATCGGTTCTCACAAGGAAACTTCCACCATAGTTAGTATACAATGTGAGCCTAGAGAATATTGCCAATCTCATGCTAAGCTCGTTACCAACCTCGTTACCGTCCAGTTATATCGAACGGTTAACTTATACCCATGGTGTGTCGGATATAGTAATCCCAAGCACACCGAAAACAACATTCGTATGCCCCTGTGGCCCGACGTGAGTCAGTAACTAGCTTTGGATAAGCTAAGGGAAGGTAGAAACCAAATTGGAATGTAACCTATACATACACCAAGAGAGTCGAACCGGATAGACATCGACCCCATCCATCACACGCGTGGCCGGAACATGACCGGACTCCTCACTTCCCCAGTTAGCACTTGTTAGTGATCATTCAAATAAACTTGTTAAGTCGCACACAAACAAGTGTTTAGGTCTTGTTAGACACACCAAGGGAAAGGAGTCATAATAACACAACATCATAATATATAACAACCGTAAACTCTTTTCATGCCTTAATCTATAAGGTCGTAAACACTCAGAAAAGCAACCAACACCTAAGCCGGTGTAAACCGGTAGGCAACAGACTGCAAGAAAACCATACCTTGGTCCTTGCCTCGATTGATTTCCACCTTGAGAGAATCCTAAACACATTAGTAACGTCGGTTAATTATTTATTTAACTTCAAACTTACTAAGTATTTAACATGATTGTATGACATGTTTTAATGTCTATTCTACCCTAGGTTACCTTCATTATACACCCTAGGGTTAACTACATAAGTCACATTCTTTTCTGTTTTTTTTTTTTACAGTTTAGGTCCGACCGACCTTACCGACCGAACTTACCCAAGTTCGGTCGATTCCAGAACACATTCTGTCAAAATTTTCTACTCCGACCGACCTTGTAAGTTCGGTCGCATGTTCGGTCTATTCCCGAGAGTTTCTTCCCTTTGAAATTTAGCCCGACCGAACTTGCCAACTCCGGTCCTATATTCGGTTGATTCCAGTAACTCAATCCGTACACAAAATACAAGCCCGACCGACCTTGCAAGTCCGGTCCCCAAGGTCGGTCCATTCCAGAAGCCAATTCTCGCAGGGTAAACTGGGCTCAACCGAACTTGCAAGTTCGGTCGCAAGTTCGGTCTGCTCCAGACCCTTGTTTTCCTTTTCTCATTCAACTTCAAACTTCACCCCATATATCCTAGTACATCCTAACCTCATTTGAGCACTTTAAACACACCTTAAGACATCCTTAAACACTCATAAAACTCATTTTATAATTCCTTAAACCTTTACTTATATCTTCACAAAATTCCTAACACTTACAATGTTTTCTCCTAGTTTTCAAGTGGGTGTTTCATACCTATGATAACTACTATCCCAAAAGCTTTCTCCTTATTTTAACATCATCTCCCAAGCATCATCTCTCACAACTAACTCCTTATATCCTTCTTGAAAACTCTTTTCCAAGTTTACACTTTCTCCTTATTTACCAAAGTTTGCCTAAGTATTTACCTAAGTCCCAAAGTGACTTTGGTACTTACTAAAACCTCAAGATCATGCCTAAGTCCTTGTTACACTCTAGATACTTCCTAGTTCCTCACAATTCCTTTAAAACATCATGAACTCCTTATACATTTCCTAAATTTCGACATAGGTTCTCCTAGCCTTTTGTTACACCAAAGCACATTGTTTTCACCAACAAATAACCAAGAATACTAACAATCCATCAAACACTTTATTATACACAAACTTCACTCATAAAGCACTACATCACAATATAGTGCATAATTTAAATTGCATGGCACTTAGGCCCTTAAAATGCATGGCTCTTAGGCCCTTAAAGTGCATAATCCTTAAACACTGAATTTCCACAATATATTTGCCTTTGACCTGCAAATACCCTCAACAACACATATGCCTTTTACTAGTCTCTTGAGAACACTTTACTAAGTCATTCACCATTTGCTCTTTAGGTAGTTTTAATAAGCATTTATAAGCTCATTTCTCCTAAGGCATTAAACAACATTAGGTTAGTAGATTTACCTCTTTTCCAAACAACTCCTTTCTTGTTTCCTTATAAAACACGGTAGGGTATTTGATTCCTTGTCAAGTTCTAAACAATATACAAACATTATAATGAGTATTCAAGCTATAAGCTTCATCTCATTGCAAACCCTAATTTTACATTGTTTCAAAAACATTAATGTAGTTGTTTTACCTTGATCTTTGAAGAGAGTTTGAATATATATCAAGAGAGGACTCCACCTAGTCCATGAAGAGTTGAAATGAAGCTAGAATAAAGTCACATAAAGAGCTACATCAATGTGTATTTTCGGTCACACAAAAAACATGGAGGAAACATGATTTTCTTTGAGATTCCTTACCTAAGAAGCAAAGGAGAGTAATAATATGTAGAAATACAAGCTCAAGCTCCTTCAATGGTGGAACTCCATGGCACCGAAATGGGGCTCTTGAAGTTTTGAGAAGATAGGAATGAAGAGCTTGATGAGAGGAAGAGATTGGTGGTGTTTGTTTTTGATTTGGACAAGTGAGCTAGATTTTACAAGTGATCAAAGCTAGAGTTTTAATGGTGGTGTGTGGTATTACCGTGAGGAACATCAAGAAGGGAGGAAGATGGTGTTTGGAACCGTGGGAAATGAAGGAAGGAAAAGAGAGAATGAGATAAGATGCTTTAAGAAGATATTTGTTCTTATAAAGTAAAAAGTAGTTATATTAGTCATCTTTATTTGTTTAACAAAATAAAAGTGAGTGGTGAGTCACCACACTTAAGAAACTGGCCCCCTTTATTAATATGAGGGTACTTTAGTCTTTGTTTGTCAATTTAATTACTTAATACAACATATGTTATAAACTAGCTTATAAAAAGCACTATTCACCAAAACAAGGCACTTAGAAGTGAAAATTTTGATTTCCCATTAATATAGCCACCCAAATGTGATACTATATAGTACACATATATATTTAAGAGTAATGATGGACATTTAGCCACTCAAAACTCATTTACAAGACAATTTTTAAAAATGTGCTTTAAGACTTCTTAAAGCACATTTTGTGTTTTAACTTGTTTTCAAGCTTGCTTTTTCTTTGGTAATTGATTTAATATGTTCATTAATATATATATAAGGTCTTGGTAAGTTCATTAGGTCTTACCCAAGCTTATTCCAAGCCACCCAGCCCATTATATCCAAAGCACTTAGAGCACATTTCGCTCGTATTGACTTTAAAGCACATTTTGTGTTTTCTTTTGTTTAAATTTGTTTACTAAGTGTTTCTAAGACTCTTTTTAGTCTTAATAAATCATTTTTAATGTTTAACCAACATACCAAGGTTTGGGGTATTCAGCTACATTAAAAATCATAACCGACTTATTTTCAAAACGGACTATTTGTTAAAATGAATCATTTTTATTAAATACGATATATATGTTTGTAAATATATTATAATCCTCATAAAACAACTTATTATACTTGCAAGCTAATATACTACTACACTATATGATAAATGTATTTTGAATCAATAGTACTATTTGAATCATATCAATTATTATTTTTTAAATAACTAAATATACAAGTTAACTAGAGAATACGAGGATCATTAGTAAAATTACAATTGGCCTATTTTAAAACACATTATTTTATAAATGAATTCTTTTAGTCAATAATATGCTCGTAACATACATAATATATGTACTTGTAAGATATTTAGTACACTTGCAGGACTATAATGTGTAACACCCCTACTGCTAATTCCATCATTACCGTCTAATCATCTCGTACTTCTATACAAACGCAGCAAATATTCCATACTCGACAGCGAGTGAGTGATACAATGCTGTTAGTCACCTACGTGACTAACAAGCCTACTTCCAATACAGGATCGGTCGATGGACCGGAATACCCGAGTACAACAACACACAATCAACTCCAATTCTAAACCGAGTACATACCATTCTCCATTCAATACTCACAATACATGATACCGAGTTTTATAAGCACAATACCAATATACACCATCTTCCACATACCTACGCACACTCATTAAGAGTCTAACATTTTACTCATTCCTCTCAAATCTGCATGCTTTCCAAATACATAATGGTGTACCACTTGGTATATCGACCATTCAAATGGGCTACAAACCCTATACATTTCATTATATCAACAAATTAAACCTAGCTAACTAAGCATAGCAAGCCGGTCTCAACTTCGACCAAATCAGCTTCGGGTACCTGGAAAATGAAAACAGTGCCCCAAGGGCTCAGCAAAAGCTGCATATAAAATTCGCATACCCCGCGTGCTAACGAGGGTACGCGACTACTTGGTCGAATACATGTGGTTCATTTTACTCATACATACATACATGCTTTTACAAGAAACAATACATTCACAACATAGGTCGTACATACATCCATTCAATACATACCGGGAAGACAATACGAGTCAACCGTTCATACTTACCGAATACGGAGATACACTTCTCCAATACATACGCAATACTTGTTAGCTTCTTTCCTCACCCGGGTTAATCGGGTGTACTTTACTCTTTTACTCGTGGTCAATGACTTACACTAGCCATGACCATCACAATACAAATACTCTTCTTACTTACATACTCAAGTCAAGTCAGTGTGACCTCCGGGTAGGGACTACGATATCCCACCACCGGGCTTTAGGGTGGCTCACTAATCCAGGATGCTGCCCATTTAAGGGATTTGGTCCATGGAAAAGATTAAGGCCAGGAATCTGATCCAACCTCTTGTGTTTCCTCATCCTCATGCATGGTCAAAACTATATCGGGCTTCTACTCATTCCATTTTACCAACTACTCAAGTTAGAAGGTTAGGTAGTTAGGAATTAGTTAGAAGTCCTTCCTTCCATACCATGGGTTAATACTCCACACATCAAGGCCACACATACACTTCATGCTCATTCATACGTTTCATGAATTATACAAACTATAGGTTCAAGACAATACAGCAAGAACAATAAAATACAAGCACAAGTAAGTGCGTTAAAAACCCAATTCATGCATTTATCTTATTTAGGTGATCACATAAACACACAAATCAGGTAGCCAAGGTAGCATACGGGACATGAGAAAATCATACCTTACACCTTGGTTTAACTTTTACCGTGGCATCTCACATCTCGTTCACATACGATCCTCTGATAATGTTTCAAACATTGCTGTTAATACCAAGTTCATATGGTACGTAATTAATTACTACTCCCGTACTTACCCCGTTGTCCCATTATTCTTAGTTTTTCTCTTGTGTGCTTAACTTTCTTACCTTCGTTACTCTAGCACTAATGCCTCACTTATACATTTTATATGCTGTATATATTATATACATGTATATATATATATATATATCTAATTAATTTTTTTTAAAAAATTTGTGTCTGGGTCCGACCGACCAACCCAGTCCCCTGGGTAGGTCAAAGTCAGAAAGCGATTCCAGCCCGACCGACCCAGCTCTCTGGGGAGGTCAAAGGCACAATGCTCATTTTGACTTGGTTTTAACTCCAATCTTCTACCCATTTCTTCCCTAACCTTTCATACTTTCTAACATGTTTAACCACTTTAAAACACTCTTAATCATGCTCTAAACCTCCTCAAATCATTACTCAAATTCTTTACCCAAATCCTTGCTCAATTTCTACAAACTTCAATCCTCATTTTTGCACTTATGCACTATAGTGAATTTCTAAACTTCTCTTGACAGCCTACCCCTTGTTCTCACCCATTTGACCATTCCAATTCATTCCTAGACCAATGCACTTCTAAAACCAAGTTCACTCCTTGTTTCACAAGTTAAGCTCTCTTGTTCATCTCAAGCCCATCCAAGGCTTTCTCACACAATTTGTGCTACAGATTTTGCACTACATAATGTACTCCCTAATTTAACACTCTAGGGTGATTAGCCAACCAAATCAACCCCTAACAATACCTAGTTATCCCTAGGTTACTCTTCACTCAATACATCACTTAAATCACTTAGATTTCTACCGGAATTTCGTCATTACCCAGCTACTTTTTAAACATTGTCCAAGCTCAATGTCATCACTTAATTCACCCTAAAACTAACCCAAACCCCAAGGGTTCTACCAGCACACATAAATCCATCAATGCTCATCAAATTCTCCACATACACATCATAATGCTTAATCACAACACACCATTAATTCCTACACATACACATTTATTTCCCTTTGGCTTCCAAGCCTTTAATCATCATTCAAAAGCTCTAAACAGCTTAATTCTTTCCTCATTATCCCACAAACCTAGCCCCTACTCAAAGCACTATAAATTCCTTATTCCAAGCATTAAAAATTCGTTACAAATGTTATAAAAACTAGTTTCAAGGTAAGTGCAATTACCTTAGAATTTCTAGTTTTCCTTTCTTTCCCTTCCCTTTTTCTCCTTTCTTCTTCCTTCTTTTTTTTATTTGTTTCTTGTTCTTGGCCCAATAAATCAGAAATGCTACAGCCCGTAGCCAATGGAATACACAATAATGCTAGTAAATACACAACCCATGAATTAACCCTAAATTAAAGAGAGTGTTCAATGTCTTAAGGGAGGTATTACCTTCCAATCTTTAGAGGGAGGGTTTGGCTAGCTAAACCACAAGTCTCCAGCACCTTTGAAGGCCAAAAATCGCTGGTACATAAACATAAGAGGGCTCAAAATCTGGAAGATTTCGGTTAAAGGAAGGCTAGAAAAAAGAGGGATTTTTGAACCCTTTCTGAACCCTTTTTACTTTAAACCAACAAGAGTTGTTCTACTGCTCTAAATGGTGCTCTTAAAGCCTTCAATGGAGCTTCACCCATGGAGATGAAAGTGTTGATTTTTGAATTCTGAAAAGAGGGAATTAATCTCTGAACCCCCTAAGTTATTTAAATTAATTTAGGGGATTCTTATTAAACCATAATAATACTATTACATATTAATTATTGTATGGAATTATGAATAAATAAATTATTATATTATTATATGGAATTATAAAAATTAATTATAGGGCATTTCTTTCTATTTAATCCTAAAGAATACTATTAAATATTAGATTACTATATATTATTATATAGTATTATGAATTTAATGATAAGATTTAAAAGTCAATAAATCTTAGAAAAATTTCTAAACACTCCAAGTATATTACAAAGATTTTGATAAATAATTGGAACATTAATTTGAATCATAAAAGTCAATATAAAATCATGGAAACCATAAAGCTTCTTAAGCCTTGCTAGGGTTGACTTTTGAGAATGGTCAAACTAGCCCATGAAACCTATACCAATAAAAAGGGTTATGGAAAACCAAGAAGATTGATAAAAAGAACGTCAAAAAAGATCATCCTCGCCAAAGTTATGATAAAATGAAGTTTAGAGCCAAAATTTTGAAAAATGCTGCTGTGGCATGTTGCTGACTTACTAGTGCGCCCAGGAAGCGTGCCACATCAACCTCGCCGGATTCCCCTGAAATTCGGCTAAGTGCTCTCAGCTTTCACCTGATCATTGCCCTATCTTGCGACTTCAATATCTCCGTCGTCCCTTGGTATTTTTTGAACACCCGTTTTCTTCATTCTCTTCTCCTTAAACTCCTCTTTCCCAACCATTGATCACACTTAACCTAACTCATTCTACATCCGCCGAAAAATTGATCCAAAGTTGCCTCCCTGCAAAGCCCGTAACCCAGAATTCCAGAATATACTGAAATCAGGTAAACTTCGTCTAATCCCTCTACTACAACTCTTAGTTTTACACCCAAGGCTAATTCCCAACCCTGCTCAAGGACGAAGCGTCTAAACTTTCCGTTTTGTCACGCACATAACCTATAACTCCTTCACTTGTGAAGGAAATTCATGTTCTTTAGCTTGTTGTGTGATCCCTAATCCCTCTACAACTCTTATGTTTACACCCAAGGCTAATTCCCACCCCTGCGCAAAGACGAAGCGTCTAAACTTTCCTTTTGTCACGCACATAAAATCATACAGAAACCGCAGGTATAAACTCGTAACTCTTCCATTTAGATTTCTTTCTGTGTATTGCAAATTAAGGTAAGTTCTTTCTATCAATCTGTAGATCTATACCTCCTCTTTCGATTGAGCCAAATAACACGTCCTAAATCAATCTGTACTGTAATTTATAGATTTGCAAAGTTGGCTACCCAAACAGCTCGTAAAGGTCGAATTTTTCTAGAAACCCAAATTCGAAATTCTTCGTTGGCGCGATTCCGTGAGTTTCTGATCAAATTGTTCCGATGTTGTCGTTTGTATGTTCATTACCGGTCAAACCCATGTATGAAATTTCGTCTATTATGCGCTATACTAAGAGAATTTGGCAAATCAAAATTCGACTGACATAGAACCCTAACTTCGAACCCAAAATCATTTTTTCGATTTCGGGCACCATAGGTCGTAAAATTGGTACCACTCTGGATCGTAGTTTAATTTCGAAACGAATGGAGGAGAATCAACGAATTTGAATCTATAGATTGTGAAAAATCGGTGAATTAGTACTCGGCATCCAGTTGAGTTTCTCTGATGAACTTGGTGTTTCAGGGCCGTCCGATCGTACTTAGATGGGACGGACGGCCAAGATTAAAACGTGGATAATTATTGATATATTAAGTTATATAAATTCCAGAATAAAACCCTAACTTGCTGAATTTATTTAAGGCCTTCTCTAATGTATTTTGACACGACATTTTAACCATAGATTCCTTATAAAATGTAGTTTATTTTCATGTAAATTAATATGGGTTTTAACTTTTTAAACGTAAGTTTTATTTTTATAAGTTTGAGTATTATGGAATTATTTAGATAATTTAAAAGAATATTTTATGAAATAAAATTTTATATATGTCTAAAATATCCTAGACTATATATTACATTTGGGAATTTTTAGACAAGAGGAAATAGGTCTAAAAATTGGAATTCTGGATTTTTCCTAAGCTATATTATAATATATGGTTTTAATGTAACCAAAAATTAAAGTATAGTTGATTAAAGAACCTTATATTGAGGAAAATATAATAAGACTAAACTAACACTTAATACGAGTGTTAATGAATATTTTTTGGTTATAAACTTTAAGTGAAGTAAAAATATATGTGTATATATAAATATAAGGAATAAAATAGTAACATATGTTAATCATGGAATTTAATTAGACTATGTTTGTACTAGCTATATAATGTGGAGGTTAATATACTTAATTAAGCTAAGAAAATACCTTATTTCGTGAACCTTATATCGGATGTGGATATTTTTAAAGATTATTAAAGATAATAAATACAAAAATTTCTTAAATAATGTTTTGGATAAATCTTTATATATATATATAAATACATTAAAAATAGATGAAGGAAATAACATTCCTTGTGGGAAATATAATAAGAAGAATATATATACTAAACTCCAGGACTTTAACCAGTGTTGTAATAAATTAGTCAACGATAACTTAAGAGTTTAATTAACCCCACCCTATGATTAGGAGTAAGTAATCGAAGTAAAGTTAAAGGTACCCTTAACAAGCAAACTCAATGGCGTAGATGGTCAGTTAAACCTGGAACTAGATCGAGGTTTGCACGTTCGAAACCTTGCGGAAATCTTTTTAGGGAATTTAATTAAACAACGAAAACGTAACACGGTCTTGGGCCAACCTATTGGGCCCAAGTCTATGATCTTCAAAAGCCCACTTAAACAATTCAAAGAGAGTTTGGGCCACTCTCAGGGTAAACCCTAAATCATTCCAGATTAAAAAAATGGGCCTATGGAAGATTTAATTAACGAGATCTAGCCCAGATCCTTAAGAGAGAGTATTGTAACCAGAAACTATTAACCAGTAAGAATGAAAGTTGTTTAGCGTTGTAGTTCCTTAACTATCAATACCTGGAACACCTTAAATACAGGTGATTAGTGGAGGTTCGCATTTTCAAGTTTGGTTACTGCTTCTACACATACCAGGTACGATTTCTTGTACTCTGATACTTTTACTAACCGACTTATGAGACGTTTTCGAAAAACACTAACTGAGTTTAAAGGAATTTCGAAAGGAAACTGTTGGTATGGCTAAATCAACTTGATGTGACTAATTGAGCCTTGAATATGAAACTTACATGGTTATTGGTTCCTTCTATTTGGTTGTTTCATTAGACATTAACTACTGCGCTAGGTTTTACGCTTCTGCACTCTTAGGACTAAGTGTTTTGGTATTGCTCTGTGTGTAGTTAATGATCTAGTGGGAATATGGAAAAGTCAATCTTGTAAATTCTTCCTTTGACTCTGGAATCGTTTCAATCCATGAGCTGAGTCCTTTGTTGTGACTTGCGCGCGTCTCATTGGTAACAGTGAGGGGCTGTTAGTATCCCCTGTCCTAAAGGGACGTAGTAAACAGTGAGGGGTTGTATATCCTCTGTCCTAAAAGGACGTACTTGGCTATGGGGTGGGGCCATCTCCCAGTTGGTTTTATCCACTCTTGAGTGTTTTGGTTTCTTGGATTCTTCTCTCATTCCTAGTCCTTGTGACTACCCGAGTCTCTTTCTACTCCTAACTGAACTGGATCTAACACAAGCAATGGATGTTCACTGACTTGGTATGGTTTCTTTCTTTTTCAATTGACTAACTTTATCTTTCTGTTAATTATCTCTATCCTCAACTTGTTATCTTTGACTTGGTGATGTTAAAGTGTCTTGTTCCTTGGATTTGCTTTATGATGTTTATCTTCAAGTTTTATTTATTTGAGAATATGTTTTAAAGTTTTATTTTTGAGAATCGTACCATTCCATTCCGAGAACTGACTCACCCCTTCTGGGTGGGCTGCTTGGTTTCATCTTGAGGTACGAGTTGATATACAGGGGCCACGAAGAGAATGAGTGATTGGGATGGGGTTAGGTTTTGTGGAGAGTAATGTATTTTATACTATTATGTTTACGTTAAGTTTTCTCGAGGTTCAGACCTTGGCTTTTGTAATCTTATAAGTTGTAATTGGTGAGGTTTAGTGCCGGGTGTGTTGGGAACCCGATGGTCTATTAACGCCTTTAGTATTTTATTTTCGTTGTAATTATGTTAAATAGAGGCGTTACAGAAATTGGTATCAGAGCGTAGTTACGCTCTGAACCCAAGAAAACAATCCAAGCGAAATACTTAGAATATAGGTGCACTTAAAACTAGGGAATTGGGGTAGAATTGGGAAGTGAGAATTCCAGAAAGGCGTGTGACCCTTACCCCTTAATTACTTTACTACTTACACTTTACTTCACGTACCTACGAACCGTCCCTAGGACGTTATAAAAAAATTCATACTTACTACGTAGAATATTTAGACTTGACAACAAAACGCCTGAGTAACAAAAACCGTCATTACCAGCTAAATGTCTCGAAGAGGAGGAAGAGGACGAGTCCTTTAGGAGGCTATGGACCCGACGTTGTCACCCCAGAAGTTATAGAACAGATCGTGATGGCTGCATTAGCTCAGCAACAAGCTCGGATCCCACAACCACCACCCCGCACCACCTAACGGTCCCCGGGAGTTCAACTAGCTAAAGGCGGTCAAACGATCTACGTCTTTCAATCTATGAAGGCCAAGCAGAACCGAAGACCTTAGAAAAATACATCGACGAGATGCAGAAGGCTTTTACCTCTCTGCACGTTCCAGCGAATCGCCAAGTGGACATAGCGGCCTACTTCCTCCAGGGACCCCGCGCATCGATGGTGGCAGACCGCCAGAGCCGAGCTGACTGCCTAGGCGAATTTTGACTTCCAGTCAATTCTAGTGGCCCTGAGAGCCATGTTCTATCCATCCTACCTACAGAAGAGGATGAGGGAGTGAGTTTGAGCAGCTGAAGCAAGGGACTTCCTCTGTTGCTGAGTATATTATAACAAATTTGTGGAGTTGCTTGCTGTTATTGGAGAGGAGCTTACGCTCTGAGGTATCTGGTGGACAAATTCCATACCGGCTTGGACTTCAGGATCATGACTATGATCGATTCCACCAGAGGAATGACTTTACAGGTATGGGATATGACTTTGAAATTTCTGGTACGCTAAGATTTCCCCACTAACACATATTGTAACAACAGGAACTAGCTGAGGATGCAAATGACTGCGAGACCACCATTACCTACCAGGATTCTGTGCTAGGCAAGAGGCGAAATGATAATGGAGGAGGAAATGGAAGAGGACCCCCTCAGAATCATGAAAAGAAGGGAAAGTTTTTCAAGGGGGGAAACGAGAGAGCCATCGTTGCTTCTCATGCTGATGCTAAGCCTCTTCGCTACGAGCCACCTAGGGGTAAGAAAAGTTAGAATCTACAATGTGGTTACGTTTATATTCTTTCATCACGTTGCTAACTTTGAACTGAAACAGGAAACCAACCTGCAAGAAGGTACTTCTGCAAGTGGTGCAAGAAGGACCACCCGGGCAAGGATTGTAAGGGAAACCTGTTGGATTGCAACCACTGCGGCAAGAAGGGGCACAGATCGTTTGAATGCTTCTTGAACCCGGATTCTAGGAACTACAAGCCACCCACCGGGTCAGCGACTAGAGCCCCAGCCACTAACACTAATGAAGGAGGAGGTAGAGGTGGCATAGGAGGTGCTGGACCATCTACCAACCGCCCTGCCCAGAACAACTCATAGAGGCCAGGACAGAATTACCCTCAAAGGCCGGGCAAGGCACCGATTCTTAACCTGGTGGACCGTGTCGAGGCAGCAAGTGATGACCCGAGTTCCCCAGGTGAGGACTACTTCCCTAGCGAAGAAGCTTAGATTTTTACTTCTTTACATTTCACTAGCTAGTTTTCTTATTCAATGTAAAAGGGATGAACTATAAACCTTTTTTTTGTTTCGAACCTTTCATTACCAGTTGTGAACCTTGAATCATTTATTTAATGGCAATTGTTGCTTCCATTCAGCTTTCGATATTTGCTTTCCTCTATTGGCTATTTCCACACCCATCATCCCCTTTGAAGCCAAACCACACCCACCAGAGAAGTGTGAGATATTGAGACCCGGGATGATCTTATTACGAGAGTTTTTGACCCCAGTAGTCCAGTATGCATTGATCCTTAAGATCAGGGAGTTAGGTGTGAAAGGAGGAAACTTTTACACCCCCCTACCTTCAAGAACGGTTCAACCATGAAGGTGAAGATCATGTGCCTAGGTAAGAAGTGGAACCACACCACCAGAGCTATGAAGAGGTGGAGGTGCCACCAATCCCGGAGGAAGTGCAGACCATCATTAGAGCTGCAGTTAAGGCAGCACAAGAATTGGAGGATGAGCCCATCCCAGACTTAACCTCAGATGTGTGCATCATCAACTTCTATGGAAAAGAAGGTAAGCTAGGGATGCATCAATACAAGATGAATCTTTAGAGTCCATCACCAGAGGAGTTCCAGTGGTGTCCATATCACTTGGAGACGACGCGAGTTCCTATTTGGGGACCAGAGGAGGATGGAACTTGCTACCAAGATCTTCCTAAAGTCGGGTGATGTCCTGATTTTTGGTGGGGCAACTAGAATTATCTACCATGGGGTGAAGAGAATCAAGCCCAACACAGCCCCCACACCCCTATCATTAACCAGACCCACATGAAACCGGGCCGTCTAAACCTAACCTTTAGACAGACCTAGCCTTGTATTTTACAATTTTAGCATTGTAATCTTTAAGTTGCTCATGAAGCTTTCAATAAGAATGGAAATTCTAAGAATTTTATTGCTTCATTGTAGGGGTTGGAAACTCAGGGATCAGGTTGAATGTGTTGAACCAGTCTCAAGCAAAGAGCAATGGAATGATCATCACAGGTATAAACAATTAATCCTGATTAGCCACCTTGGAAAAGTTGCCTAGTATCTTAAATCATTAAATCTACTCTATAATTTCAGGCACGTTCCTAATTAATGGAGTGGAGGCCACCGTCCTATTCGATTCTGGAGGCTTTCATTCCTTCATATCCCAAGCGTTTCATGCTAAGATCAATGCTCCCACATAGGATATCCATGACTGCTCAGTCTCGCTGCCTCCTGAGAGTGATCAAGAGTGCAGTAAGCAGTGCAAAAAAACATACACATCAAGGAGCAGACTTCCTCTTGATGCCATTGTCTTCCCTAGCATGGGATTCGATATAATTGTGGGCATGGACACACTACAGCGGTACAAAGGGAGACTACACTGTGCGGAGCATCGCATCCTCCTGAAGTCAGCTATAGGGATCACAGTGTCATACCGAATGCAGCCTAAGCAGCCGACTGTGAAGGTTGTATTGGCTTTATCTCTGATGAAGGAGGTGTCCAAGGGCGCTACCGCCCTATTACTGTTATGCTCAGGATCTGAGGATGGATCCAAAGTTCAGGAGCTATGTTCTCATTGTGTCAGAGTATCCCGACGTTTTTCCAGAGGAGCTACCTGGACTACCACCGTTGAGAGAGGTTGAATTCAACATCGACCTCATACCTGGCACGGGACCGATTGTCAGGGCTCCCTACCGGATGGGCCCTGTAGAGATGGTTGAATTGAAGAAGCAACTGCAGGAGCTACTAGAGAAGGGTTTCATCAGACCCAGTGTCTCACCTTGGGGTACTCCAGTGCTGTTCGTCAAGAAGAAAGACGGAAGTATGAGACTCTGTATTGATTACAGAGAACTGAACAATGTCACGATCAAGAACAAGTATCCACTGCCCAGGATCGATGACCTATTTGACCAGCTGAAGGGAGCAAAGGTATTCTCTAAGATTGATCTACGTTCCGGATATCATCAGATAGTTGTAGCTGAGTCAAATATAGAGAAGACAGCCTTACGACCAGATACGACCATTATGAGTTCACTGTGATGCCGTTTGGACTGACCAATGCACCAGCAAGATTCAGGACCTGATGCAGAGAGTCTTCCAAGCCTAGTTAGACAGTTAGTGGTCGTATTCATAGACGACATCTTGGTCTTCTCCAAGAGCCGAGAGGAACATGAGCAGCATTTGGGACGGTCTTGGAGACCTTGAGAGAGAAGAAACTTTATGCCAAATTCAGCAAATGTGGATTCTGGCTGGATAGGGTGACATTCCTTGGTCATGTGATCTCAGCTGAGGGAGTTTCTGTAGACCCAGCTAAGATCGAGGCATTGAAGAGCTTGCATAGACCCCGCACTGTGACAGAGATTCGGAGTTTCCTTGGGTTGGCTGGCTACTATAGACGTTTTGTGAAGGACTTCTCCAGGATAGCCAAGCCCTTAACCTCTCTGATGAAGAAGGACAACCCGTTTGTATGGACAGAGGCTTGTGAGGTTTCCTTTCAGGCGCTAAAGGACGCCCTGACCACAGCTCCAGTATTAGTAATCCCTGAAGGGAACGAGGGATACGAGGTGTATTGTGATACTTCGGGCAGAGGAATCAGTGGGGTACTGATAAGTTAGGAATTTACCTATTTCTGCATGGTCTTTTGATACCGAATTCGTTGCTATTTATTGCTAAATTCCTTTCTTATGAGTATTTTTATGTTTCTTGTTGCAATTGTCTTCTTTTATGGTTTTCTTGTGCTTTTTCAGGTATTTTAATCTCAAGGGAGCATGTTCATATCATTGTTGGGGATCATGGTTTTTTAAACAAGCTAAATGGAGTCAAGAAAGTCCTCCTCGACCTAAAATTAAGCATGGTCCGGGACTTGATGCTGGAGCTAAGTCCCGGACCACAAACTGACTCAATTCTCGACCTAAATTCAGGCATGGTCCAGGACTTATTACATGGCCTAAGTCCCGGACCACATGTGGCAGCTCTCTCGACCTGATTTCAAGCATGGTCCGGGACTTTATACATGGCCAACGTCCTGGACCACAACAGAGATATAAATCTTCGGTAATTTGAGCAGAATGGTCCGGGACTTCATACATGGTCCTAGTCCCGGACCAAAGTGGTAATTCAATACCTGTAGTGCGCTCGCGATCAAAATTTTATATAACATTTGTTTACTCTAAAGATCACCGCCCCATTACCACTGCTACTACTTTCCAGCTTAATTCCTTTCCAAACTACCGTCCCATCACGTTCATTTTACTTTCCATCCTCTAATCCCACTAATCTAATTACCTTTCTAATCTGCCAACTGCACTCGGATCTTTTTTCCAACAATATTCCATCTATCATAATCATCCCCTTCACCCAACACAATACTAAACCAACATGACTCAAGTCCTATAAATAGCCTAGCATTTCTGCAAGCAAAACACACAATCCATCCAATATACTCCTCTATCTGATTACATCCATTTTCCATACGAACACCTGCAACATACACAACATCCTCCAGAGCATTACATCACTTCTCACACATTCTGCATAGGAGAACCACCTTACGTACACAATTCCATTTCCCACTCTCATACCATATACACCTACATCCATCCATAGAGGTCTGGAGTGCACAAGCAGTTGAAGACTTCACCATATTCTAAGGAGATCAAGCAGAAGGAAGCGCTGACCCGACACACAGACTCCATAAAGAGTCTTAAATCAGAGTTTCTTCTTGCTCTTCCTCTTTAATGTTATTTACATATTTTGACAGTACTTTTATTTCCATGGCTGAGTAGTTTTTATAAATTCTGGTTTGCTATGTAATCCAAATTCAAGGTTCCATCATCTTTGTGATTTACCATTTTAATAGATTAAAGTGCTTGTTCCTTATTTATTTTATTAATCTTGTGATTTGGCCAATTACTGGATTTTATCAATTTATCTGCTTATAAGTGAGAACTGCAGTAGATAATAGACAACAGGAACGGTACCGGTTAATTTAGAGATGGTAATTCCTCTAGGATATTAACTGATCAATAAACTGGATTTTTCTTAAAGCTGTTAGCAATTAGTAAATTTGTAACGAGAGTTAAAATTTATTAGCTGTTTATTAGATTCCACTGAGCGGGAGACTGAACGTGGAATATTTCTGATCTAGGATTTTAGTCTGGATTTTGATAACACATTGAGAAAGGAACCGAAGAAATTGGAGGATTAGTGAACCGGAATTTCCCTTTTTATTGATTGAAGAATATCATTATTTTTCCCATTATCTTACATTTATCACTCTTGCTTTTATTTACGTTCTTGTTTCATAATTGAGTAATTCAACAACATAACCCCCTGTTACTTGAGTAAACCGATTTATTAGTTCGTTTTAGATATTAATTAAACTAAAAACGCTGCCTCCCTTGGATTCGATAATCGGGAGGGACACTTCTAGGAAAACTTGCTATAATCGACCGGTATACTTGCCGTTAGGTTTTACCCCAACAAGTTAATGGCGCCGTTGCCGGGGAGGCACAACAATTTAATTTGGTTTTTATCTTTTCCTATTTTCCAGTTTATTTAATTTTGCTTTTTTTTTATTATTTTATTTTATTTTATAACCAATTGATTTAACTATCGTTTATGGTTACAACTCGTGCAACAGGAAATCCTGAATTCGAAATTGAACCAGAAATAGACAGGGTAACAAGAAGGATTCGAAAAAGGTTAGTCCTGGATCCTCTAATTGAGCAGGAGGTGCCTCTAAAAGATTCACCAGCAAAGGAGATTGTTCCTGAGTTACCTGTTGAAGAAGAGATTCTAAACAATCCCTCAGGAACCAACCTGGGTGACGAGAATCCGAATCCGGAAAAGCACATGAGGGATTATACCCGCCCAAGCGTCGAAGGACTTATTTCACCGATAGTAATTCCTGCATTACCAGCTGGAGTGCAGTGGCAGTTCAAGACACACTACGTTACTATGGTCATGAATGCACCTCAGTTCAGCGGAACAGTCACCGAAGATCCCAATGTCCATCTCACCACTTTCCTGAGATTGGTAGGAGCATGTTCTACACCAGCTTCACAAGAGGTTGCTAGATTGACTCTCTTCCCATTCTCCCTGAGGGATAGAGCTACAGAATGGTTAAACTCATTGACGCCCAACAGTATCGCTACCTGGACAGAGTTAGCAAATGCATTCTTGGCGAAGTATTTCCCTCCTTCTCGAATGCTGACTATGAGAGGAGAGATTACCAACTTTAAGCAGTTCACCGTTGAGACATTATCTGAGGCTTGGGAACGTTTCAAAGGGATTGTGCGCAGAGTACCACACCATGGCTTGGGAGAGGAGGTAATTTTGCAGTCCTTTTACAAGGATTTGGATCATTCAAGCCGTTTGTTGGTAGACACTTGTGCAGGAGGAAGCCTCATGAAGTTACCAATAGCTAGAATCAAGGAATTGTTGAAGACCATTGCCAATGCATCCAATCAGTGGGGAGGTGAGAGAACCGGAGAAGCTGCACCGAAGAAAACTGCTGGAGTTTATGAAGTGGATTCGAATACTTTTCTGGCTGCCAAGATAGAAGCAATGTCGGAGCAGTTTGAGCGTGTGTGTAGTAATGAACCCGCAGTCAAATGCAGCAGCTGCTCCTGAGGTTTATCCACCTTGTGAATATTGTGGTAGAGGTTCTAACACGTGCCAGTGTGTTCCACCGCAAGAAGAGGCAGCAAACTATGTTGGTAACAGACCGGGTAGTTATTTCGGGAATCAAGGCAACCCGGGTTACCATTCTCAGCAGCAGAATCGTTACCAAGCTTGCGGTAACAGCAATTACAACCAAAGACCCCAACAGCAATATAGTTCCTCTTATCAGAATCAACCACTACAAAGTCAGCAAGTGCAGAATACCGGTGCTGGTACATCCTCTAATATGGATGAAGTTTTGGCCAGAATGAATAATTTCATCACGGTTAACACCAAGAAATTTAATGAGCTGGAAGCTTTCAATCAGGAGCAGAGGACCTTCAACAATGATCAAAGGACATTCAATAGGAACATCGAGACTCAGCTATCTCAGATATCGCAGCAGTTGGCTCAGTGTCCTTTGGGTTCTTTGCCCAGTCAGTCAGAGCAGAATCCGAGAGAGCATGCCAAGGAAATCACGTTGAGGAGTGGTACACAGCTTGACCCGGTGATCCCTGAAGCTGAGGCTCCTCTTCCTAATGTTGAGCGGAATGAAAAACTGCACCAGCAGGTTCTCGGGAGGAACCAGTTGAAGAGGAGGTGACGATTAGCAAGACTCATAAGATTTCCACACCTCCACGCCGCGCAGTTGCTGAAGCACCGGTTCCTTTTCCAAACAGGTTGATGAAGAGAGACCTGGATGAGCAGTTTGGTAAGTTCTTAAGTATCTTTAAGAAACTAACCATTAACATTCCTTTTCTGAAGCATTGAAGTAGATGCCGATATATGCGAAGTTCATGAAGGACATCCTGTGCAATAGACGGTCTTCAGTGGAGAAAGAACTGTGCAGCTTACCGAGAGCGTTTCAGCCGTTCTTTCGAAGAAGCTTCCACCTAAGCTTGATGATCCAGGTACTCCGGTCATACCTTGCGCGATAGGTAATGTGAAGTGTGGTAAGGGTTTATGTGATTTAGGTGCGAGTATTAATTTAATGCCCTTATCAATGTATTTGAAGCTTGGTTTAGGAGAATGTGAACCTACCCGAATTACTCTACAATTAGCTGATAGGTCAATCATCCTACCTAAAGGGTGGTAAGGGATTTAATTGTTTCGGTTGGTACTTTTGCTTTCCCTGCTGACTTTGTTATTTTAGACATGAAGGAGGACAAGGTAGTACCGCTTATCTTAGGTCGACCATTCATGCGTACAGCAAGGACCCTCATTGATGTTGAAGAAGGGAAGATTATACTGCGGTTACATGATGAGCAGCTTGTATTTGATATGACCAAGGCTACTACCCACCCTTCTGATGTTCATGCTTGTTTCAGTTTAGATTGTATTTATACCTTGATGCAGGACTATTCTTACATCCCCACGGAGCTGGATGCATTGGAGAAGTGCTTGGTAGAATCCCTAGAAACAGCTCATTATGATTATGAGGTTTCTGCTGCTGTAGCATTTCAGCTTGCTGCTGGGAGGCCATATAGGAAGAACCACAGAATCGAAGAGGAACCACTGGACCGAGTTCCAAAGACGCTAGCTCCTTCTGTGGACTCACCACCTTCCCTTGAAATTAAACCTCTTCCTAGTCACCTTAAATATGCTTTCTTAGTTCCACCATCTGATTTGCCTATCATTATTTCTAATAGTTTAACCAATGAACAGGAGGAAGCCTTGTTGCAGGTTCTAAAGAGGAACAAAGAGGCGCTAGGGTGGTCCATTGCTGATATCAAAGGCATTGCCCCTACGTTCTACACTCACCCACTTACCTTACCTTGAGGAAATTACAAGCCAACAAGACAGCCTCAGCAAAGACTGAACCCGCACATGAAAGAGGTGGTTAAGAAGGAGGTTATCAAGCTCTTGGATGCAGGTATCATCTAACCTACCCGATTTCTGACAGCGAATGGGTAAGTCCTACACAGGTAGTACCTAAGAAAGGAGGTTTAACTGTGGTGCCTAATGATAAAGGTGAATTAATTCCTCAGTGTACTATTACCGGACATAGAGTTTGCATTGATTATAGGAAATTAAATGCCGCCACTAGGAAAGACCATTTCCCCTTCCCTTTATTGACCAGATGCTAGAGAGACTTGCAGGACAAGAATATTATTGTTTCTTAGATGGTTACTCCGGTTATTTTCAGATTCCAATTGCTAAGGAAGACCAAGAGAAAACCACTTTTACATGTCTGTATGGTACTTATGCTTACCGACGCATGCCCTTTGGTTTGTGTAATGCACCAGCTACATTTCAACGATGCATGACTGCTATCTTTGCTGATTTTATTGAAAAGTGCATCGAAATCTTTATGGATGATTTTTCTGTCTTTGGACCGACTTTTGATTCATGTTTGAGAGACTTGGATTTAATCTTAGCTAGATGCAAGGAAACTAACTTGGTGCTCAATTGGGAGAAGTGCCACTTCATGGTGCAGGAAGGCATCATGCTCGGACATAAGATTTCTAAGAAAGAGATCGAGGTAGACAAATCAAAGGTTGAAGTAATAGAGCAGCTGCCACCACCATCGTCGGTAAAGGATGTCCGGAGTTTTCTCGGTCACGCATGTTTTTATAGGCGTTTTGTTAAGGATTTCTCCAAGATCTCTAAGCCTCTTTGTGATTTGTTAATTAAGGATGCTAAATTTGAGTTTACGAAAGAGTGCTTAGATGCTTTTAATTTGCTCAAGGCTACATTGTTTTCTGCACCTATTATTGTTGCTCCTGATTGGTCATTACCTTTTGAGATAATGTGTGATGCCAGCGATTACGCATTGGGAGCAGCTTTGGGTCAGAGGCATGACAAGGTGTTGAGGATAGTCTAATATGCTAGTAAGACTATGAATGAGGCGCAGAAGAACAACGTAACAACGGAGAAGGAGCTGCTGGCAATTGTCTTTGCATGTGATAAGTTTCGACCGTACATTATTGGCAGCAAAGTCATTGTGCACACCGACCATTCCGCTCTCAGGTATCTCTTTGGAAAGGTTGATGTTAAACCTCGTTTGATGTTAAGTGTCTAAATGAGCATGCTTTATAGGTGTAATTCATATATTATATTAGCACTTTTCTGCTCATTTCTCACTTATCATGTGTTTTTCCTCTAGTTTATGTTTTATTGATCTCACAATTTATTGGTTTAAACATGAGGAAAAGCCAAGCTAGGAAGAAAGTACATGAAGAGACGAACACATAGACGCAAACGGCTCAGAAAACGGACTTATAACGAAGAATGTAGAGCCGGTTGAAGATTGTTATATATATGTATAAAATTGCACGGACACAAACAGAGGCAACCGCCCAAAATGGGGGCGGTCTACTCTAAGGCTACCGCCTCAAATATAGGCGGTCAAGACATTAGGCTACCGCCTAAATAATAGGCGGTCAAGACTATGAGGCTACCGCCTAAATAACAGGCGGTCAAGACATACCAGAACCGCCCAAATAACAGGCGGTTAAGACACAACAGAACCGCCCAAAATGGGGGCGGTCAGCACAGAGGGAACCGCCTCTTTTAGAGGCGGTTAAAGCTAAAAATCAACCGCGACTAGTTTTCTCGCGCAGTCGTCGTCTCCAACTTGAACGCCTTATCTATCTACTCCAGCACCGCCTACCATGAATCTCTCACGCGTGCAGCTGTCTGTCCCCTCTGCATAAATGAAGATAGCAATCAATGCTCAATCAATTTACGTACGGATGCCTATCTCAATTCTCTATATAAACCAACACCAATACTGCAAACAACACACCACGTCGACCACAGTCTGAAGAAATCACAAACAGCTCCACACTCCATTCTCTTCCATTTTTAATTCCCCTATCATCACACTTCTCCATCTTTTATTTATTTTTACCATTTCACCTCATTTACGTACGTACTCAAGCAGAAGCGTATATTTACAAGAGAGAAAAGAGCAGGCGAGTGCAGACCCGTTATTCGCAGGCAGTTCCTGAATAATGAATATGTCAATCTCTTCTCTGTTTTTTTATTCTGTCAATGGCTGAGTAATCTCATAATTGTGCTTAGGATGGGTTTTAACCCAAAATAACTCAGCGTATTTATAATACCGAGTTTGCTTATAAATATTTGTTTTTGTCTCTCTCTACTTTTAAATGTTTAAGAACTGATCATTTTTATGCTTTTACGGTTTCTCTATTTCAATGATTTTGCAAATTAGAGATAGACCACAAAGATACAAACGTTAGATTTTATTCTCCTTGATTAGCAGATAAAATCCATCGCTGTTATAAAAAGAATTCTCACTTAAAGATAATTAATGATTTTAGACTTTTTCTGATTGTAAGAAGTTTAATGAATTAATTAAGAGTTTGTCCCCTTATCTATGATTTAGAAAGTCACAAGATAAAATTCTTAACAGACAAATAAGAGCAAACTATGATTATAATTATTATCTGAGTTATAACCGGGCGATTTCACCTTCCTTAGCACAGTTTCCATCCACTTAATCCTTAACCGTTTTTACTGTTTTTATTGTTTCTTTTATAATTCAACAACAAATCAAGCTTGCCTCCGGATAAACCCCTTTTTACAGTTTTTAGTAACTACCTAAACTAGGATAATTAAACAATCTCTGTGGAACGACACTTGTTTTACTACTACGAATAGGTACACTTGCCTATTTAGTTTGTTATAATTCTATATTAATTATAGTGTAGTTTTATCCCAACATTTGATCTGATGGATTTTACTTCTGCAGGAATTTGACATTGAGGTTAGGGACAGACCTGGAGCGCAGAACGGAGTGGCAGATCACTTATCCCGTATGGAAGTTCCAGATGATGGCAGGCCGATTAACGAGTATTTTCCTGATGAGTTTGTCTACATGATCAGTCGTTCCACGGACCCTTGGTATGCTGATATTGCGAACTTCCTAGCTAAGGGCATCGTCCCTCCAGAGTTGACATATCAGTAGAAGAAGAAGTTTTTCTCCACGGTCAAGCATTACCTTTGGGACTACCCGTTTCTGTTCAAGGTCTGTGCAGATGGTATGATTCGTCGGTGCGTTTCTGAGGAGGAAGCTAGAGACATCATGTTGCATTGTCACTCTAGAGAAGCAGGGGGTCATTTTGGTCCGGCTAGGACAGCCGTGAAAGTTTTGGAGGCTGGCTTTTTTTGGAAAACTCTGAACAAGGATTGCTATCAATTTGTTTCCACTTGTGACCAATGTCAAAGGCAGGGGAATTTATCCAGATGCCATGAGATGCCATTGAATTCGATCTTGGAGGTTGAGCCGTTTGATCTTTGGGGCATTGATTTCATGGGACCGTTCCCATCATCTCAAGGTAACCTCTACATCTTGGTAGCAGTAGATTATGTCACCAAGTGGGCTGAAGCAATAGCAGCACCTACCAATGATGCAAGAGTGGTGCTTAAGTTTTTAAAGAGGAATATTTGTTCCCGTTTTGGTGTCCCATGAGCGATCATTAGTAACGGGGGTACACACTTCTGCAACAAACAGTTTGAAGCTCTTCTGCAGAAGTATGGTGTACAGCATAAGGTTTCTCTACCGTATCATCCACAAACGAACGGACAAGCTGAGATCACCAACAGGGAGCTTAAGTGGATTCTCTAGAAATCTATCACATCCTCGAGGCGAGACTGGTCCCTTAAGTTAGATGACGCCTTGTGGGCATACCACACTGCCTTTAAAACACCTTTAGGTATGTCCCCATACAAGTTGGTTTATGGCAAGGCGTGTCACTTACCTGTGGAGCTGGAGCACAAGTCTTTTTGGGCAATTAAGGCATTGAATTTTGATCTCCAAAAGGCTGGTGAGAAGCGTAAGCTACAGCTGTGTGATCTGGAGGAGTTTAGAGAGGAAGCTTATGAAAACGCCAAGATCTATAAGGAGAAGACGAAGAGGTGGCATGATAAGCTGTTGGTCAAGCGTGAGTTTCACGTTGGAGATAAGGTTCTTCTATTCAACTCCCGCCTGAAACTATTCCCAGGAAAGTTGAAATCTCGTTGGTCTGGACCGTTCACAGTGATGAGTGTCTCGCCTTATGGAGCCATCGGTTTAATCAATACAGAAGGGGAGACATTCAAAGTCAACGGGTCTGAGTTGAAGCACTATCTAAGTGCTGACATCGCTGAGGTCCATTCGGTGATCACGGTGCATGATCCTCCATACTGATCTTACAGTTGCACGGTCTAGCCAAAGACCGAAAAGACGGGCAGCTCATTGGGAGGCAACCCAGTCTTCTTTCATTTATCTTCTTTCTTTTAGTTTTGATTCATGTTTCTACTTGTTCTAACTCTTCTGTTATTTGTTTTTCTTTGTATGGTTTTATTAAGTTGTAGGTTTGATGGAGGAGGAGGAACAGAGTGCTAGGAAGCAAACTTTCGGTGGATTAAATGGGGTGGTCCGGGACATTGTCCATACCCTAAGTCCCGGACCTATCAAAAACAGAACTTTTGGCGAAAATAAAGAAGTGGTCTGGGACATTGTCCATGCCCTAAGTCCCGGACCGACTAAAGAATAAACTCTCGGCAGAATTAAACAGGGTGGTCCGGGACATTGTCCAGACCCTAAGTCCCGGACCTATCAAAAACAGAACTTTCGGTGAAAATAAAGTAGTCCGGGACATTGTCCATGCCCTAAGTCCCGGACCGACTAAAGAATAAACTCTCGGCGGAATTAAACAGGGTGATCCGGGACATCACCCATACCCTGAGTCCCGGACCTGGCAGCGATTTGAAAAAAAAAATAATAACGACGCAACGCGCCATCTTCAACCTCCGCTCCCCCAATTCCCAACCCTGCAACCCTAACCCGTACTCGCCTGTGCCATTAGTAACACCCGCCCCGTCCCGCATTCATCACCAACACCATTGCTCTCCCTCGCGCCGCCCTGCATCTATCGCGCCCACTCCCACTCGCCTGACACCACCATCTCCTTCACCAAGCCCTCACCGCCCGTCTTCGCTTCTCACCTACGAACCCACCATATCACCAGCCCCAAACACCACCTCTAACCTCGCATCCCACTAAGCCCAGACCACTCCATCTCTGTCGTCGCGCCTGCGTCCACCTTTGACCTCACAAACAAATACGTACCCCATTCCTCTATCGAGTTCGCAGGCCCACACAGGCACCCTTGTCGAATTCGCCAATCACGAACCCACTCCCCCTGTCGCCCAACCCCAAACCAAACGCACCACCCACACACCAATCTCACCCCATCTACAAAGTCGCAAGTCCTAAATTCAAAATCTTGATGGCCCCTAAACGTGCTCGTAGACCCACCATTGTCGGCGCTTCATCATCTTCATAAGCTCCCCCACTTCGGATACGCGAGACGGACCGTTCAGAATTCCTCACTGACGCTGCTTGGAATTGGTTCCAAGCTAAGGAGGGCAAAATAATTCCTGAGATGTCAGTTTGTCCTTCTTTGATATCTGAATTCGATTTAGAGAGAATATTTAGCGAAAGGGGTTGGGTATGTCTGCTGAACCGAGGTGGTACATTTTACCAGTGACTAGTTAAATTGTTCTATGCTAATGCTGCGGTGCGGGCTGATGGTAAGGAAATTAAGTCAAGGGTTAAGGGGAAGGATATTATAGTCGATCCCACCCGTATTCGACGTGCTCTGAATATACCTAATCGGGCTAGGGTCCCGACTGAGGCGGACCGGGAGAATCACAAACTCCGTGAGAGACAAGCTAAGGAGCATTATATAAATTTGATCGTGAATGATCCTACTGTTCAGAACCGCCAGAGGCGCAACCACCGGGATAAGCAGGTGGTTACCGGTGATAAACTTCCCACACCGCTTGAGCGTCTGATCTTGGGGATTCTAATGTATAATGTCCGACCCGGCAGTGTGCAGACCTGAATTCAATTGACTGCTATGTTTTGCGCTTCCTCCTGGATGATGAGCTTGCACGGGCAGCGTTCCCCATTGCCTTGCATGGATTACTTTTTCAGTCGATGCTTCGGGTGATTGACGTAGACAGTAGCGCTTCTCTTCCCTTCCCGCACCTCCTGCAGTCTTTCTTCATCGATGCTCAGGTAGACTTTTCGGATGAGCAGCCCCAGTACCCCCGGTCTCCCATGGACATGACGATGATGCGCTTCTATCAGTGGGAGAAGATAGATGATCAGTGGGTGAAGCGCCGACGCGCACAGCCGGGTGCACGAGCTCCAGACCTGATGCAGCTGCTGAGGCTGAGCCATCTGCTGTTGCCGCTGGTGGTGACATCCCAGACATCCCGATGACCACTGCTCCTACACCGAGATATGACGAGTTGCTTCGTCAGTTTTCTGATTGGCAGGGGATGACCACTACACGGGTCGATGGTCTTGCTGCTCATATCACTCAGATGGACATCCGTTTAGACGGGATGAGTACGAGCCTGTACGATTATGGCGCACGGATCTCAGCTTTGGAGACCCGACAGAGGGAGTATGAAGCTAGGCAGGACGCACGGTTTGCGGAGTATGAGGCACGCTTCACTGATTTTGATACCCGCTTCGCTCAGCTGAAGTCCTGGCGTCTGCCTCGAGATCACCCACCACCTCAGTAGATCTTCTGCTGGTTTATGTTCTTTTATTTCCAGACTCTTTATCTTGTTATTGCTATTTTGGATTTTCTAACTCTGGCTGTTTTGATGTATTTTAGCTTGTTAGGTTGCTTCTTCTAGTACTTTTCGTTTTCTTTTTGGATTGTTTTTGTTACTTTGGTACTTCTGCTACTTCCACTACTTGGTTATGTTCCTTGATTTTATTGCAACCTATTGTCTGCTGCTGCTTAATTCAAACAGGATTGCCATATTTGTGTGAGTTATCGACAAAATACAAAGGAGACTCTGCCGAATTTTTTTCAGCACTCCTTAAGTCGCCCGTTCCTTTTCATGAGTGTGGGGACGTCATCTTCACCCATTTTTCAGGGGAGTTCTATTATTTCTTTCGCACTATGTTCATATTCATGCAGCAATGAGGGCATTGCTATTTTCTAAGTGTGGGGAAGTTAGTAGTAAGGGGGATGTGCGTTTATTTTCCTATTTTTTGTGGCTCCTGACACTACAAATTCTCACTTCATTAACCTATGATGACCCTCCACAAAATTTTTAATTCGACATACTTGGTTTTCATTTGTGGTCAGATGCATCAGTCGGGAATAACGTACAAGTAGCAAATATTTCTGAGATTTAATCTGAAACTTCGGTCATAAGAACTTTGGTTATACTGCTTGTATTTTCAGTTTTGGTTAAAATTTTATCTATTTCCTTCAATAAAAGGTGAGACCATTTTGTGACTATTTTGTTTGAACTAACTTGGGGCTTTGGAAAGTTTTGGAATGAATGGAAGGAAAGGACAATGGCAAGGTACTCCTCTAATCTATTCTGAACCGGAACAGACCTCTCTCATTCGGTAATTAAGCCCATGGAGTGCCTCATCACTTATCTACCTAAGATCATCTGATCTGGGATAGAAGGCCCAACACCGCTACAAGGATGGGGAGAAAAAGTCTGGGGGGATGAAATGAATAATGCTTACTCAGAAAAATTGGAAGGAAAGTTCTTTCATTCTAAACAGTTTATTGCAAATTCTTCCTTGATTATGAGTATGTGGCAATGAAAGGTAATGTGGAATATGACATTACTTCTTGCCCCTTGTCATCCAATGAATTGTGGAAAGAAAATGGAAAGTAAAGCCCTGAGTGATGTTTGGATTAAATAGTTATGATGATAGTCTCATGCATTTGTCAAACACCCTAGCTTCATTGTTTAAGAAAACCTGCAGTACTAATCGTTGTTTCTTATGACTGTTGTTCGGCATTAGATTTCCTTGTACATCTTTCCTGACCTGATAAATCCCCGCTTTTGAAGTTCTGGTACATTTTGATTGCAGTAATTGCTTGAGGACAAGCAAAGATTAAGTGTGGGGAAGTTGATAAGTCAGGAATTTACCTATTTCTGCATGGTCTTTTGATACCGAATTCGTTGCTATTTATTGTTAAATTCCTGTCTTATGAGTATTTTTATGTTTCTTGTTGCAATTGTCTTCTTTTATGGTTTTCTTGTGCTTTTTCAGGTATTTTAATCTCAAGGGAGCATGTTCATATCATTGTTGGGGATCATGGTTTTTCAAACAAGCTAAATTGAGTCAAGAAAGTCCTCCTCGACCTAAAATTAAGCATGGTCCGGGACTTGATGCTGGAGCTAAGTCCCGGACCACAAATTGACTCAATTCTCGACCTAAATTCAGGCATGGTCCAGGACTTATTACATGGCCTAAGTCCCGGACCACATGTGGCAGCTCTCTCGACCTGATTTCAAGCATGGTCCGGGACTTTATACATGGCCAACGTCCCGGACCACAACAGAGATATAAATCTTCGGTAATTTGAGCAGAATGGTCCGGGACTTCATACATGGTCCTAGTCCCGGACCAAAGTGGTAATTCAATACCTGTAGTGCGCTCGCGATCAAAAGTTTATATTAACATTTGTTTACTCTAAAGATCACCGCCCCATTACCACTGCTACTACTTTCCAGCTTAATTCCTTTCCAGACTACCGTCCCATCACGTTCATTTTACTTTCCAACCTCTAATCCCACTAATCTAATTACCTTCCAATTTTCCAACTGCACCCCGATCTTCTTTCCAACAATATTCCATCTATCATAATCATCCCCTTCACCCAACACAATACTAAACCAACGTGACTCAAGTCCTATAAATAGCCTAGCATTTCTGCAAGCAAAAAACACACGATCCATCCAATATACTCCTCTATCTGATTACATCCATTTTCCATACGAACACACTGCAACATACACAACATCCTCCAGAGCATTACATTACTTCTCACACATTTTGCAGAGGAGAACTACCTTACGTACACAATTCCATTTCCCACTCTCATACCATTATACACCTACATCCATCCACAGAGGTCTGGAGTGCACAAGCAGTTGAAGACTTCACCAAATTCTAGGGAGATCAAGTAGAAGGAAGCGTTGACCCGACACACAGACTCCATAAAGAGTCTTAAATCAGAGTTTCTTCTTGCTCTTCCTCTTTAGTGTTATTTACATATTTTGACAGTACTTTTATTTCCATGGCTGAGTAGTTTTTATAAATACCGGTTTGCTATGTAATCCAAATTCAAGGTTCCATTATCTTTGTGATTTACCATTTTAATAAATTAAAGTGCTTGTTCCTTATTTATTTTTATTAATCTTGTGATTTGGCCAATTACTGGATTTTATCAGTTTATCTGCTTATAAGTGAGAACTGCGGTAGATAATAGACAACATGAACGGTACCGGTTAATTTAGAGATGGTAATTCCTCTAGGATATTAACTGATCAATAAACTGGATTTTTCTTAAAGCTGTTAGCAATTAGTAAATTTGTAACAAGAGTTAAAATTTATTAGCTGTTAATTAGATTCCACTGAGCGCGAGACCGAACGTGGAATATTTCTGATCTAGGATTTTAGTCTGGATTTTGATAAACACATTGAGAAAGGAACCGAAGAAATTGGAGGATTAGTGAACTGGAATTTCCCTTTTTATTGATTGAAGAATATCATTATTTTTCCCATTATCTTGCATTTATCACTCTTGCTTTTATTTACGTTCTTGTTTCATAATTGAGTAATTCAACAAACAAAACCCCCTGTTACTTGAGTAAACCGATTTATTAGTTCGTTTTAGATATTAATTAAACTTAAAACGCTGCCTCCCTTGGATTCGATAACCTGGAGGGACACTTCTAGGAAAACTTGCTATAATCGACCGGTATACTTGCCGTTAGGTTTTACCCCAACAGGTACTGATGCAGAATGGCAGAGTAGTAGCGTATGCTTCTCGATAGCTGAAGAAGCATGAAGAAAATTACCCCACACACGACCTTGAGCTCCTCGCCATAGTCTTTGCCTTGAAGATCTGGCGACACTACCTGTATGGAGCCACAGTCCGAATTATGACAGACCATAAGAGTCTGAAGTACATCTGGACCCAGAAGGAGCTGAACCTGAGATAGCAACGATGGGTCGAGCTACTAGCTGATTTGACATCAACCTCCAATACACGGAAGGGAAAGAAAATGTTGTGGCAGACGCTCTGAGCAGAAGAGCATATTCACTTCTTGCCTTGTTTGAGACGACCATCATAGCTGAGGAGGTATATGCAGCCCAGGACAGCGATGTATATCTACAGGCCGTCAGGCAGAAGTTAGCAAACGGTTTGACCAATGGTCTGAAGTATGACTACGAGCTAGACAGCGAGGGACACCTTCGAGTTAGAGGCAGACTCTGCGTTCCTCAGGATGCGACAGAACTTCAGACCAGGATTCTCTCTAAGGCTCATTCCTTTACATTATCAGTACACCCTGGAGCCACCAAGATGTACAAGGATTTGAAGTAATTATTCTGGTGGAGCAGGATGAAGAGGGATGTAGCAGATTTTGTCTCCCGATGCCTCACCTGTCAGAAGGTGAAGTTTAAGCATCGTCGACCAGGAGGCTAGATTCAATCATTACCAGTACCGTGCTGGAAGTTTGACGACATCAGCATGGACTTTGTGGTCGGTCTCCCTCTAGCTAGAGGTGGACTGAATTCTATATGGGTGATAGTCGATAGGTTGACCAAGACAGCCAGGTTTATACCTATCAAGGACACATGGAAGGTGCCCAAGCTGGCTGAGGTGTTCACCACAGAGCACATCCGGTACCATGGGGTACTGAAGTCGAACGTCTCCGATCGTGACACACGTTTCCTCAGCACATTTTGGCATCAGGTGCAGGAGGCATTTGGTACTCAGCTATGCCTTAGCACAGCCTTTCACCCTCAGACTGATGCGCAGACTGAGAGGACTATTCAGATGCTGGAGGATATGCTGCGAGCGGTCGCTCTAGACTATCAGGGGAGTTGGGTAGAGCGTTTACACCTGGTGGAGTTCTCTTACAATAACTCCTACCACTCGTCTATAGGCATGGCACCGTTCCAGGCTCTGTATGGCAGGCCGTGCCGGACTCCTTTGTCATGGAGTGACCCTACTGAGGCAGTCTTGATTGGGCCAGAATACATCCAGACACTGCAGGATGACGTCAGAGTTATTCAGCAGCACATGAGAGCAGCGCAGTTTAGACAGAAATCTTATGGGGATCAGCGTATCAAAGAGCTCAAATTCCAGGTCAGTGACATGGTCTTTTTACGGGTGTCTCCGATGAGAGGTATCTTCAGATTTGGGATGAGAGGGAAGCTAAGCCCTAAGTACATCGGTCTGTACAGGATTACGGAGCGAGTGGGCCCAGCAGCATACATACTAGATCTACCGGCGGAGTTAGGGAAGGTACATGATGTATTCCATGTATCTCAGCTGAAAAAGTATATGCCTGGCCCTTCCCACGTGCTGCAGCCAGAGAGATTGGAGATTGAGCCTACACTGAGGTATGAGGAGACTCCTATTCAGATCTTGGACACGAAGGTCCGAGAAACGAGAGACAGATCAGTTAAACTAGTGAAAGTTCTTTGGGAGCATCATGGGGTTGAGGAAGCTACTTGGGAGACTGAGGACTCCATGAGAGTGAAGTACCCACATCTATTCGCATGATGTTTTCCTATCCTTCTGTAGTTCTCATTAGTAGCGGTACGAGGGCGTACCTTAGCTCTTTTAAGGGGGATATACTGGCATACTCTTTCTTCATCACCTCATCCAGATTATGCCATGTTGCGTTATGGGTAGAGTGAGAGATGTATGTATGTACTTGGTTTTTACGTTATGACACAGTATGTGACTTTTGATTTTCATCACGAAATATCTTGGTATATTTTGGTTCAGTATGATTTTGAGTAATCTCGAGTGGAATGTTGAAATGGAAATGGATGGGAATTAAGGATTGGATTGGTATGGAATTTCGTTGGAATTATTATTGTCTCTAGTTGATTTTTAAACTTCGAGGCGAAGTTTCTTTTAAGGGGGATATACTGAAATACCCCTAAATTAATTTAAATTAATTTAGGGGATTTATTTTATTAAACCATAAATAATACTATTAAATATTAAATTATTGTATGGAATTATGAATAATAAATTATTATATTATTATATGGAATTATAAAAATTAAATTAGAGGATTTCTTCTATTTAATCCTAAAGAATACTATTAAATATTAGATTGCTATATATTATTATATAGTATTATGAATTTAATAATAAGATTTAAAAGTCAATAAATCTTGGAAAAAATTTTAAACACTCCAAATATATTACAAAGATTTTATAAATAATTGGAACATTAATTTGAATCATAAAAGTCAATATGAAATCATGGAAACCATAAAGCTTCTTAAGCCTTGCTAGGGTTGACTTTTTGAGAATGGTCAAACTATCCCATGAAACCTATACCAATAAAAAGGTTATGGAAAACCAAGAAGATTGATAAAAAGAACGTCAAAAACGGATCATCCTAGCCAAAGTTATGATAAAATGAAGTTTAGAGCCAAAATTTTGAAAACAATGCTGATGTGGCATGGTTGCTGACTCACCAGCATTCCTTGGGAAGCGTGCCACGTCAACCTCACCGGATTGCCCAGAAATTCGGCTAAGTGCTCTCAGCTTTCACCTGATCATTGCCCTATCTTGCGACTTCAATATCTCCGTCGTCCCTTGGTATTTTTGAACACCGTTTTCTTCATTCTCTTCTCCTTAAACTCCTCTTTCCAACCTAACTCTTTCTACATCCACCGGAAAATCGATCCAAAGTTGCCTCCCTACAAAGCCGTAACCCAGAATTCCAGAATATACTAAAATCAGGTAAACTTCGTCTGATCATAACTCCTTCATCTGTCAACGGAAATTCGTGTTCTTTAGCTCGTTGTGTAGATCCCTAATCCCTCTACATCTCTTATGTTTACACCCAATGCTAATTCCCAACCGTGCGCAAGGAAGAAGCGTCTAAACTTTCCGTTCAGTCACGCACATAAAATCATACAGAAACCGCAGGTATAAACTCGTAACTTCAAGTTTAGATTTCTTTCTGTGTATTGCAAATTAGGGTAAGTTCTTGCTATCAATCTGTAGATCTATACCTTCTCTTTCGATTGAGCCAAATAACACGTCCTACCCAAACATCTCGTAAAGGTCGAATTTTTCCAGAAACCCGAATTCGAAATTCTTCGTTGGCGCGATTCCGGTGAGTTTATGATCAAATTGTTCCGATGTTGTCGTTCGTATGTTCATTACCGGTCAAACCCATGTATCAATTTCGTCTATTATGCGCTATACTAAGAGAATTTGGCAAATCAAAATTCGAACTGACATAGAACCATAACTTCGAACCCATAATCATTTTTTCGATTTCGGGCACCATAGGTCGTAAAATTGGTACCTCTGGAATCGTAGTTTAATTTTGATATGAATGAAGGAAGAATCAACAAATTTGAATCTATAGATTGTGAGAAATCGGTGAATTAGTACTCGGCGTCCAGTTGGGTTTCTCTTATGAATTCAGCGTTTCAGGGTCGTCCGATCGTAGTTAGATGGGACGGACGGCCGAGATTAAAACGAGGATAATTATTGATATATTAAGTTATATAAATTCTAGAATAAAACCCTAACTTTCTGAATTTATTTAATGGCCTTCCCTAATGTATTTTGACACAAAATTTTAACCATAGATTCCTTATAAAATGTAGTTTATTTTCGTGTAAATTAATATAGGTTTTGAGTTTTTAAACGTAAGTTATAATTTTTATAAGTTTTGAGTATTATGGAATTATTTAGATAATTTAAAAAGAATTTTTTATGAAATAAAAAATTTATAATATGTCTAAAATATCCTAGTTACTATATAATAAATTTGGGAATTTTTAGACAAGAGGAAATAGGTCTAAAAATTGTAATTCTGGATTTTTCCTAAGATATATTATAATATATGGTTTTTAATGTAACCAAAAATTAAAGTATAGTTGATTAAAGAACCTTATATGTTGGGAAAAATATAATAAGACTAAACTAACACTTAATACAGAGTGCTAATGAATATTTTTGGTTGTAAACTTTTAAGTGAAGTAAAAATATATGTGTATATATAAATATAAGGAATAAAATAGTAACGTATGTTAAATCATGGAATTTAATTAGACTATGTTTGTACTAGCTATATAATGTGGAGGTTAATATACTTAATTAAAGCTAAGGAAAATACCTTATTTCGTGAACCATATATCGGATGTGGATATGTTTTAAAGATTATTAAAGATGATTAAATACAATAAAATTTCTTAAAGAATGTTTTGGATAAATCTATATATATATATATAGATATATATATATATATATATATATATATATATATAAATACATTAAAAATAGATGAAGGAAATAACATTCCTTGTGGGAAATATAATAAGAAGAATATATATACTAAACTCTAGGACTTTAACCAGTGTTGTAATAAATTAGTCAACGATAACTTAAGAGTTTAATTAACCTAACCCTATGATTAGGATTAAGTAATCGAAGTAAAGTTAAAGGTACCCTGAAGACAAGCAAACTCAATGGCGTAGATGGTCAAGTTAAACCTGGAACTAGATCGAGGTTGCACGTTCGAAACCTCGCGGAAATCTTTTTAGAGAATTTAATTAAACAACGAAAACGTAACACGGTCTTGGGCTAACCTACTGGGCCCAATTCTATGAACTTCAAAAGCCCACTTAAACAATTCAAAGAGAGTTTGGGCCACTCTCAGGGTTAAACCCTAAATCATTCCAGATTAAAAGAAATGGGCCTAATGGAAGATTTAATTAACGAGATCTAGCCCAGTTCCTTAAGAGAGAGTAATTGTAACCAGAAACTATTAACCAGTAAGAATGAAAGTTGTTTAGCGTTGTAGTTCCTTAACTAATCAATACCTGGAACACCTTAAATATAGGTGGTTAGTGGAGGTTCGCATTTTCAAGTTTGGTTACTGCTTCTACACATACCAGGTACGATTTCTCATACTCCGATACTTTTACTAACCGACTTATGAGATGTTTTCGAAAAACGCTAACTAAGTTTAAATGAATTTCGAAAGGAAACTGTTGGTGTGGCTAACTCAGCTTGATGTGACTAACTGAGCCTTGAATGTGAAACTTACATGGTTATTGATTCCTTCTATTTGGTTGTTTCATTAGACATTAACTGCCTAGGGTTTACGCTTCTGCACTTTGTAGGACTGAGTGTTTTGGTATTGCTCTGGTGCAGTTAATGATCTAGTGGGAATATGGAAAAGGTCAATCTTGGTAAATTCTTCCTTTGACTATGGATATCGTTTCATCCATGAGCTGAGTCTTTTGTTGTGACGTGCGCGCGTCTTCATTGGTAATAGTGAGGGGCTGTATATCCCCTGTCCTAAAAGGACATAGTAAACAGTGAGGGGTTGTATATCGCTTGTCCTAAAAGGACGTACTTGGCGGTGAGGGCCATCTCTCCCAGTTGGTTTTATTCCACTCTTGAGTTGTTGGTTCTTGGATTTCTCTCATTCATTCCTAGTCCTTGTAACTACCCGAGTCTTTCTACTCCTAACTGGAACTGGATCTAACACAAGCAATGGATGTTCACTAACTTATGGTGTGGTTTCTTTTAATTGACTAACTTTATCTCTCTGTTAATTATCTATATCTTCAACTTGTTATCTTTGACTTGGTGATGTTAAAGTGTCTTGTTCCTTGGATTTGCTTTATGATGTTTGTCTTCAAGTTATTATTTATTTAAGAAATATGTTTAAAAGTTTTATTTTGGAGAATCGTACCAGTTTCATTCTAGGGAACTGACTCACCCCTTCCGGGGTGGGCTACTTGGTTTCATCTTGCAGGTACGAGTTGATATTCAGGTGTCCACGAAGAGAATGAGTGATTGGGATGGGGTTAGATTTTGTGGAGAGTTAATGTATTTTATTACTATTATGTTTACGTTAAGTTTTCTCGAGGTTCAGACCGTGGCTTTTGTAATCTTATAAGTTGTAATTGGTGTGGTTTGGTGTCGGGTGTTTGGAACCCGATGGTCTGTTAGCGCCTTTAGTATTTTATTTCCACTGTAATTATGTTAAATAGGGGCGTTACAATCTCCATGAAGAGAGGAATCTAATGGTGTAATTATTTTGAGATTTGGACTTTGTTTGCAGCATGAAGATGAAGGAGAAGTGAGAGCTTGACGAGGGAGCTTGGAATCGACATTGTTGGCTGGGTGGAAGTAGAAGAAATCTGAAGTGGGGGTGGGTACACATGAGGGAGCAAGGAAATGGAGGAGAGAGACTCTTAATGTGCTTTTTGTACTTCCTTACTTTTCTTTTTTTATTAATTTGTCTTTTGTGAGTGAGGGAGTGTGAGAGGCTGAAAAATAAATGTGGCCCCTATACACAATATGGGTTCCAGCCTTTTTATTTTCACAATGGGGGGGAGGGGAGGGGAAGTTTGTCTATTTACAATTTATACCCCGAAAGTTCCCGTTTTTTACACTATTCACTCACCGGAGTCGGTTTTCCGTAATTTTCTCGTTTAATTAATTTTAATGGTTCTAGACCTTCACTAATGTCTAAATATAGACATTTAATTGACTAAAATTATTACGTGTCTATTTAACCCACTTAAAGTCACGTTTTCCTGGTTTCCTCGAAAAATGCGCTTTAAGGTTCGTATGTGGTTTTAATCCATTTTATGGATCCGTTTTCTTCGGGAATTGTTTCTACATACTATTTAGGCATAAATAAGCCTTAGTAATCCACCTAGGATCCTAGTTGAGGTCACATAACTCCTATGGTTATGTAACACTCATTTTTACATTTTTCACTTTTTAAGCGTTTTCTCTTTTCTTTTGGTTTTATTTCCTTCACCAATATTCCTTAGGAACTATTAGGCTCTTAATTACCACATTAGGATAATTTAAATCACTATAATTAATTTCGGGGTATTTCAATCTACCCCCCTTAAGGAACTTTGCCCTCAAAGTTGTTCAAAGTTGAAGGATTACTATATCCACTCACTCAGACATATCTAATGCCAAAGATCATACATTCCTCATCCTTACAAATTCCCAAATCCGTTATATAAGGTCTCTACATACAATACCATGCAAGTACACTACAATCACTCTGATCCGCATTACAACCAACCACTTGGTTTTACAATACAAGATTATACGCACATACAATGCAAAGCTATTCCGAAGCAATGCAAGAATACTCTTCCATATGATCCCGCAGGCACTCAGGTCATCTAGACACTGGACTTCTCTACGTCCCGCTGCCCTTGGAATAATACAACACCATACACCACTACCGTTCTCCCGGTAGAGGTTTCACACAAATCCTCATTCTCAAGTCTGAAGGAAAATCCTTTCGCAACCACTAATTAGAATCCTTTTGAAACACAACAACTCCAAATTCCAATTTATGTTCATTACATCTACCATATGCATGATTACTTGTGACCACTTGAGGGGAGCTTCAAGAGTCATTCGACCCTAATGTGGTCAACACCAGTGTTGAACTATCTTTCCACCCTAATTTGTGTTCGGTTTCCCTTGATCTGATCAAGATCAAGTTCGACTTCCCACATTAATTTCACACAATCAAATAATTCAATTATTTCCATTTTCTATCTTTTTACTCTTCCTAGTCATAATTACAAATTCATACATCTCCAAAGGATGGAATTTGGTCCATCAATCATCCTCAATTTACTTCCAAATACTTTACTTCGGGATTCAATGCCTATGGGACTCATTTCATCAACTATTACTCCTTTCATCTATTATTCTCAATCATTTCAAATAATCTATCTATGGAATACAATACTTGTGGAGTTCCATCCTCCAACCATTCTCAATTCGCCTCCAAACAATCACCTAGGGAACTCAACTCCCTCTAGGTTCTACATCGGTTTCATACCGATTCATGTATCGCAATGCCATGTCTAACCTCAAATAGACATATACTATGGGGATTCTCATTCCCCTGGAGTTTCTCTACTCCTTTTTACTAATACTCTCACACTAGAATTACAAGATAGGTGTATTTCTATCCATGATATTTGCATCTCTTATGCGCAATTACCACAATTACGTTATGAATGGATACCTATGTTTATGTAACCTAAGTACCAATCATCAAACCAACTCTTATTTATGCTATGCACATTATAGTTTACATGTTTAATACGTGAAACTTACACTAAGCGGTTCTTCGCTCTACCCCCCTTAAAAAGGATTACACCCACGTAATCTACCATATGTTATTATTGAACATTGGTTCACTCAATTTGGGCATCCTGAAGCGTTTAGCTTCCTTACGGTCTATTATTTAATGTATTCCGGTCAAAGGGCCTTAACAATACTAACGGTTTAGTCCCTACACCAAGAATTCCCATTGGAGTTTATTTAAATCATAATCGGTTCGCTTCTAGCCTATCAGGCTTCAAGGCATTGATAATTAGCCATTTCCTCATACTTATTGGGTATATTAAACCTCTGAGGTGGGGCCCACTAGCTTCTGTTGCGCGACCCTGATAACTTTTGAGCTTAATTCTCCCTTTTTGTTATTCTAACTGTGTTATACATCCACTTCTTATCCCTTCTATCTTGGGATAGGCGGTTTCTCTACCGGCATGTGGTGTCTCTTACCGTAAGCGAATTCATTGTATTGCAAATTCTCTATCCAGTTCCTGGAAATCTATCGTACATACTACTCTATACTTCTGTGATTACTCATTTAGTTCATCCGACTTGTTGTCAGTCGAGGTCGAGCTACTACTCACTGTGTAGTGCTCCTTGTGATCATTGATCCCTGGCTATTCACTCATGTAGTGTATACCAATATTCCTCCATTGTACGATCTTGCATCTTATATGCATTGATCCTCATAATGTTTGTAATCTCCTTCCTACTTCTATTCCAACGGAATTCACTTGTTGTGATAGTTAGCATGTCCGACGTTCTTCGTGCATCATTGGCTGAAAGCCACACGGTTTGTTTCTAAGTTTTCACTTAAGTGGCTTGCGTCATATTCCTTGTTGCGTTTGCAAATCTTCCTTATTTATTACGGTCGGTCGTTTTCGCAGTTGGGTATTCTTATCCCAAGCTATTACTCTTCTCATCGAGTTGATCCACTAGGTATACGCTTTCAGTTCGTTATGAAGCTGCATCAGGAATGAACCATGCGTTCCTTGTGTGATCCTTGTTATGTGGTTTAGACTATTGGCTTCCATGCCCAGTCTATGTACTTACTCTTGCTTTTCAGCTATGTTGAGTCCTGTTCAAGGGTCTTCTTGTTGCCCTTGTTATTGTCTAGTTGTATTCACGTAGTGGTCGCTTACTGCGCACCACATTCTTAGTCATCATACAGGTATTATTTTTTTGCGGCCTCTACTACTGTGGTAGCTTGCCTCATACTTTGCCCATTGTCATTGTTGTTGGCACCATTACTCAACCGTATACTCCTACGTTACATTTTATGCACAATCCCCTTGTGGTGTGAACACATCGGGAGTTTTTATGTCGGTGTGTATGACGGTCGCTGTAGCATACCGTAAGGTCATTATCTCGTCAATGAGAAGATGTTCTACTTCCATTTCGGGTTTATGTGAAGGTTGGTTTACCTCGCAATCTCGCATCACTTATGGGAACATTTACCAAGTGACTTGGTTGACCAAGGATGAAGTAATATATTGGATCACTAGCTCCTTTGAGCGTTGGTCATTGATATGTCAAAATGCGCATTCATATTGATATTTTTGACGTTCACTATTTTGTAAACCCTGGCATTGGATATAAGGTTTGGTTGTGCATTCTTACTTCTCTATGCACATCATTGCGATATCCCAAGGATATTCCAAGGGTTTACTGGTCCCGTTCTCCAATTGAAGAGTATTCCATCACTGATAAGTGAAAGTTCTTGTTGAGAGGTTTGTTTTCACTCATAAATCTCATGACAATGTTTACTATGTTATTCTTTGCTTATGTACTTTCGTCATTCATACAATGGTTCACCATATGCTTGGTTGCCTATGGAGTATACTTACTCCTTCAAGTCTCTATGCTTTTTAAGTGATATGCTTCTACAGTCCACTTTATACACATTCCGTGTAAACCGACTCTTCTTCGGTTTTCACAATTACTCGCAAAGCCTCTTTCTAGTCATAGTGGTTTGGAAATCTCATTTCCTTGTTCAATTGTTTCTTGGCAATAACTACATGCACAAGATTTTTTGTTATGGTAGGTGGAAGCCTTTTCCAAGGGTTCACAACATCACCGCATTGGTGGTCTTCCGTTAACGAGAGGTACCTTCCCTCAGATTTCTCGTAGTGTCCAAGTGTCGACTAGACCAGTGTTGTCATCATCACGATTCCTATGCCTCTGTGCTACCATTGCCACAGAAGGCATGAAGGGCAATTAAAAGCCTCGTCAACTGTATACTGGGCTGATACTCTAGTGACAGTGGCACTGAGGTATCCATTACTCCAAGCCACTTATTATATTGAGTTCAAATTGAGCGATTTGATTGTCGCTCTGCTCATTGTAGGAAATAACATTTCTCCACTTGCCATTCTCGGCAGTTCTTCTTATCATTTAACATGGGTTTGCAACCATTTAAGTCTACGTGATGTAGTTGGTTCATGGCTTTTAAGCCTTATTGTTGGGAGCTATGCTCCTTGCAGGCTGTTTATACATGTTTCCACCTCCTCGTACACCATCATAAGGTTGGAGGTATTACTGGGCCCCATGGCAAGGTCATCGCATCATGCTCCTGTTCATGGAAGCCTCCTTAGACATTCTGGCATTAGTTAGTGCCCCTTAACGATTAGGGGTATTTCCCGTCAGGTGAAATCCTTTCGGTGTTCTAATTGAGTGTTTGTTTTGGCTCCCGTGATCTTATCACGACACTTCGTTCAACTATTGTTAACTCAGACACCCTTCAAGGACTGCTCCTGGGTGTTGTTAGGTTACACCTTTACATCTGGCTAATGTTTGTGATATGTTGTGTTAACTGCACCGCCTTGTGGTATCGTATTTGAACTATCTCATTTAGAGTTATAGTGTCTCCCGTTCTTGGGTAGACTGTTGATACTGTTGATAAGTGTCCAAATGAGCATGTTTTATAGGTGTATTTCATATATTATATTAGCACTTTTTCTTGCTCATTTCTCCACTTCGGTTAGTTTTCCTCTAGTTTATGTTTTATTGTTATATCACAAATTTATTGTTTAAACATGAGGAAAACCAAGCTGGAAGCAAAGTAGACGAAGATACGAACGCATAGACGCAAACGGCTCGGGAAACGGAGTCCAAACGAAGAATCTAGAGCCGGTCAAAGTTCGTAGAAGAAAATAAGTCAAAAACTTGTGTCCATGTTTGTGTCCTCGTTGAACAAGGCGGACAAGACTCACAGGGCTTAGGCGGACAGGGGAGCGGACCGCATGAGTGTCCGCATGACACTAGGCGGGCAAGAGTACAGGACCACATATGTGTCCGCATGCCGTTAGGCGGACAGGACTCAGTCCGGGCGGACACCACACGGCTACAACCGCATGACCAGACGCGGACAACACACGCGGACAAGGCTACAACCGCATGACCAGACGCGGACAACACACGCGGACAAGGCTACAACCGCATGACCAGAGGCGGACGCCAACGAGGACAACAAGCGGACGTGACTAAAAATCAACGCGACAGTTTTCTTCTTCGCGCGACTGTCTGCAACTTGATTCTGCCATATCCATCTACTCCGAGCGGCGCCTACCTTATTTCCCTCACGCGTCTCCAGCTCTGTCCCCTGCAATTAATGAGCAATCAATGAGCAATCAATCTGCAAATCCTTTCACGCGTGATCCAGCTCTTTCTGCCGCCCCAATCCATTCCTCAACTTGCTCACGCGTTTGTCTCCAATCAAACTCAGATCTGTCTCCTCTCTAGCTCTATCTTCTTTTCTCCTATATAAACACACGTTCCTTCTGCTTTCATATATAGATCCACCACCCAAACAATCCATCATCGATCCACTTCACCACACATCACACGTCCATCCTATTTCTCTTCTCCCGTCTTCTCCATTTTATTTATTTTACATTCCACCATATCCACCTCTAGTCCGACGTATACAAAATAGCAGAACGAATGCAGGAGTGACTACAGATGATTTCTATTACTCTTGATTTTGTTTATCTATTTAATATGTTAGGCTAGAATATTTATACTCTGGGAATGGTTATTATGTGTTTGTATTAATTATGCAATATTTTTACTGGTTTTTATTTAAATACAGTTTGTTACGATTAAAGGTTATCTCGCACCTTTTTAATAAATGTCATGAGTTTATTAAATTGCTTTACTAAATCTATTTCTAATCTGATCGGTGACAAATAGATAGGTTAATTAAGCCGTAAAACTGGAGGAAACTTATTTTCATCGTTTAAGTTAGTACTCAGTTGCAAGAATAAAATTCCTCACACTCCTCTGCCGTTTATACGTATTTTGTTTGAGTTTTCATCAAACCTTGCATTTTCAGGTAAACGAGTTCTTATGAGTTTTCATCGGACCTTAAGATAATAACAGGAATCTTGCCAAATTATTATATTAAACCAGTAGAGATAGCATAATTAAACAGATTATATTAACCTGACCCAGAGTCCCGTTTAATTTATCTATTTACTTAGTTTATTTTATCTTTCCCTTTTATTTATAATACAAGTCAATTAATCCCCCCTTTTTGTGACACGCTTAGGTACTATAATATGCACATTAGTCCCACGGTTTGATATCCGGTCTCTTACACTTTACTATACTACTACGACCGGGATTTGTTTGCAGCCCGACGTTTATTTTGAGTTTTAATTTCTTTTCTTTTATTTTAATTTCACCAGTCCTAACCACTCAGATATACACGTCTGCAAAATGGCGCCGTTGCCGGGGACTAGATTTATTCTAGTCCCTAAGCCCCGGATTATTCACCTGTTAAATTATAAATATTCTGTTCTTTTTATTCTGTTAATATTTTGTCTATTTATTTTCTTTGTTTTTATATTAATTATCTTTTATATTTGTTTATATTATTATGTTTGTTTCTAATCATTTTATTTTCTAATCTGTTTCAGTAGTTTCGTTTTATATACGAAAACACAAAAAAAAAATAGTACGTGGCAAATGGAGGAGGAGCTTGAACAAGACTTTTGCTATTCACAGTATTTATACTGCTCTGTATGTGGGGGAGCTCATGATTATGAGGATTGTCTCATATTACAAGAACAACTCTGGTTCGAGGATCAACCAGATTACCTGGAGAGAATCGCTCAACAAGAACAGCAACCAAAGAGCGAAACAGTTCATGAGGTAGAAAACCCCACTACGGATGTAAGTTACTCTCTTCCCTCTACGGTCACCTACCGCCAGTTTCCATCCTTCTCTATGCTCTATCCAGAAGATGAGGATACTTACATCCTCGAAAATGAAGAGAAGGAATTGCCATCACCTCCCGCCAAGATATCCAAACAAAACGCAACTATCACCTTCGAAGAATCAACTTTCTCTGAAGATGATATCGATCCACGTTCTTTCTATGAGCCTCACCTACAAGAGGAGGATGTTTACATCCTCCAATTTGAGGAAGAAAAATCATCACCACCGGGTCTTCTGTTAGAACTACGTTACCGGCAGTACCTCCTCAAACACCAGATTTTGTGGAGTATTCATTTTCCTATTATATTTGCCGAAGTAACGTTTTGTTTTGATCCAGGTGGTTTGATTTTAATTACTGCTAACTTCGTTATCCTGGCAAAACTGTTATCTACCTTTATTTTTGATCCAGGATAACAAAGCAGGCGTCTAGCCAAAGACGTTAAAGAAGGGCAACTTCCCGGGAGGCAACCCGGATGAACTTTTATTTGCTTTTATGCTCTTTTAATTTTCAGGTTCTCTTTAAATTTTATTTTTGCTAACTTTTAACCCCGTTTGTAGTATGGTTGCTTCTAGTGTCTTATGCAGGTGCAAATTCATGTCTACACTGCAACCAAGCTACGCTACTTGAGGCTGAAGCTCAAGTGTGGGGGAACTCCTTTAACAACAAAGCAAAAATAATCTCAGGGGAGTACCAGTTTCTTTAATTATGCTTTTATTTAAAAACTGCAGAGGAGTGTTTATGTGCTTAAATGTTTATTTGTGACCTTTGTGTTATCTCTATTTTATCTACTTACCGAAAAGGTCTTCTGAAACCTTCCCTTGTTTTTCTGGTGAACAATGAGGGCATTGTTCAAATTAAGTGTGGGGGAGTGTGCCCTTTCGGTGGAATTTTGTGCTTAAATGCGTAATCTCTCTGCTTATCTTGCGTTTGTCCAATTCAATATCGTGACCCCTTATATGTGGGTTGTTCTCTTTAAAAATAAATACTGTTATGAATTGTGGGATAAATGGTACAAAATTTTAAAATTTTGATTACTTTTGAGGAGCATTTTATATGCGGTGTGACCAAATGATCTGCAAATGGTTGGATTTTATTGCTCAGGGTTTCTTTCTGTCTTCTCTCTTAGGGATTGCTAAGGGGTGCTTCTCTGTTTAAAAAAAAGAGAAGAATACAAAAAAATAATAAGGGACTTGCGAGACACCATTGGTAACCAACAAAAGAGAGTTGAGTGTTCTTAAATACAAAGGCATGATGCCTACATTTTATCTTCTCATCCCTTATGCAAAAGTGAAACAAATGCATAAATCTATTTTTCCTTTTGTTTTCTCCTCAATGCCCATTCTTGAGAGAAGTTGGCCATGGTAAAAGTTCTCAGAGTCACCTAAACAAAAGGAGCATTGAAGTACCTTGGATCATACCCCGAAACTCTATATTTTATTTTTACCCTGAGCACACCTATGCCACCAGCAGTTGTTGGATCACACTCCTCAATAAGTTAAAAAGATCATGAACTGTTCACCTCTTTATCCTACCCTTCATAATAATATTTGTTAGTATTGAGCATTCCCTACTTACTTGGGTACGTGGTTTTGCTTGAGGACAAGCAAAAAGATAAGTGTGGGGGTGTGATAAGTGTCCAAATGAGCATGTTTTATAGGTGTATTTCATATATTATATTAGCACTTTTTCTTGCTCATTTCTCCACTTTGGTTAGTTTTCCTCTAGTTTATGTTTTATTGTTATCTCACAAATTTATTGTTTAAACATGAGGAAAACCAAGCTGGAAGCAAAGTAGACGAAGAGACGAACGCATAGACGCAAACGGCTCGGGAAACGGAGTCCAAACGAAGAATCTAGAGCCGGTCAAAGTTCGTAGAAGAAAATAAGTCAAAAACTTGTGTCCTCGTTGAACAAGGCGGACAAGACTCGCAGGGCTTAGGCGGACAGGGGAGCAGACCGCATGAGTGTCCGCATGACACTATGCGGACAAGAGTACAGGACCACATATGTGTCTGCATGCCGTTAGGCGGACAGGACTCAGTCCGGGCGGACACCACACAGCTACAACCGCATGACCAGACGCGGACAACACACGCGGACAAGGCTACAACCGCATGACCAGAGGCGGACGCCAACGAGGACAACAAGCGGACGTGACTAAAAATCAACGTGACAGTTTTCTTCTTCGCGCGACTGTCTGCAACTTGATTCTGCCATATCCATCTACTCCGAGCGGCGCCTACCTTATTTCCCTCACGCGTCTCCAGCTCTGTCCCCTGCAATTAATGAGCAATCAATCTGCAAATCCTTTCACGCGTGATCCAGCTCTTTCTGCCGCCCCAATCCATTCCTCAACTTGCTCACGCGTTTGTCTCCAATCAAACTCAGATCTGTCTCCTCTCTAGCTCTATCTTCTTTTCTCCTATATAAACACACATTCCTTATGCTTTCATATATAGATCCACCACCCAAACAATCCATCATCGATCCACTTCACCACACAACACACGTCCATCCCATTTCTCTTCTCCCGTCTTCTCCATTTTATTTATTTTACATTCCACCATATCCACCTCTAGTCCGACGTATACAAAATAGCAGAACGAATGCAGGAGTGACTACAGATGATTTCTATTACTCTTGATTTTATTTATCTATTTAATATGTTAGGCTTGAATATTTATACTCTGGGAATGGTTATTACTCCCTCCGTCCTGAATTGACCGTCTTGTTTGCTTTATGACACGTTTTTCCACTTCAATATTAAGCATATAAGATAAAATAATTTTATAAAACTAAATTTTGTATTATATAGTTTATCATGTAAGGAATCATATGCAAAACTTAAATTTTCAAAATTAATTTATCTTATATGTTAAAAATTGAAGTCAAACGACATGCCCAAATATTAAACAGGACGGTCAATTCAGGACGGAGGGAGTATGTGTTTGTATTAATTATGCAATATTTTTACTGGTTTTTATTTAAATACAGTTTGTTACGATTAAAGGTTATCTCGCACCTTTTTATTAAATGTCATGAGTTTATTAAATTGCTTTACTAAATCTATTTCTAATCTGATCGGTGACAAATAGATAGGTTAATTAAGCCGTAAAACTGGAGGAAACTTATTTTCATCGTTTAAGTTAGTACTCAGTTGCAAGAATAAAATTCCTCACACTCCTCTGCGTTTATACGTATTTTGCTTGAGTTTTCATCGGACCTTGCATTTTCAGGTAAACGAGTTCTTATGAGTTATATTAAACCAGTAGAGATAGCATAATTAAGCAGATTATATTAACCTGGCCCAGAGTCCCGTTTAATTTATCTATTTACTTAGTTTATTTTATCTTTCCCTTTTATTTATAATACAAGTCAATTAATCCCCCATTTTTGTGACACGCTTAGGTACTATAATATGCACATTAGTCCCATGGTTCGATATCCGGTCGCTTACACTTTACTATACTACTACGACCGGGATTTGTTTGCAGCCCGACGTTTATTTTGAGTTTTAATTTCTTTTCTTTTATTTTAATTTCACCAGTCCTAACCACTCAGATATACACGTCTGCAACTCTCTCCTTGTGTTCTAGACCGGTTCAACATCCTCTTGGTGAAGATTAATATTCCCGGTAGTCATGGTGATTGTTCTGGGAATTTATCCCGTTCGTCGAACATTAACGTGTCAGTACAGGCATCTGCCTTACTGCTTAAGGTTGGGTATTCATTTCAGCTTTCATGCATTCGCTTTGAAATTTTGAAACATACCCAATGTCTATGAAATACCCCGTAATTAAAAATAGTGATTAATTAGGCTAATAAGTAATTTAGAAGCTTAATTAAGCGTAAATCATCACGAGGGAACAAATCCCAAAGAGAACGGATCTTTAAAATGAAAAAAAAAACACTAACGAACCTTAAAGCGCGTTTTTCGAGGAAACCGGGAAAACGTGACTTTAAGCGGGTCAAATAGACTCGTAACAATTTTGGTCAACTAAATAGTCACTAATAAATATTAGTGAAGCTTTAGAACCAATAAAATCAAAAAAACGAGAAAATAGTAAAAACTGTCAAAAACGGGAAGTTGTGGGGTAGAAACATAATTAGACCAAAGTGATGTGTCCACTTTTAAAAATAAAAATGTAGTGTGTGTGTGTGTGTGTGTGTGTGTGCTGGGTCAGCCGGCCCCCTTCCCTCTCTCACACCCTCTCTTAACTCTCTTCTTATTTGCAAAACAACAAAACAATTAAAAAGCAATAAAGTAAACTTACCTTACTTATCTCTCTCCTCTACTCTCTTCTATTCTCTCACCCACATACAGCCCCCTTCTCCTCTCTATTATTCTTCTTCTCAACCGGTGGCAATGGATAAATGAGCAAACTCACAAAAAACTCAACTTCTCTCCTCTTGTAACCCCTTGAACCTTCATCAAAAATCACAAAAATTATACCATTGAAATCCCCTCACCAAGGAGAACATATCCCTCCTTTCAAAATCCGAAAACGAGCATCTTCATCTCCATGGGTGTGTAGCATTTGGAGCTTCAAGACCACCATTAGAACCACCTCCTTCTCCTTGTCATTTTGAGGTAAAAATATTCTTGAAACCTCGTCTTTTTCTAGGCCTTGTGGGCAAAACGAAATTTGAACTAAACCCTTGCTTGCCTCTTTGTACTCTAGCCGATTTTGGCCTTGTTGGAGGAGTAGAAATACTGCTCTTGAGCTATTCCAAGCTTCACCTACACCCTTGCAAGGTAATGCAATTTCCTAAACCCTAAAACACACCTTAAGCTTTAAAGATAGTGTAAGGGTTAGTTAGTGTATTTAAATGGTGGTATGTATGGGCTGTAATGTTAGATTTTGAAGTGCTATAATTGGTAGGGAGAGAGAAGAAAGAAGAAGGAAGAAGCAAGAAGAAGAAAAACAAACTAGAAGAAGAACAAGGTAACTATGCTCTCTTATGTAGCTTGGTGAATATTTATGTAACAGATTTCAGTAGGGTAAAATACGTACTTGAAAATGGTAATGAGTAGTGGTACAATGTGTAAGAAGAAGCAAACAATCTTGAAGCTTGAAAGACAATTAAAAACTGTCAAAACTTAGTTGGGAAATTGTTGTAGTGTAGGAATTTTTAGGAGTGTTTAGTGTTGCTATTTGTGTATGAGAGCTTGGTATATTGATGCTATTGAAAACAGGTGAATTGGGTAGCAAAATGTGAGTAAATGATATGGTGAGAATGTAGAGATTTAGGGGAGGTTATGTCAAAATTTATCTAGAACTAGAACACTTAACAACTAGAAAACTAGGTAAAAATATGTCTTGTAACAGATTTCGAATTGAGCTAGTTAGTGGGTAGGTTAGGAGAGATAGCTAGTGCATTGTAAGCTTTAGAAACGACATTAGTAGAGGGAGCAAAAGATGAAGAAGGTGAGAGTTAAAATCTGTATCATAATGCAACTAAGGGAAGAAAATGTAAGTGCTGAAATGAGAACTAAGAAAATTAAGTGAGTGAATTAGCATGAAAGGAGTAGTAGGTTAGCAATGGATTTAAACATGCTTAGGAGCTTAATTAGGTGCTAAAATATGTGGGATTAAGTGTAGGAACAATGGGGGATTAATTAGGCAAAGTTTGGTTTGTAACAGATTAAGAAAATGTTAAAATCTGCTAAGTAGAGAGGTTGGTCCGGGACTTAGTCCCCGGACAAAGACCCGGACCAGGCTGCAATTTGTATCCGAGAGTTAGAGAAAGGAGTGGTCCGGGACTTAAGTCCAGTGCAAGGACCCGACCACCTGTAACGACCCCAAAACCGGCCTAGGAGTTAGGGCCGTTACATGCCGCGAGTCTACTACCTAACGTCGCAAGGCTCTAAGCAAAAGAATCCCAAAACTGAATACGAAACTTTCATAAATACCAAAGAGTTTACAAGATCCAAATACTTATAAGTCAAATACAAAGAGAGAGGCCCGAAGGCTACACAAAGTACTAAAGCGCCCAAGCGCAAGCAAAAAAGTCTAAACACATAAAATAACGAAGCTCCAGAAGGGGACGAGAAGAGAAGATCCCACGAGCTCAATCTGCAACAAAGTAAAGGGGTGAGCTAAACAGCCCAGCAAGCAGAAGACTTCCTCAAGGAAGCCCACTCAAAACAGAAGCAGAAGAATACTTATAAATAGAGAGGATAGCGGAGTCAATATAAATAGACAGAATGAAACCACAAAACAGAGGCAGAGCAGAACGGAATATCACTTCAAAACACAGTCGGACTTCAGATCAGAAACAGAAGAGTGGGACACTAGAAACAAGCTAACACAACAGAAGGACTCACATAAGGTCCTATGGATCCGAGGATCCCACAACAGAAGCCGTAGAGACAGCTAACAGACCCGTCGGTCAAATAACATCCTAAGGGAGACCCTAAGGAGTATAAACAGAAGGAATTCCTGCGCAGCATGCTACGGGACAGCCCGACCCGACTATCCAAGGCTCAGAAGCAAAGTAACTAGGTCCCAAAACCAAAAGCTCACAAAACAGATCTTAAGTGCATAAAAATGCATATAAACAGCATAAGAAGCTTGTACACAGATAGGGGAATCCAACCCCGCAAACGGAACTCAAAACGGAGCTAAAACGAGAAGTTATGCTCAAAACAGTGGCATGTCCGAACTTGCGTCCGACCTTGCAAGTTCGGACAGAGGCCGAGAGTCAGAAGTCGCGGAGATACAAATGTCCGAACTTACGTCCGAACGTCGAAGTTCGGACGTAAGTCGAGAGTTAAAAGCCAGAACATCTTGTGTCCGAACTTGCGTCCGACCTTGCAAGTTCGGACACACGTCGAAACTTTTACGAAAATCATCCTCGCGTCAGGTCCGAACTTTGAAGTTCGGACCGATGTTCGGACACTTCAAAACCTTCAAAAACAAAACGCGCCCGATGACTGTCCGAACTTACAAGTTCGGACAGACGTTCGGACAGCGAAACTGACGAAATCCAGAGCGAACAACGAGCAGAAATCAACCAAAATCACCAAACTCACAAATCCAGAATGGTAAATCAGTACCCTCGGGGGTTTAGCCAAACGATTAACAACACAAAACCAATGAGAAAACACACAAGCAACACACGAAATCAGATACGAAACAGATATTAAAATCACCCCGAGGGTGAGCAACAACCCCGATTCCATCCCCCACTTACATGAATTCGAAGCGATTCAGTCCACGTTACCAGCAACTCAACGAACGAACACACAGCAGGAGACGCACAATGCACCACTGAATTCGCAGAGAGAGACCCCAAAATCAGAAAACTGCCCCTCAAAAAGAAGCGGAAACCATCGGAATCGAAAGGAAAACCAAACCTGATTGCAGAGGAGAAGAACCCGAACAGAAGCAGCAGCAGAACCGACCACAACGCAGCAAAGATTCACCAGAAGACCAAGTCTCACCAAGGAAGAAGAGAGAGGAGAGCGTAGAAACTGTCGCGAGAAGAACGCACGATTTGAAAATGATCGTGGATTGAGAATGAAAATAAATGACTTATTACCTTAATAAGTCTCACCAAAATAAAAGAGGGGAAACGACCTCCTTGCCCCCGTCTTTTAATTAAAGACTCCGGTGTCCCATCAGCTACAAAGTAACACATAACATAAGCAATGATATAAACCGAAATGTCATGAAATCTGAAAATAAAATACGGAGTATTACATCACTCCCCCCTTAAAAGGAATTTCGTCCTCGAAATTCAACATACCTCACTGCTCGAAAAGGGAAGGGAACTTGCACGCAACTCCTCCTCGAGTTCCCACGTCGCCTCACGCTCGGACTGATCAGACCACTGCACCTTAACCATAGGCAATGTCTTGCTACGAAGCCGACGAACATCCCGAGCTAAAATACGAACCGGAACTGCCTCATAAGTGAAATCATCTCTGAGTCGAAGCTGACCATAGTCAATCACATGCGAAGGATCATGTAGATACTTCCTGAGCATCGACACATGGAACACGTCATGCACTCCTGCTAGAGCTGGTGGCAATGCCAATCTGTAAGCCACCGGCCCAACCTTCCCAAGCACCTCAAAAGGTCCTACGAACCGAGGACTCAGCTTGCCTCGCTTACCAAAACGAACTACACCCCGAACTGGAGAGATCTTCAGATACACGTGGTCTCCCACCTGAAACTCAAGCGGACGGCGTCTCTGATCTGCATAACTCTTCTGCCGGCTCTGGGCAACCAACAAACGCTCCCTGATAGTCTTACTTTGTCCACAGCTCCCTGCACCAACTCAGGACCTACAATCGCCCTCTCCCAGGTCATCCCAACAAATAGGAGATCTACAGCGCCTACCATACAACGCCTCATATGGAGCCATCCCAATGCTCGATTGGAAACTATTATTGTAGGCGAACTCAATCAAGTCACATGCTGATCCCAGCTGCCCCCGAAGTCGAGCACACAAGCCCTCAACATGTCCTCCAAAATCTGATTCGTCCTCTCCGTCTGCCCATCGGTCTGAGGATGATAAGCCGAACTGAAAGCCAAATTCGTCCCTAACGCCTTATGCAGGCTCCGCCAGAAGCGAGATACAAATCTCGGATCTCTGTCCGAAACGATCGTCGCCGGCACACCGTGCAACCTCACAATCTCATCAATATACAGCCGAGCCAGGCGCTCAAGGCTGAAGGTCTTCCTCACAGGCAAGAAATGAGCTGACTTCGTCAACCGGTCCACAATCACCCATAGCGCATCGTACCCAGAAGATGTCCTAGGCAACCCCACAATAAATCCATGCCAACGCTCTCCCATTTCCACTCAGGAACGGGAAGAGGCTGCAGAAGACCCGCAGGTCGCTGATGCTCAGCCTTCACCTGCTGACAGGTTTGGCAACGAGCCACAAAATCAGAAATCTCCCTCTTCATATTCGCCCACCAAAAGGACTCTCGGATCCCGGTACATCTTCACCCCTCCTGGGTGCACAGAATAAGGAGCTCCATGAGCCTCCTGCATAATCTCCCGCCTAAGGTCGCCTCCACTAGGCACACAAACTCTGCCCCTGAAGCGTAGACAATCATCGCTGGACACAGAAAACTCTGACTCCTGCTCATCTGACAACTTCTCTCTGATCTTACACAACTCAGCATCAGCCTTCTGACCCTCTCTGATCCGCTCAATCAAAGTAGACTGGACCTGAATCGAAGCAATCATCCCGCACGGTCGACCGAACAACCCAAATCCCCATACGCTGAAGCTCAAAGCAGACCTCTGAACCCCTGACAACGAACAAGCAAGTCCAGGAGCACCCCTACGGCTCAAGGCATCCGCCACCACATTCGCTCTACCCGGATGGTAGAGGATCTCCAGATCGTAGTCATGTAACAGCTCCAACCAGCGCCGCTGTCTCAAATTCAATTCCTTCTGCGTGAACAGATATTTGAGACTCTTGTGATCCGTGTAGACCTTACACGTCACCCCATACAAATAGTGCCGCCAGATCTTCAAGGCGAAGACCACAGCAGCTAGCTCCAAGTCATGGGTAGGATAATTCTTCTCATACGGCTTCAACTGTCGTGACCCATACGCTACCACCTTTCCCTGCTGCATCAGAACACACCCCAACCCTCTGTGGGAAGCGTCACAGAACACCTCAAGCCCTCTGTCCCAGAAGGCAACGTCAAAATCGGAGCCGAAGTCAACCTCTTCTTCAACTCCTGGAAGCTCTCCTGGCACGCCTCACTCCAATCAAACTTGACATCCTTCCTAAGAAGACGAGTCAAGGGAGATACATCTTAGAAAAGCCCTCCACGAACTTCCTATAATACCCAGCCAATCCCAGAAAACTGCGCACCTCAGACACACTAGTGGGCTTCGCCCACTCCATAACCGCCTTAATCTTCTCTGGGTCCACTGAATGCCATCCTTCGAAACCACGTGGCCAAGAAACACCACTCTATCCAACCAAACTCACACTTCTTCAATTTAGCATACAACTCCTTCTCCTTCAACGTCTGTAGAACCATCCTCAGATGCTCCTCATGCTCCTCAGCACTCTTGGAGTACACCAAGATGTCGTCAATAAACACAACTACAAAAGAATCCAAGAAAGGTTTGAAGACTCTGTTCATCATATCCATGAAGAACGACGGGGCATTGGTCAAACCAAAAGGCATGACCAAGAACTCATAATGCCCATACGGGTCCTAAATGCAGACTTAGACACATCCTCGGCCTTAATCTTCAGCTGATGATATCCAGAACGCAAGTCGATCTTCGAGAAGACTGTCGCCCCTGCTAACTGGTCGAAGAGATCATCAATGCGGGGAAGAGGATACCGATTCTTGATGGTAACCTTATTCAATTCCCTATAGTCAATGCACAATCTGAAGGAGCCATCCTTCTTCTTCACAAACAACACAGGTGCTCCCCATGGAGACACACTAGGGCGAATGAAGCCCTTATCCAGAAGATCCTGCAGCTGCACCTTCAGCTCCTTAAGCTCTGCCGGACTCATGCGATAGGGAGCCTTAGAGATAGGCTGAGTCCCTGGCGCTAACTCAATAGAAAACTCCACCTCACGATCAGGTGGTAGTCCTGGCACATCGTCCTGGAACACCTCAGGAAACTCACACACAATGGGTATCCTCCAACCGGGATCCCTCCTTAACCTCAGGTACAAAGCAGAGAAACCCTGGCAGCCCTTCCTCAAGGAACGGACTGCCTGCATAGCAGACACCAACACAGGAGCACAAGGAATGGAATTCCCCACAAAAGCAAAACGGGTCTCACCCGGTCTATCAAACACAACTCTCCTAGCTGCACAATCTATATGGGCATGGTGCTCTGCTAGCCAGTCCATGCCCAAAATCACATCGAAGCAAGACATACGCATAGGGATCAAATCAGCAGACAAGTTCCTATCCATAATCACTACCGGAACCGACTTACACACAGAATCAAGTACACAAGCAGGTACGCCACTCAGCGGGCTAGAAATACACAAATCCACATCACAGGCACAGCAGACAACCCGAGACTACCCACTAAATCAGCAGACACAAAGGAGTGGGTAGCTCCTGAATCAAACAAGCAGAAAACTGGCTGAGAAGAGATCTGAAGAATACCTGACACACTCGGCCTGAGTCACGGTCTCGCTCACCAGCTAGAGCGTACACACGAGCCTGGGTCTGGGGCTTCTTCTGATCAGTCTTCTGCCCGGACCCTGAACCAGCTCCTCGGCCCTCAGAACCGCCACTGCTACCTCCACCTCTAGCCTGTGGACACTGGGCAATGCGATGGTCTAGCGAACCACACTTGAAGCACGCCCCGGACTTCCTGTAGCACTCCCGCCCAGGATGGAAACGGTCACACTCCGCACACTTCTCCACAGCAGGGGATGCTGATGAAGAAGAACCCCGGTCTCCTCTATACTTCTTCTTCTGAGAAGAAGTCTGCTCACGCCTCTCGGGCTCCTCCACACGACCCTTCCTCTTCTGGTCCTTGCCCTTATCGGGCCTCTGGTCCCTCTTCTCATACCGCTGCCTAGCCTGCAGCTCAGACTCCACCACCAACGCCACATCGGCCACATCCCTGAAGTCTTGTGGCGAAAAGGTGCCACAGCAGCTCGAATGTCACCCCTCACCCAGCCTCAAACTTCCTAGCCTTCCGGTTATCATCCGGCTCAGGCACAAACTTCGAAAGGGAAATAAACTTCCTCACATAGTCGTCCACTGACATCTCCTTCGTCTGGCGAAGCCTCCCATACTCTACATCTTCTGATCCGAAGACATCGGGATAGAACTGCTGATTGAAGCAGCCCCTGAACTGCTCCCATGTCCATGGGTGGGGGTACTTCCCTTCGACCGACTTCCACCACTCCTTCGCCTCACTCTGAAACATGAAGGTAGCGAATCCGACTTTCTGATCCTCCTCACATCCCATGACCCGCAGAAGGTCCTCAATGGCAGTGATCCAGTGGCTCGCCTCCTGTGGGTCGCCACTAGCATCAAAGAAGGTGGCTTCAGCTTCAGAAACTCCTGAAGCGCCTTCACGTTGTTGCCCCCCGCGTTACCGGCTCCTGCCGCCTGACCAGCAGTGGCCCCTACAGTCTGCAGCACCTGGGTCACCACCTGCTGCACAATCTCTGCAATGTCCCCCTGGGGAGCATCGCCTGCAGCTGCACCACGTCCTGAACGTCGGGGAGGCATACTGAAGATACAACATCAAAATTTATCAGAAACCATCAAGCATCAAACAGCAGACCTTTCAGACACCCACACATGCAGACAAAACCCCACAGACACCAAAGAACGAGCAACCTGGCTCTGATACCACTAAATGTAACGACCCCAAAACCGGCCTAGGAGTTAGGGCCGTTACACGCCGCGAGTCTACTACCTAACGTCGCAAGGCTCTAAGCAAACGAATCCCAAAACCGAATAAGAAACTTGTATAAATACCAAAGAGTTTACAAGATCCAATACTTATAAGTCAAATACAAAGAGAAGGCCCGAAGGCTACACAAAGTACTAAAGCGTCCAAAGCGCAAGCAAACAAAGTCTAAACACATAAAATAACGAAGCTCCAGAAGGGGACGAGAAGAGAAGATCCCACGAGCTCAATCTGCAACAAAGTAAAGGGGTGAGCTAAACAGCCCAGCAAGCAGAAGACTTCCTCAAGGAAGCCCACTCAAAACAGAAGCAGAAGAACTTATAAACAGAGAGGATAGCGGAGTCAATATAAATAGACAATGAAACCACAAAACAGAGGCAGAGCAGAACGGAATATCACTTCAAAACACAGTCGGACTTCAGATCAGAAACAGAAGAGTGGGACACTAGTAACAAGCTAACACAACAGAAGGACTCACATAAGGTCCTATGGATCCGAGATCCCACAACAGAAGCCGTAGAGACAGCTAACAGACCCGTCGGTCAAATAACATCCTAAGGGAGACCCTAAGGAGTATAAACAGAAGGAATTCCTGCGCAGCATGCTACGGGACAGCCCGACCCGACTATCCAAGGCTCAGAAGCAAAGTAACTAGGTCCCAAAACCAAAAGCTCACAAAACAGATCTTAAGTGCATAAAAATGCATATAAACAGCATAAGAAGCTTGTACACAGATAGGGGAATCCAACCCCGCAAACGGAACTCAAAACGGAGCTAAAACAGAGAAGTTATGCTCAAAACAGTGGCATGTCCGAACTTGCGTCCGACCTTGCAAGTTCGGACAGAGGCCGAGAGTCAGAAGTCGCGGAGATACAAATGTCCGAACTTACGTCCGAACGTCGAAGTTCGGACGTAAGTCGAGAGTTAAAAGCCAAACCATCTTCGTGTCCGAACTTGCGTCCGACCTTGCAAGTTCGGACACACGTCGAAACTTTTACGAAAATTCATCCTGCGTCAGGTCCGAACTTTGAAGTTCGGACCGATGTTCGGACACTTCAAAACCTTCAAAAACAAAACGCGCCCGATGACTGTCCGAACTTACAAGTTCGGACAGACGTTCGGACAGAGCGAAACTGACGAAATCCAGAGCGATCAGACGAGCAGAAATCAGCCAAAATCACCATAACTCACACAAAACTCACAGAATGGTAAATCAGTACCCTCGGGGGTTTAGCCAAACGATTAACAACGCAAAACCAATGAGAAAACACACAAGCAACACACGAAATCAGATACGAAACAGATATTAAAACATCCCCGAGGGTGAGCAAAACCCCCGATTCCATCCCCCACTTACATGAATTCGAAGCGCTGATTCAGTCCACACGTTACCAGCAACTCAACGAACAGAACACAGCAGAGGAGACGCACAATGCACCACTGAATTCGCAGAGAAGAGACCCCAAAATCAGAAAACTGCCCTCTCAAAACAGAAGCGGAAACCATCGGAATCGAAAGGAAAAACCAAACCTGATTGCAGAGGAAAGAACGAACAGAAGCAGCAGCAAGAAACGACCACAACGCAGCAAAGATTCACCAGAAGACAAAGTGCTCACCAAGGAAGAAGAAGAGAGGAAGCGTAGAAACTGTCGCGAGGAAGAACGCACGATTTGAAATTGATCGTGGATTGAGAATGTAAAATAAATGACTTATCTACCTTAATAAGTCTCACCAAAATAAAAGAGGGGAAACGACCTCCTTGCCCCCGTCTTTTAATTTAAAGACTCCGGTGTCCCATCAGCTATCCAAAGTAACACATAACATAAGCAATGATATAAACCGAAATGTCATGAAATCTGAAAAACGAAAATACGGAGTATTACACCACCCCTAATAAACCAACCGAGAGTTTTAGAAATTGAGGGTCCGGGACTTACCCTAGGTAAGAAGACCCGGACCATGTATGGAAAAATGCCCGAGACTTTTAACTGCCTCTGGTCCGGGACTCAAGTTCAGTATGAGGACCCGGACCATGCTATTAAAACCTGCCGAGAGTATGACCATGTGTTGGTCCGGGACTTAAGACCCGGACCAACCAAAAATTGTAAAATTAAGTGTATTAAGTGAGTATTAAGGTAAGGAAGAGAATGGTAATGATAGTATAAGATAATTGGTACTTAATTAAGGATGTTTAAAGGTCATTAAGAGTATAAACAAGTTTTAAAACTAATAAAGAGTAAGTAAACCATATGTAAGTATAAGGGTTGTAAAGATGTAGTAAGTATGAGTTAGGAAACGTAAGAGTAATCGAGTTTAGTTAATGATAGTTAGATTAATCACTCGATTGTATGTATGTCATAGGACTTGGATTGTGAACACCGGAGGAAAGTTGGGATACAAGTACAACGGTGAATGGTATGAATTCCTCATGCCCCGTATGCTATCTTGGTTACTCTGATTTGTGTGTTATGTGCTAATTGATCACCAAATAAGATAAACGCACGAATCGGACCTAGTATGCTTACTTGTGAATATCATGAGATTTTTCCTTGTTGCCTATCTTCCTTAAAACATAGTTTGTATAATTCATGAAATGTATGGATGAATAGGAGTGTGTGTATGTATGATATATTGCTTTGTGACCGAATGTGATTGTGATTGGACTTCTAACTGATTCCTAACAAGCTAACCAATCTAACCTAAATTGGTAAATAAATTGGAATGAGTAGAAGTCCGATATAGTTTCGGCCACGCATGAGGATCCGGAGACACAAGATGTTGGATCCAAGTCCTGACTCTTAAACTGGTCCGTGGCCCAAACCCCTTAAATGGGTAGCATCCGGGATTGGTGAGTCAAGTAAATCCCGGTGGTGGGACGGTGTAGTCCCCGGGCCGGAGGTCATACCGACTTAACATGAGTATGAGTAAGTAAGTAAGAATGAGTAAGTAAGTAAAAGAAAGTAAGTAAGTAAAGTAAGAGCAAGTGATGTGTAATGAGTACAAGAGTAAAAAGCATTCCGATTAACCCGGATGCGTAACTTGGCTAACCCTTGCGAAGGTAAGTATCGCGTGTGCTACTGTACTGCTATCTTGGATTGTATAATGTATTGTATATGATTGTATGTATATGCAAAGCATGTATGTATGAAATTAATGAACCGCATGTCTACCTGACCTTAATTAGTCAACGTGCCCTTGTTAGCACGCGGTATATGCGAAGTTCATGCGCAGCTTTTGCTGAGCCCCTTGGGGCGATGTTTTTAATATGAATGCAGGTACACGAGAAGGGTGAAGATGACGAAGATCTTAGTTTGATTTATTTTGTCTGTAAACAATGAATTATGAATGGTGTACTAAGTAGTACACGGCTGTAGGTTTGTTAGCCGGTGTACCATGGGGTACACCCTTTTGGATGATGAAAGTATTGGAATTGGGTATAGATGATTAGCTTGTAGAAACTCATTCATTTTTGAGAAACTTGAAAGGAATGTAATTAGATACTTGGTATACTCGGTAATCCAGCAATGTAAGTATATTATCTTTTGTATTTGGAATGTAATGTAGTAGCTCGGTATACTTAGGCATCAGATCGTCATTGTAGGTAGTGTAAGCCTTGCTAGCCATATGGGCGGTTAGCGGCGTTGTATCACCCGCCGTAGTAGTAGTAGTATTCCCGCTGCGACGTAGTAGGATTAGCAGGACGATTAGATGGTAAGCATAGAATTAACGGTAGGGGTGTTACAGTCTACGCTTATTAATCTGTGCTCTTACACCTTCTAATTCTGGTTCATGATCCTTAGATGAATTCACTGAGTTCTTTGATACTTGCAAACGGTAAAATTGATATATTAAAAGCCAAGAAATAATCCTAGAAAATAACAAATCAATAGACCGTCGGGTTGCAAAAATCGTGGTCACAGTAGTATAGCAATTAAGAAGCAACCAGGTATCAATCCGCGGGACTTGAAGAAAATAAGTCTAGCCTTAGGCAATGGGTAACGAATAAGGGGTTGTTTTGGTTTTGGAATCAATAATAGACAAGAAAATAAATAGCAGATAAATTAAAGCGATAGATAGGAAGTATGAACGGGTCTCTAGGTTCAGGGAGCTGTTTCACTAGCTAGGTTCTGCATATCCTACTACTTAAACTGAGACTTGTATCGGCTTGTAATTCTCAAATATCTATTCTGTATTAAGTCCTAATTCCAGATAGCTCATCTAGACAGGACGCGTAGCTCTAATCTAGAATTAACGGGTATATCTAGATGGTTTTATCGCACAGAATTACTAGTCTGGTTTGGACCGGACTAAAGCACCTAACTGCTAATGTAATCTATCCGTTTGCAATTATCACAGGTAACAGGTTAATAGGACCGTCAATGCTAATCACCTTATCTGATCATAACACAATTTGAAGGCTTATAATAAGTTCATGACGTTTATTAAAAGCACTTAAAAGCATTAACCTGAGCAATCCAAATAGTCTCAATTAAGCAGTAAAATAATGCAGAGTTTAACTAATTACAACATCCCTTCCCCTAGAGTAAATCCTCTTAGCTAGACATAGCAATTGAAAGCATAAATAAGAGAGAGTTGGGAGAAATCATCTGTTACGAAGATCCTCTTGCTTGCTCCGCCCTTCGTCCTTGCGCTATGCTGGTTTGGAGGTTGGAATTGGCGACAATGAAGTGAACTTGATGGAAATGAAGTGAAAATGGAATTTCTGGAAATGTTTGTGAGACGTCCGGATGGGTTGGGTCGGACACAAATCCGGACGCAAATCCGGACGTGAGATTTTGTGTGGCGTGTGTGCGAAGTAATGTGTATGATTTTTGTGTGGAGAAATCGGAGTGAAAATGTGGTTGTAGCGATGTGTGTTGGTGTTTGAATATGTGTATGTGTATGGAGATGGAGTATGGGAGAGGTGTTGTGTAAATGACCAGAGAATAGATGGAGTGAAGGATGGAGGAAGAAGAATGATCGATGATCAGATGTGTGTTTAAGATGGATGAAGTGTGTAGTATTTATAGGAGGGAAGAGCAAAGACAGACGTGAGAAATTAGCTGGAGAATTTAGTGGAGACAAACTTTCGCGTAGACAGATAATTAGGGGAGTGCATAATTTACATTAGTGGAAACTTTCGGCGTTTAATCTCATCGACAGTAATTTACTTTCGGTGTTATGTCTTGTCCGCGTTTGTGTCCGCATACGGACTGGGGTGTCCTGACGAGATTTGCACTTGTCCGCGTTTCTGTCCGCGTGCGGACGTGAGTGTCCTGGTGAGATCTATACTTGTCCGCATTTCTGTCCACGTGCGGACGTGAGTGTCCTGGTGAGATCTATACTTGTCCGCATTTCTGTCCGCGTGCGGACGTGAGTGTAGAGGGGAAACTCGATCTGGAGATGTCCGCATTTGTGTCCGTGCAAGTTTCCCGGACAAGTATAACTTGTCCGTGTCTGCCGATCCGGACACATATCCGGACATGTGTAAATTTCCTCTTTTTGTTCCAAAAGCTCTAAACTCCTTCCTAATCATGTCCTAAGCCAAAATAACATGAAAACAAGAAGGTAAATGCATAAATCTAAGTAAAAATATGGAAAACAAGGGTTCAAAGCACTCAAAAGATAGATCAATAATTAGTGCATCAATACTCGTTAGCTTAATTAAGTTCCTTCTCTTTGATCGTCCGTGGTGTCCAACTGTTCTGGTGTGAACTTACTTACGGTCTGTAGAACGGAGTCAACTACTCCTCGTGTTCCGTACACCACTTGTATACATATGTGGGGTACCTTGTTGGTACATTGCTACTTACCTAACTACCTTATATAGGTCTGTCGGGCCCGCAAGCTCCTATCGGAGTGCGGTCGTCCTACATCTCATTTGTGTACACTCGTAGTGTTAGTTACACACCTAGGTGGAGTATTCTATTGCCAACTCCTCTTATATCGTCTTATGATATCTTATTGTAAATCTTCTGGCTTGGTTTTAAAATCTGGGGGTTTAAAGGAAATATTTGAGTTTTAAAGGAAATTTTTAGGTTTGAAATGAAACTTTTCATGGCATTTCAATGCCGGTTGATTCTGATCGTGTCAAGCTTCCCGCTGACTGGTATACCCTTTAATGCAATGGTCAGGCTGTTAGGCCCTTCCAAGGTTTCATCCTTCAAGTCCTTAGGATGTGTGATCTTGTAGTTGCTTCATTGCGATCCCGGTACTTTACTAAGTACTTGTTGTTTGTTAAAAGTCCTTCTGAATAGTCATGTTATTACTGCACTGTCTGTGGCAAGTGCATGGTATTGGTAGTTTTTAGGTTAACCTGTACCGATCATGGTATTGTTTCCTTGTGTATTCGGTAGCCTTGTCGGCTCTTCCATTGATCCACTGATCCTTCACTTGTGTTAATCGATCTTCTGAGCAACTCCTTAGTGATCTTAACATGGTTTTCATTGATCAGGGTGCTTCTCCAATCCTTGAAGATCCCTATTTATTTAATTCCGTGTTCTCCTTGCCGCTCGTTCCCACACTTTTACCGTGGTTACCGAGCTTTAGCTTGTTTAGGCACTACTTTTGTAGTCCTGTCGGATTATATCCCGTGAATGTTCTCGTAGCTGTCTGGGCTATGTCGGCCAGGTATTGTAACCCCTTTGACATTGTAGTTTTGGAGTTAACCATTCCCGACTATGTCCTTAGTCAGTTATTGTAACGCCCCTATTTAACATATTTATAGCGGAAATAAAATACTAAAGGCGTACAGACCATCGGGTTCCAAACACCCGGCACCAAACCTCTCCAAATTACAATTTAAGCATTACAACTGTCACGGCCTGAACCTCGAGAAAACTTAACAAAAGTAAAACAGTAATAAAACACATAAACTCTCAGAACCTAATCCCATCCCAATCACTCGTTCTCTTCATGGCCACCTGTAAAATAACTCGTACCTGCAAGATAAAACCAAGCAGCCCACCCCAAGAGGGGTGGGTCTGTTCCCTGGAATGGAACTGGTACGATCCTCCAAAAACAAACTTATAATACAACTCTTAAATAATAATAGCAGGAAAACATCACTTAAACCACACAGAGGAACAAGGAATTTCACAAATCACCAAATCAAGATAACAATATAAGAATAAAGGTTAATAACAGAAAAGTAAAGTTAGTGAAACAAAACCACATCATGTGTTAGTGAACATCCATTGCCTTAGTTAAACCCAATCCCCGTTAGGAGTAGAAAGACTCAGATAGTCACAAAGGACTAGGAATGATAAGATAGATAAACCCAATAACTCAATAGTGGAATAATTCAACTGGGAGAGATGGCCCCCACCGCCAAGTACGTCCTTTTAGGACAGGGGAAATACAGCCCCTCACTGTCTACAACGTCCCTTTTGGGACAGGGGATATACAGCCCCTCACTGTCTACCACGTCCCTTTTGGGACAGGGGATATACAGCCCCTCACTGTCTACCACGTCCCTTTTTGGGACAGGGGATATACAGCCCCTCACTGTTACCATTGAAGACGCGCGCACGTCGAAACCTCAAGAACCAGCTCATGGATGAAACGATATCCAGAGTCAAAAGAAGAATTTACCAAAATTGACCTTTCCAAATTCCCACCAGACACTAACTACCCAGAGCAATACCAAAACACTCAGTCCTACAGGGCAGAAGCGTAACCCTAAGCAGTCAATGTCCAATGGAACAACCAAATAGAAGGAACCAATACCCAAGTGAGTTTCACATTCAAGGCTCAGTTAGTCACACAAGCTAAGTTAGTCACACAACCATTTCCTTTAGAAATTCCTCTTAAACTCAGTTAGCGTTTTTCGAAAATATCTCATAAGTCAATCAGCAAAAGTATCGAAGTACGAGAAATCTACCTGGTATGGAAGAACAATAAATAACTCGAATAAGTGATTCCCCATAGTAACCTATAATTAAGGGTTCCAAGTGCGATTAGTTAAGGGACTTATAAACCAAACAACCTTCTTTTCTTATGATTAATAGTTCCAGGTTTACCATTATTCTCTCGCAAAGATTTGGGCTTTACTTGTTAACTAATCCTTTGTTAGGCCCATTTCGTTAGTTGGAACGGTTTAGAATTTATTCCTGAGAGAGGCCCAAACTCTCTTTGAATTGTTTAAGTGGGCTTTGGAGTTCATAGACTTGGGCTTATTAGGTTAGCCCAAGACCAGTGTTAGTTTATGTTGAGTAATTAACCCTTAAGTTAATAGTGACTATTAATTACACCGATTAAAACCTAAGGTTTTACATATATATATTCTACTTATATAACTATCTGATAAGTGTCCAAATGAGCATGATTTAAGGTGTATTTCATAATAATATTAGCACTTTTCTTGCTCACTTCTCCACTTCGGTTTAGTTTTCCTCTAGTTTTGTTTTATTGTTTATCTCACAAATTTATTGGTTTAAACATGAGGAAACCAAGCTGAGAGTGAAGTAGACAAAGAGACGAACACTAGACGCAAACGGCTCAGAAAACGGAGTCCAAACGAAAATGTAGGCAAGTCGAAGTTCGTAGAAGAAAATAGGTAGACACATACAAAACGCATGCACACACTCGGACGTGAGAGGACGTGAGACAATGCATGCAACCGCTCATTCTTAGGCGGTCTAGGAGGCGGACGACTCAGGGTCACCAGCAGTGGAGTCCGCATGATATGAAAGTTGAGGCGGACGCAAAAGAGGACAGTCAGGCGGACAACAGAGAAGAGTCGCAACCGCATGAGTTCTAGGTGGACGCCAATGAGGTCACGAAGCGGACGTGACTAAAAATGAAATGCGACAGTTTTCTTCTCCGTTTTTCTCGCGTCGACTCGACCTGTCTGCAACTTGCTACCATATCCATTACCAGTCGGCGCTTATTTTCCTCACGCGTGAACTCTGTCCCCTGCAATAAATGAGCAATCAGTGAGCAAATCTTATCCAGCTCTTTCCACCGCCTCAATCCATTCTTCAACTTGCTCACGCGTCTGTCTATCTTCAAACCTTCGCTTCCTCTATATAAACACACGAGCCTTCTGCTCAGAATATACATCCACCACCCATACAATCCATCACCGTACCACTTCACCACACATCACACGTTCATCTCATTTCTCTCCTCCCGTCTTCTCCATTTTTATTCACTTTCCACCATATTCACCTCTAGTCCCATGTATACAAAATAGCAGAGCGAGCTGGAGTGATTACAGATGATTTCTATCTCTTGTTTCTGTTTTTCTATTTAATATGTTAGGCTAGTTACGTATACTCTGGGAATGGTTATTATGTGTTTGTATTAATTATGCATTATTTTTACTGGTTTATTTAAATATAGTTTGTTACGTTTTAAAGGTTATCTCGCACCTTTTTAATAAATGTCATGAGTTTATTAAATTGCTTTCCTAAGTCTATTTTGATCAGACCGGTGATAAATAGATAGTTTAATTAGACGTAAAACTGGAGGAAACTTGTTATGATTTAATAAGTTAGTATTCAGTTGCAAATGTAATTCCTCAACACTCCTCTGCTGTTTGCAGGCTTTTGCTTGAGTTTTCATCGGACCTTGCATTACAGGTGAACGAGTTCTTATGAGGCTATGACTTAGTCCTTAAGATAATTACAGGAACCTTGCCAAATTATTAAACCAGTAGAGATAGCTTAATTATGCAGATTATAATAACCTGACCCATAGTTCCATTTAATTTATCTGTTAACTTAGTTTATTTATCTTTTCTTTTTATTCATATTACAAGTCAATTAATCCCCCCTCCTGTGACACGCTTAGGTACTATTATATGTATATTAGTCCCACGGTTCGACATCCGGTCGCTTACATTTCACTATACTACTGCGACCGGGATTTGTTTGCAGCCCGACGTTTATTTTGAGTTTTTAATTTCTTTTCTTTTAATTTTACACCAGTTTAACCACTCACAATTAAACGTCTGCAAAATGGCGCCGTTGCCGGGGACTAGATTTATTCTAGTCCCTAAGCCCCGGATTATTCACTTGTTATATTAGAATATTTTGTCTATATTATTTTTGTTTGTTGTTTATATTAATTTCTTTATATTTTGTTTATATTAATAGTATGTTAATTTTCTAATCTTGTTTCGGTAAGTAACGTTTGTTTCGGTGAGTACGTGAAGAAGAAGAAAAAAAAAGGGAACAGAGGCTCGTCCGCCTCATTTCCATGCGGACGCCCAGGCGGTCTCAAATACCCGCGTCCGCCTCGATTCCGCGCGGTCTCCACGCGGACGCCACTAGCCGCACCGCACCCGCGTCCGCCTACCATTAAAGCGGACGTCCAAGCGGACGTCCAAGCGGACGTCCCTCTATTCAAAAAAAAAACGCTGTGTTCTGTTCTTCCCCAAACTTCCTCAATTTTCCAGTTCGACCCGCAGACGACATTGAGAAGAACAAGCTCGCGACTCCAGTCCATCTCCGTATCACTTATATTATTATTCTGTTTGTTTTTAATCATTTTATTTTCTAAATCTGTTTCAGTAGTTTTGTTTTATATATAAAAAACAAAAAAAAAATGGAAATGGAACAGGTGTTCGACCAAGGGTACTGCTATTCGCAGTATTTATACTGCTCCGTATGTGGGGGAGCTCATGATTATGAGGATTGTCTCATATTACAGGAACAACTCTGGTTAGAAGATCAACCAGATTACCTGGAGAGACTCGCTCTACAAAAACAGCAACCAAAGAGCGAAATAATTCAAGAGGTAGAATACCCCACTACGGATGTAAGTTATTCTCTTCCCTCTACAATCGCCTACCGCCAGTTTCCATCCTTCTCTGTGCTCTATCCAGAAGATGAGGATATTTACATCCTCGAAAATGAAGAGAAGGAATTGCCAACACCTCCCACCAAAATATCCAAACAAAACGCCACTATCACCTTTAAAGAATTAACTTTCCCTGAAGATGATTTTAATCAGCGTTCTTTCTATGAGCCTCACCTACAAGAGGAGGATGTTTACATCCTCCAAATTGAGGAAGAAAAATCATCACCACCGGGTCTTCTGTTAGAACTATGTTCCCGGCAGTACCTCCTCAAACACCAGATTTTGTGGAGTATTAATTTTCTTATTTTATATGCCGAGGTAACGTTTTGTTTTGACCCAGGATAACAAAGCGGGCGTCTAGCCTAAGACGTTAAAGAAGGGCAGCTTCCCGGGAGGCAACCCGGATGTACTTTTATTTTATTTTGCTTTTATGCTCTTTTTAATTTTCAGGTTCTCTTTAAATTTTATTTTTGCTAACTTTTAACCCCGTTTATAGTATGGTTGCTTCTAGTGTCTTATGCAGGTGCACCTTCATTTTTACACTGCAACCAAGCTACGCTACTTGAGGCTGAAGCTCAAGTGTGGGGGAACTCCTTTAGCAACTAGCAAAAATAAAATCAGGGGAGTACCAGTTTCTTTAATTATGCTTTTATTTTAAATAAAAACTGCAGAGGAGCGTTTATGTGCTTAAATGTTTATTTGTGATCTTTGTGTTATCTCTATTTTATCTACTTACCGAAAAGGTCTTCTGAAACCTTCCCTTGTTTTTCTGGTGAACAATGAGGACATTGTTCAATTTAAGTGTGGGGGAGTGTGCCCTTTTCGGTGACATTTTGTGCTTAAATGTTTAATCTCTCTCCTTATCATGCGTTTGTCCAATTCAAATATTGTGGACCCTTTATATGTGGGTTGTTCTCTTTAAGAATAAATATTGTTATGAATTGTGGGATAAATGGTACAAATTTTAAAATTTTGATTACTTTTGAGGAGCATTTTTATATGCGGTGTGACCAAATAATCTGCAAATGGTTGGATTTTATTGCTCAGGGTTTCTTTCTGTCTTCTCTCTTAGGGATTGCTAAGGGGTGCTTTTCTGTTAAAAAAAGAAAAATACAAAATAATAAGGGACTTGCGAGACACCATTGGTAACCAACAAAGAGAGTTGAGTGTTCTTGAATACAAAGGCGTTATGCCTATATTTTCTCATCTCTTATGCAAAAGTGAAACAAATGCATGAATCTATTTTTTTTTGTTTTCTCCTCAATGCCCATTCTTGAGAGAAGTTGGCCATGGTAAAAGTTCTCAGAGTCACCTAAAGAAACATTGAAGTACCTTGGATCATACCCCGAAACTCTATATTTTATTTTTACCCTGAGCACACCTATGCCACCAGCAGTTGATTTTTCACACTCCTCAATAAGTTTAAAGATCATGTTTATCCTACCCTTCATAATAATATTTGTTAGTATTGAGCATTCCCTACTTACTTGGGTATGTGGTTTTGCTTGAGGACAAGCAAAAAGATAAGTGTGGGGGTGTGATAAGTATCCAAATGAGCATGATTTATAGGTGTATTTCATATATAATATTAGCACTTTTCTTGCTCACTTCTCCACTTCGGTTAGTTTTCCTCTAGTTTTTGTTTTATTGTTTATCTCACAAATTTATTGGTTTAAACATGAGGAAACCAAGCTGAGAGTGAAGTAGACAAAGAGACCAACGCATAGACGCAAACGGCTCAGAAAACGGAGTCCAAACAAAGAATGTAGAGCAAGTCGAAGTTCGTAGAAGAAAATAGGTAGACACTACAAAACGCATGCACACACACGGACGTGAGAGGACGTGAGACAATGCATGCAACCGCTTCATTCTTAGGCGGTCTGGGAGGCGGGCGACTCAGGGTCACCAGCAGTGGAGTCCGCATGATATTGAGGCGGACGCAAGAGAGGACAGTCAGGCGGACAACAGAGGAGAGTCGCAACCGCATGAGTTCTAGGCGGACGCCAATGAGGTCACGAAGCAGACGTGACTAAAAATGAAATGCGACAGTTTTCTTCTCCGTTTTTCCTCTCGCGTCGACCTGTCTGCAACTTGCTACCATATCCATTACCAGTCGGCGCTTATTTTCCTCACGCGTGAACTCTGTCCCCTGCAATAAATGAGCAATCAGTGAGCAAATCTTATCCAGCTCTTTCTACCGCCTCAATCCATTCTTCAACTTGCTCACGCGTCTGTCTATCTTCAAACCTTCGCTTCCTCTATATAAACACACGAGCCTTCTGCTCAGAAAAATCCACCACCCATACAATCCATCACCGTACCACTTCACTACACATCACACGTTCATCTCATTTCTCTCCTCCCGCCTTCTCCACTTTTATTTCACTTTCCACCATATTCACCTCTAGTCCCACGTATACAAAATAGCAGAGCGAGCTGGAGTGATTACAGATGATTTCTATTACTCTTGTTTCTGTTTTTCTATTTAATATGTTAGGCTAGTTACGTATACTCTGGGAATGGTTATTATGTGTTTGTATTAATTATGCATTATTTTTACTGGTTTATTTAAATAAAGTTTGTTACGTTTTAAAGGTTATCTCGCACCTTTTTAATAAATGTCATGAGTTTATTAAATTGCTTTCCTAAGTCTATTTTGATCAGACCGGTGATAAATAGATAGTTTAATTAAGACGTAAAACTGGAGGAAACTTGTTATGATTTAATAAGTTAGTATTCAGTTGCAAATGTAATTCCTCAACACTCCTCTGCCGTTTGCAGGCTTTTGCTTGAGTTTTCATCGGACCTTGCATTACAGGTGAACGAGTTCTTATGAGGCTATGACTTAGTCCTTAAGATAATTACAGGAACCTTGCCAAATTATTAAACCAGTAGAGATAGCTTAATTATGCAGATTATAATAACCTGGCCAGAGTTCCATTTAATTTATCTGTTAACTTAGTTTATTTTATCTTTTCTTTTTATTCATATTACAAGTCAATTAATCCCCCCTCCTGTGACACGCTTAGGTACTATTATATGTATATTAGTCCCACGGTTCGACATCCGGTCGCTTACATTTCACTATACTACTGCGACCGGGATTTGTTTGCAGCCCGACGTTCATTTTGAGTTTTTAATTTCTTTTCTTTTAATTTTACACCAGTTAAACCACTCACAATTAAACGTCTGCACTATCACAGGGAATATTATTTCCCTCATCCATTTTAATGTATTTATATACATATATATATATAGGAAATTTTATTGTATTTAATTATGTTTAATAACTTCTAGGCATAACCACAACCGATATACGGTTTATAAAATAAAGTGTTTCCCTTTATTTATTTAATATATATATAAGTATACCTGTATTAGAATTTAATTAAGACATTCCCTATGTAACTTATTATATTTAAACTATCTTATTACTACAACCTTTAACTGCATTCCAAGTATGTTTCATAAAGTATTCCTTTACTATATCTTAGGTTACTAGCTCTTATAATATTTAGTTAATATAAGTGTTAATTTATTAGCTCCCCGTTCTACTCTAAGTTACTACTTTATTCCCTTTATATATGTGTAAAAATATATATATTTCCTTAGTTTTAATTAAAAATATTAACTCCCATATAATATAATAAATAAAATGTAAAATAATTAAATTCCTTGATTTAACATAAGTATATATATACATATATGTAAATAATTTCACCTCTCTTAAAAGATATTACCCAAAACATTTATAAACTTACTGTTATAAAATGTTAATTTAGTGCCCCATATTTTCCCAGCTTAAAAAGTTTATTAACAAACCATACTATAATTTTTGGTTACATTAAAAACCATATATTATAAGTTATTCCTATGAAAAACTCATAAACACAATTTTTAAAACCATTTACCATTGCCCAAAAATTCCAAAATTTAATATACAGTAACTATAACATTTTAGACATATTATTTTAAATTAGCCAAATAATTCCAGAAAACCCGTAACTTGCAAAAATCATAACTTATGTTTAAAAACTCCAAAACCATAATAATTTACATCAAAATAAAGTAGATTAAATAAGGAATCTATGGTTAAAATTTCAAGTCAAAATACATTCGGGAAGGTATTTAAATTAACTCAACAAGTTAGGGTTATTTACTGGAATTATAAAACTTTAATAAACTTAAATCTGAAACGTTTTAATCTCGGCCGTCCAGATCTTTTAGCCCCGATCGGATGGACCCTGAACTTCGAGTTCATCCGCGAGCAACTCAACCAAGTCGAGTACTAATTCAACAATTCCTCACAATCTACAGAACCAAATTGAGTGATTCTTGTTTCTATGGTTTTGAAATTCAATTACGGTTCCATTGATACTAATTTTGCTAGCTATAAGGCAGGATTCATCGGTTTTCGATTTCTGCTTCGAAGTTAGGGTTCATATTTGTTTTTGAATTCAAAACTACCAAATTCACTCAATCTAATGCTTAATTGATGCAATTGGAACATGGTATTGACCGATAATGTAAGGGCGATTAACAAGGTTGAAGGAAACTTACCGGAATTGCTCGAATCGAACGGATTTGTTTTCGGTTTTTGGAAAAACGCCCCCTTTACAACCCGATTGAGTAGCCTACTTTGTAACACTATAATTTACAGTACATACCGAGTTAGAACTAGTTCTTGGGCTTAATCTAAAGAAGAAACGTAACTCTACACAATGATAGCAAGAACTCACCCTAACTTGCACTACACAGAAAGAAATCGAAGCTGGAAGTTGCGAGTTTACCTTGCGTTTTCTGGAAAGGAAACTATGATTTTATGTGGTGACGAATCCGAAACTTTGGACACCTTGTTCTTACAAACGGTTGGGAATTGGCTTTGGTCATCAACATGAAAGTTTTAGAGGGATTAGAGCTCTTCAAAACGAGCTAAAGAACATGAAATTTGGCTGAGAAACGAAGAAGTTATGGCAAGACGAAGTTACCTGAAATCGAAGGAAAACTGGAAACTGCAGTTTCAGTTTTTGCAGGGTGGCTACTTTTGCTCAAATTTCCGATTGATTTAGGACGCACTAGGGTTAGTGTGAGTTATGGTTGTTTAGAGGAAGTGTAGGAGAAGACAACAAAGAAGACGGCAATCAAAAATTCCAAAAGATGAGAAAGTTATGAAGGTCACAAGATAGGGCAAAAACTGGTTTCTGTTACCGGAAATATAGGAGATAAAACGGCTAAGTACTGGGGCGCGTATCCCGAGGCGCACGATGAGTCAGCAAACCTTGCCACATCAGCTTTTTTTCAAAATTTTGGCTCTAAACTTCATTTGATCATAACTTTGGCTAGGATGATCCGTTTTTGACGTTCTTTTTATCGATCTTCATGGTTTTCCATAACCTATTTATTGGTATAGGTTTCATGGGCTGGTTTGACCATTCTCAAAAAGTCAACCCTAGCAAGGCTTAAAAGGCTTTAAAACAATGTTCAAAACAATGTTCCAACTCTTTCTAAAATCTTTATAATATACTTGGAGTGTTTATAAATTTTTCCAAGATTTATTGACTTATAAATATTATTATTAAATTCATAATAATATATAATAATTAATTATTTTATTGTATTCTTTAGGGTTAAATAGGGGAAATCCCCTAAATAAATTTTCATAATTCCATATGATAATTTAATATTTAATAGTATTATTTAAGATTTAATAAAAGAAATCCCCTAAATTAATTTAAATTAATTTAGGAGTATTTCAGATATTATACCATTGGTGGTATTATCTAGCATTTATTGTCCAGTAGACTTGTGTCTCGGGTTTCGTTATTGTTCCTTTTTTCGCTTCGTTGCACGGTTGGTGCTCTCCTTCTTACTGCTACTTGACTAGCCAGGTTCTCGCGACTGCTAAGCATGTAGCCCCGTGCTGTCATAAGTTCCAGTTTCCTTATGGTTAGGGTTCTCATCCTACCGCTATTAAGTGCGAGTACTATTGTTGTTCAACCGGGAACCATCCCCAGGATTTCCAATGCTTGGAATCTACTGCATGACGGATTCTTGTTTTCCATAGGATTATTTCACAACTGCCAGATCGGGTTCCCCGAGTATGAAAGGACTTTCCTTCGCTCTGGCGTTCCTTCCCAAGTTATACAATGGGGAATGTGGAGGGCGGGTCAAATGTTAGAGGTATCCGGAACACACGGGAGTTCTAACTAGCGTATCTCTAACGCTATCACTCAACCCTTAGCCCTAAGTCTCTACTTCCTAACTCCGTATTTCCTAAACTCGGTATGTCCAGTCATCAGAGTGATACTTCGCTCTGATACCATTTTTTATAACACATCTACTGCTAATTCTGTCATTACCATCTAATCATCCCGTACTTCTATACAAACGCAGCGGATAATCCATACTCGACAGCGGGTGATACAATGTCGTTAGTCACCTACGTGACTAACAAGGCCTACTTCCAATACAGGATCGGTCAGATGGACCTGAATACCCGAGTACAACACAACACAATACAAATCAACTCCAATTCTAAACCGAGTAAATACCATTCTCCATTCAATACTCACAATACATGATACCGAGTTTTCTAAGCACAATATCAATATACACCATCTTCCACATTCCTACGCACAATCATTAAGAGTCTAACATTTTACCCATTCCTCTCAAATCTACATGCTTTCCAAATACATAAGGGTGTACCGCTTGGTACACCGACAATTCAAAAGGGCTACAAGCCTTATACATTTCATTACTATCAACAAATTAACCCTAGCTAACTAAGCATAGCAAGCCGGTCTCAACTTTGACCAAATCAGCTTCGGGTACCTGGAAAATAAAAACAGTGCCTCAAGGGGCTCAGCAAAAGCTACATATAAAATTCGCATACCCCGCGTGCTAACGGGGGTACGCCGACTACTTGGTCGAATACATGCGGTTCATTTTACTCATACATACATACATGCTTTTACAAGAAACAATACATTCACATCATAGGTCATACATACATCCCATTCAATACATACCGGGAAGACAATACGAGTCAACTGTTCATGCTTACCGAATATGGAGATACACTTCTCCAATACATACGCAATACTTGTTAGCTTCTTTCCTCACCCGGGTTAATCGGGTGTACTTTACTCTTTTACTCGTGGTCAATGACTTACACTAGCCATGACCATCACAATACAAATACTCTTCTTACTTACATACTCAAGTCAAGTCAGTGTGACCTCCGGGCAGGGACTACGATATCCCACCACCGGGCTTTAGGGTGGCTCACTAATCTAGGATGCTGCCCATTTAAGGGATTTGGTCCATGGAAAAGATTAAGGCCAGGAATCAGATCCAACCTCTTGTGTCTCCTCATCCTCATGCGTGGTCAAAACTATATCGGGCTTCTACTCATTCCATTTTACCAACTACTCAAGTTAGAAGGTTAGGTAGTTAGGAATTAGTTAGAAGTCCTTCCTTCCATACCATGGGTTAATACTCCACACATCAAGGCCACACATACACTTCATTCTCATTCATACGTTTCATGAATTATACAAACTATAGGTTCAAGACAATACAGCAAGAACAATATAATACAAGCACAAGTAAGTGCATTAAAAACCCAATTCATGTATTTATCTTATTTAGGTGATCACATAAACACACAAATCAGGTAGCCAAGGTAGCATACGGGACATAAGAAAATCATACCTTACACCTTGGTTTAACTTTTACCGTGGCATCTCACATTACTCGGTTCACATACGATCCTCTGATAATGTTTCAAACATTGCTGTTAATACCAAGTTCATATGGTACGTAATTAATTGCTACTCTCGTACTTACCCCGTTGTCCCATTATTCTTAGTTTTTCTCTTGTGTGCTTAACTTTCTTACCTTCGTTACTCTAGCACTAATGCCTCACTTATACATATTTATATGTATGTATATATATCTACATGTATATACATATATATCTAATTAATTTTTAAAATATTTTTTTGTGTCTGGGTCTGACCGACCCACCGACCGACCCAGTCCCCTGGGTAGGTCTAAGTCAGAAAGCGATTCCAGCCCGACCGACCCACCGACCGACCCAGCTCTCTGGGGAGGTCAAAGGCACAATGCTCATTTTGACTTGGTTTCAACTCCAATCTTCTACCCATTTCTTCCCTAACCTTCCACATTCTTTCTAACATGTTTAACCACCTTAAAACACTCTTAATCATGCTCTAAACCTCCTCAAATCATTACTCAAATTCTTTACCCAAATCCTTGCTCAATTTCTACAAACTTCAATCCTCATTTTTGCACTTATGCACTCTAGTGCATTTCTTAACTTCTCTTGACAGCCTACCCCTTGTTCTCACCCATTTGACCATTCCAATTCATTCCTAGACCAATGCACTTCTAAAACCCAAGTTCACTCCTTGTTTCACAAGTTAAGCACTCTTGTTCATCTCAAGCCCATCCAAGGCTTTCTCACACAATTTGTGCTACAGATTTTGCACTACTTAATGTACTCCTAATTTAACACTCTAGGGTGATTAGCCAACCAAATCAACCCCTAACAATACCTAGTTATCCCTAGGTTACTCTTCACTCAATACATCACTTAAATCACTTAGATTTATACCGGAATTTCACCATTACCTGGCTACTTTTCTAACAATGTCCAAAGCTCATGTCATCACTTAATTCAACCCAAAACTAACCAAACCCACAAGGGTTCTACCATCACACATAAATCCATCAATGCTCATCAAATTCTCCACATACATCATAATGCTTAAATCACAACACACCATTAATTCATGCACATACACATTTATTTCCCTTTGGCTTCCAAGCCTTTAATCATCATTCAAAAGCTCTAAAACAACTTAATTCTCTTCCTCATTATCCCACAACATAGCCATTACTCAAAGCACTATAAATTCCTTATTCCAAGCATTCAAAATCTGTTACAAAAAGTTATAAAAAACTAGTTCAAGGTAAGTGCAATTACCTTAGAATTTCTAGTTTTCCTTTCTCTTCCTTCCTTTCTCCTTTCTTCTTCCTTCTTTGTTTATTTGTTTCTTGTTCTTGGCTCAATAATTCAGAAATGCTACAGCCCGTAGCCAATGGAATACACAATAATGCTAGTAAATACACAACCCATGAATTAACCCTAAAATTAAAGAGAGTGTTCAATGTCTTAAGGGAGGTATTACCTTCCAATCTTTAGAGGGAGGGTTTGGCTAGCTAAACAACAAGTCTCCAGCACCTTTGAAGGCCAAAAATTGGCTGGCACATGAAACATAAGAGGGCTCAAAATCTAGAAGATTTCGGTTGTAAAGGAAGGCTAGAAAAAAGAGGGATTTTTGAACCCTTTCTTACTTTAAACCAACAAGGAGTTGTTCTAGCTCTAAATGGTGTTCTTCAAGCCTTCAATGAGCTTCACCCATGGAGATGAAAGTGTTGATTTTCGAATTTTGAAAAGAGGGAATTAATCTCCATGAAGAGAGGAATCTAATGGTGTAATTATTTTGAGATTTGGACTTTGTTTGCACCTTGAAGATGAGGGAGAAGTGAGAGCTTGAAGAGGGATCTTGGAATCGCCATTTTTGGCTGGGAGGAAGGAGAAGAAATCAGAAGTGGGGGTGGGTACACGTGAGAGAGCAAGGAAATGGAGGAGAGAGACTCTTAAAGTGTCTTTTGTACTTCCTTACTTTTCTTTCTTTATTAATTTATCTTTTGGGAGTGAGGGAGTGTGAGAGGCGGGAAAAAAAAGTGGCCCCTATACACAATATGAGTTCCAGCCTTTTTATTTTCACAATGGGGGAAAGTTTGGTCTATTTACAATTTATACCCCAAAAGTTCCCGTTTTTTTACACTATTCACTCACCGGAGTCCGTTTTCTTGAATTTTCTCGTTTAATTAATTTTAATGGTTCTAGACCTTCACTAATGTCTAAATATAGACATTTGATTGACTAAAATTATTACGGGTCTATTTAACCCGCTTAAAGTCGCGTTTTCCTGGTTTCCTCGAAAAACACGCTTTAAGGTTCGTTTGTGGTTTTAATCCGTTTTATGGATCCGTTTTCTTCAGGAATTGTTTCTACATACTATTTAGGCATATTTAACCTTAGGAATCCACCTAGGATCCTAGTCGAGGTCACATAACTTCTATGGTTATGTAACACTCATTTTTACATTTTTCGTTTTTTAAGCGTTTTCTCTTTTCTTTTGGTTTTATTTCCTTCACCAATATTCCTTAGGCACTATTAGGCCCTTAATTACCATATTAGGATAATTTAAATCACTATAATTAAGTTCGGGGTATTTCAAATGTATTCTCATTATCTATTTTATATGCTAGTAAAATATATAATATACCCGTAAACTATATAATATACTTGTAAACTATATAATATATCACCGAGCCTTTTTTTAATGATAGATTTTGTGTAATTTATGACTAATTAGTAATATTGTGAAGTTATAATAAAAATGACAATATTTTTCAAATAATCTTATGCATTGTAAAAAAGCAAGATTATATTCATATTTGGGCTCGCACTTATCTTAAGATTTATAAAATCACAAGATAAGTTGGAGACGTATCCCGAAGGAATCAAAGTCTACGTAGTTCTATTATTACAATCCTAATTATGTTAAAATTCTACTAATAGTTTGAATACTAAGTTCTAACTTCCAAGTTCAAAGTTCAACCAATATCTTAATATTACAATCATTTTAAACTGAAAACTAATCTAACACTTCTATGTCATTGCTACCGTCAGTAGCTTCATGATCTGAATTGCAAGAGTTCAACGTCAACTAGTAATCTTCTTCAAAAAGAGCATGCTCTTGATTTCGCCCTTGTGAACATATCTTATCAGCATCCCAATCGTACTTGCATACACACACTTTTATTAAATCTGGCGTCAAGCTTGATCTTCTTCGTCCAACACGTGTTTACCAATGATGAATTAATGTTGATTCAGAAGCAACGGTTGAGACATGAACTGTAAGGATGTCTCGTGCAATTTGAGCTAAGATTCCTACCACTTGAGAATATCAACAACTTCATTATCATCCAAATTAAAAATCAAATCTAGATAATTATCATAAGTGGAACATGTAGACCTTAAGCTAGTAGACTTTTGTTTCTTAAGAATAATAGCTATCAGTGAGTTAACAAACTTAGGCTTAGAAAGAGGTGGTTTCCCACTACTACTACCACTACTATGCTGACTTTAATTTTGTATATACTTTTCAGCATAAGTATAATGCAGGTCATACAAATTTTATTAACCTTTGTAACATAAGCATCAACATTAGGGGTATCTAATAACAATGAGGAGTGGTAATAAGAAAGAAGTTTTCTTAAAACTTCTAGTTTAACACTAGGACCAAGAACTGCAGCTTTTCACCAAAATAGTCTTGCCACTTTGTAATCATGTCTTGAATTATCAGGTGTTTCATAGGTTCATTCATTGCATTACAGAAAGCATACAGGATTTTAATACACTTTTTTACTACAAGATGACATTAGGTTCATAAACTAAAGAAAATGTTTTGGTAGCATCACTAAAACATTGGAACACATTACAAACCTTCATAGCAATGTAACGGTCCACAATTCAGGAGACAAATAAGCATCTTCACTTGTGACAGCCGAGTTATGAATGGTTGTCATATTGTTTGATATTTGTCATTTTTAACTAATAAATCATAGATTGAGTTCCAACGTGCAGGGGTATCTAAACAAAAATGTCTTGCTTTCAAACCTCAGCTTTGTACATACTTATGAAAGTAGAACGAGCAAGTGGTGAGACTCTAAGCAAGTAACATACATCTCTAGTTGGTTTAAACAAAATATTTATACCTTGTAAACCATCTTGGACATATAGGTTCAACACATGAGCACATCATCTAACATGCAAAAAGTCCCCTAAATGTAATAGTGGAAAATCTTTCTTCAAAAGATTAACACAGAGAATGTTGTTTGATGCATTATCTAATGAAAGTGGACATAACTTGTCTCTCAAGTGAAATACATCTAAAACACCAATAATCTTATTTTTCATATCAAAAGCAATAATAGTTTCTGAAGCATCCATGAATTATCTATCCAATGAATGGTAACAAAAATAAAATATTCATTTACAGTACTACTCCACATATCACTAGTCAAACTAACTCGACCATCAAATTATTCAAAATTTTCATCCACGATATTTGTTGCTCCTTATACTGCAAAAGTTAAACATTTTAGAGTGTTCCTAGGAATAGGTTCAAAAGAAGGTTGCAAAGAAGAACAAATAGAACGTTGAAAATTAGGACTTTCACTGGTGTTAAGTGGAAGTTGCTCAATAATAGTAAATCTTGCAAAATCATTAATCATTCTTTCTTTATCATAAACAAAATAACATGGACCAAGTTGTTGACTAGTAAACTCAGTTAACTAAGTTTGACCTCACTCCAAAGGTTGCTGCTTGGATACTCCATGTGATTTCAAGTGTCAAGTATATATGTTAATGTGTCGTTGTTTGAAGACCAATTCAGAGATCTTGAGCAAATTGAGCAGTCCATTTTGAATTCCCCAGCTTCGCCTACTTTTGCCGATCTTTTCACAAAGTATCGACAAATCTATGATTTTTTCTATTTGCTTGTTATGTGGGTCCCTTTTCCTCTATATCATCCCTTCGGCCAATAGATTCATGGTCGGTTGCCAATCAGATGAACCTATTAAAATTAAATACAAATATAAGTATCATGTAAGATACACCATATACTGAAATATATTATTGGGTAATTATTTTAGCCAAATATGATAGACATTTCAACACCAACGCCCATGGTGGTTGATCCATGTTAAAAGTAGAGTTGATCAATTGGATGGGCGGGCCGGGTTCGGGCCGGGCCTGGAAATAATTTTAGGCCCGTTAGTGCTGTTTCTAATGTCCAGGGCCCGGTTTTCTGTTTTTCAGGCCAAGCCCGGTTTTTTCCTAGCTCTGCCGCTACCCGACCTGGCCGGCCCGGTTTTTTCATTTTTTATAAATAATAATTAAAATTTTGAATAAATAATAAAATTATAAATAAATAAGAAAATTCAACATAAAATATTAAATAATTAATAAATTCTAAATAAAACTTATATATATTATATAAAAAATACATTAAATATATACTCCCTCCTATTCTATATGTTTGATTTTCTAGCTTTGGGCACAGAAATTAAGAAAAAAAATGGACACTTTACCCCTTACTTTAACAATTAACAAATTAAGTTGAAAAATAAATAAATAAAAAGTTCTGCTAAAACGTAAAAGAATGGATGAATGACTGACCTAGTGATTGTTTGATTTGGTTAACTCAACAAGAAATCATAATTTATTTTGATTCTTTTTGCAAATCTTCAAAGCAAATTTAGGATCAAAATTTTAAATTTGCAAATGAATTTATGAATTTGAAGATTTGGAGGTAAAATTTAAAATTGACATCGCAGTTTTCCCTCACCGCGTCCCGTATAAAATCAACCACTACCTAAAATGAAGGTGTTACTTGCTATACGAAAAATTGTAGGAAAAATTATATACAAAAGAATAAAATAAATAACTAAACCTACAACTCTACTACGGGTAGCAAAATAAAACCCGGTCGGAGTATAGTGTAAATATATTACGACCGAGAGTATCGAACCCAAGGGACTTATAGAAAACTAGTCCTAATCCGGTAATAACCTATTCTAAGACAAGGGGGGAAATTGAAATATTTTCTAACCTAATTAAAACTAACTAACTAAGTGGTAATTACAAGGAAATTATTCTTGATTCAGGGTGTAAAACCATCTAAGTATCAATATGAACTGAAACATAAACACAAGCCTTCGAATTAACCAACAACTGAACACGCCGGGTGTCCTGCCGGATACCACTTGCACGGCATATTCAAAGACATTGAATATGCCGGACATTGGCCACCCGGCAGTGCATCCGGCATAGTCATATGCATATTCTTTTTCCAGTTTCCGAGAAGAAAACAGAAGACTCACTACCTATTAACAATCGAGCATATATCATGCCACGAAATGAACAAAGTAATGGGAAATGTGGGTTAATTCTCACTCTTACTACTAACTCTTAATTCATAAGAAAGAGAGTAGGAAGATCATTAAGAGAGTCTAACCTATTCTACTTGGATATATCCTCCCAAGTAAATTGCATGAAGAGAAAAGAGATCAACCAATTCTCTTCAATAAGAACCTTACTCAAAATAAACTTGAAATTATATTAGAAGAACACATTGTTTTACAAAGAGAGTTTCATTCCCTAACCAAAGAAAACAAGGAATTCCTACTCCACCATCCACACAAATCAAGAGAGAGAATACACAGGAGATAAGAAGATTGGATGTAGCCTTAACCCGCCATGGATTCTTCTCTTCGCGTGGAAAGTTGCATAGAACTTCCTTGGACACCAACACCTTGGAATGAGGCGGAAATGGAGTAATGAATGGAGTGTAATATGATGTTGAAGTGTGTTGAAAAGTGTAGCCCCTTGTCCTATTTATAGGCATCACATTCTTCTCGTGCCGGATGTCATGCCGTGCAATTATATCCGGCATATAATAACCACGTGCCCAACTGCTAACGGTCGAAACCGCCAATCTGCGCGAAAAGGTACCTGTGCCGGACAGGATATGTCCGGCACCATACCCGGCATAGGTTGGTTTGGCAACGGTCATTAACTGCCATCGTCTGGTCAATCGAGGCGACTTTTCTCATTATGCCGGATTGGATATACCCGGCAACGTACCCGGCATAGAGTGCTTTTCTGCTCCATGCTTGTGCCGTGCAGGTATGATCCGGCCTTATGTCCGGCATTTGGTCAGAAATGTCTCCTTGTATGGAAAAACATATAAAACATCAATCTGAACAAATAATAGACTTAATACATAATATAGCATAAATATTAATTATTCTAACCTTAATTTGGCTAATAATCTTATAATTAAGTACACTAAAACATGATAAGTCTGAGGCTTATCAAGGCCCTACACTTACCTTTTGCTAGTCCTCGAGCAAAACAAGATTAGAAAGGAATAAATACTTATGCACAAAACAGATAAACTTTAGAATGACAATTAGATAAATATTCCTAACCATATGACTCTAATTCATAAGTATCACTTAATCATCCTTATTCCACCAGAAACATACTAATGGGTATAAAATAAACAATTTCAAAACCGATCAAAAACTTTCGGGCTATTTTGCATAAGGGATTTTGTAATCTCTCCTTTTTCCGGTTTCCATCATTCAGCTCTATTTTCCAAGAGTTTCTGAATGTGGCCAAGACACTCATCGATGGTTTTTATGTTCAGCCCTATTTTTCAAGGGTTTCTGAATCAACCATGATTTTTTTGCTTTGAAGAACGGGGAATTTAGGAGAAAAACAAAAGGAAAAACTCTCGTTTGTTTCTTTTATTTTGAGGCAATTTTTGCAACCTCATAATGCTTCTTTTTTTCCGAAAGAAGATTCTTTTTTTTCTTCTTCTTTTTTTCTTTTTGAAGCTTCTTTTTTTTCTCTTTTTTTACATAATCCCTATTTGAGATATTCACCCAAAAGAATTCTCACCATTTTGGAAAAGAAAAGAAAATATTACCCATAAGTAAATCTGAGATAGAAATAGGAGTAAGGTTATATACTCATGTTAATAAAGAGAATCAAGAAGTTAAAAACAGAATCTACAAGTCATTAGAAAGGTTACCTCTTGAGAGAACAAGCTTTCATCCTTTTCTACTCTTACTATGCCAACGACATGCAAAAGTTTAGTAGAACATTGATAAAATCTCAGCTTATTATTTAGATAGCAAAAATAATTTTTTAAGGGGGGACCCCTGCCCTACACTTGGCAGGAACACTGTCCCCAGTGTTCGAAAAGAATAAAGAATAAAAAATTCAAAGAATTAAAGAATGGCTATTAAAAATACGATGAATTAAAAAATAATAAAAATACTCCCCCTTTGGAAGAATGAGGGCACAAATGCCCTACACTTGTGGTGAGCCGCGGAGTCAGAATTGTCACAGCATGAGCCAACTAAAATAAAGGCACTGTAACCAAAAACTCACTAAATAACACTTCCATAATATGAAGAGAGAGTTAACTGAGAATCCATTAGTCATACAAGAATAATAAAAGCAAATAAAACTAAAAGAAAAGCAAAAGGATATAAAAGAAAATGAAAGGAAAATAAAATAAACAGAGGAAGAGATAAGAACTAATGAACTGCTGCCTGCATGGAGGATGGTGGTGGAGAGTCTGAAGAAGAATCAGGTGAAGCGTCTGGAACATCAGAAAGGCTAGAAGAGCTAGGGGTAGGAAGTCCCTTCTTCTTCGCCTCTCGACGCGCCTTCCTCTTCTCCTTGTCCCGACGTAGAAGACTCTTAACCAAAGCAGCTATGGAACAAGATACCCTCTTCTTCATCTCCTTTCTCGCCTTCTTTCTGTCGGCCGCCATGGACTTGTTCATCTCAGCTACAGCCAACATGAGACGATCATCAACCCGCCTCTCCTGCTCATCCTGGCGCTGAGATATACGCTCCTCAAACGCCTCCTGTCTCTGCCCAACCTCAGCCTGCTGCTGCACAACAGAGTCTACTCTGGTAGTCAAATCTGTGCGCATACCCTCATAACTCTGCCGGAAGGAATCAAAATCACCCCACGCGGCCTGCTGAGCGGCCTGGAAGGCCTCCATAGAGTGTCGCTGCTGCTGGAGCTCCTGACGGAAGTGATCGAGCTCTGCAGCCACTCTAGGGTCTGCATCTGAAGTAGAGGTAGGAGGTGGTGCAGTGGCGATCGGAGGTGGTGGAGGCAATAATAGCTGATCACCCTCCCCCTGATAACTGGGGTAGTCCTGAGCAGTAGGGGTCCGGGACCTCCGATCTGGGGGAACATAAAGGAACTCCCCTGAGGGTGACTCTCTGAACCACCAGCGTCGAATGAGAGCACGATCAATAGGGGCAGACTCGGCTGAAAATGTAGGCCTCGAGGGATCTGAGTCTCCCCTATCGTCTGCATAATATGCTGGTGAATGAGCATGGGGAAGATGGGGCGCTGTCCCTCTCGTGCATGATGGCGCGGACCAACTGCGCGAACATCAATCTCGGAGGAAACGCGAGTCAACTGCTCCCTGAGCTGGTCCGAGAAGATACTGTAGCAGAGCGCAGTCCATATCATTCAGCTCGTCATGCTTGCACGGCCGAATGTTATGGCGGATAATCTCCATGGCCACACGCAACTGGAGATCGGTGATGTAGGTCAAGGGGATCACCTCGCGATCCTTAGTATGAGCTCTATCCATGTAGCGAGTGCGTGATCCGAATCGAGAGCGGATAGCGGCATGAGCATCTGCGAGAGTCTGTCGACTGAAGGATCTCTGTCGAGGGTCAGCGTCGATGCCCAAGATCTGTGCGATGCTCTCTTGGTAATGATGATACAACGTGTAGAGACAAAGAGGCGATCAGAACTCCTGACGTCTGGGGGACCCCACGGTACTCGGAGTTGGCGTAAAACTCACGCACCAACCCGGGGTAAGTGTCCATGGCCAATGTCTAGGATCCCCAACCAACCATGTCGCTCGAAGAGCTCTGAAATCGCAGATAGTATGCAGACCTCGGGATGCACTCGCCTCTCCCGTACCCACTTACCTTTCATCTTGGACTGATGAAAGTACTGAGCAGCAGAAGGATTTACGAATCCTTCCTCATCAAAAGTAGGTACATCAGGAATGCGAGGAGGGAGAGGGAGAGGTGTACCAAAATCATCATGCTCTGGAGCAGAAGAAGTGGAACCAGGGCCGCTCTGAGTCTCTGGAGAAGTCCTCTTCTTCCTCTTGCCAGCCCTTGTCTTCTTGGCTGGAGGCGGCGCGGCACTGCTGGAGCTGGCTCCTTGCCTGCCCGTCTGGTAGATCGACGAGGTGGCGCAGTGCAGGAGGAGCCTCCTCCTCCTCTGTAGTGGCATCAGCGAAGGCTGCCTCAGCCTGGTCTAACAGCTCATCCTCCTCTGAGTCAAAACCAGAAACGCGTGGGGGGTAGTGGCTCTTCTGCGAGTCATCTATAAGTAAAGAGCAGAGGAAGATACCAGACAATAGTTCATCAATGTTAGTTTTACAGAAATTAAAATTCGAATCCTGTAGAGGACGATGCGCCCATATGCCTGTGAATCAGAATCCTAATCGACTACTTCTCAACAAATTATTACTATAGGCATTAATCAGAAGATTAGATTTACAATAGGCAAAGAAGAAGCATTCAGAAAGAGTGCCGGGTGGGATGCCGGATAACATCTACCCGGCATATACAAACAAAAATCATGCCGGACGGAATGCCGGACAACACCGATCCGGCATATTCAAACATTGAACCCAGAAATTTGCAGAAACTTACAGAATCACACCAGATCTCATAACTTAACAATAGAAAGTTCCGAAATCCAGAAATCACTATACTAGGCCATGAATCTAACAAAACGTACTCATTGAACTAAATAATAATACAAATCGAATAGAAAATCAGTACGACACGATGAGGAAAACCTGGTTTTTGTAATAGCAAAACAAGGGCAAAGCGCAGGGCGTGCTGGTGTGGGTCTGTGCGGAAGTACTTGGTGCTGCTTGGTGCTGGTTCAGGCGGCGACTGGCTTGGAGTGGTGTGCTGGTGCGGCGTGCTTGTTGTAGGGTAAAAGTGGGTCAGTGAAAACCCAACTTACCCGCTGTTTTTTTTTTCAGACCCACGAATGCCGGGTTCACTGCCGGGTATCCGAATCGACATATGATATTTACAATGCCGGGTAAATATTACCCGGCTATACGAACGGCATGTCTTCTTGGGGTGCTTCCCTGAATTCGCTAGTGCCGGGTTAAAGGCCGGATACGACATCCGGCAAGAGTTTTTTTTTGTAGGCCGGGTAATCATAACCGGCATAGTCACGGCATACACAAATAAACGAGGATTGAGTTAATCAAATGAGTAAAATCAATGAATAAAATTAATGAATAAATATCTATAAAACAATAGAAGAATAAAGAATTATTAAGTGAAAAATCTAACTTTTACAGAAATAAAAAAAAGAAAGAAAGAAGTGAAATACACATGTCGGTACGATGCCGGCTCATATATACCAGCATTGAACATTTTCTGCAAATGTCGGGCTACCATACCCGGCGGTAGATCCGGCATATCAATTTAGTAAAAAAAATAATGAATGTATTAATTTAAAGAATAAAGAATAAGAAAAGAAGGAATAAAGAATAGGGCGATTACCAATTTTAGGACTTGGACTAATTCCAAGTCCCCGGCAACGGCGCCAATTTGCTATACGAAAAATTGTAGGAAAAACTATATACAAAAGAATAAAATAAATAACTAAACCTCAACAACTACTACGGGTAGCAAAATAAAACCCGGTCGGAGTATAGTGTAAATATATTACGACCGAGAGTATCGAACCCAAGGGACTTATAGAAAACTAGTCCTAATCCGGTAATAACCTATTCTAAGACAAGGGGGGAAATTGAAATATTTTCTAACCCTAATTAAAACTAACTACACTAAGTGGTATTTACAAGGAAATTATTCTTGATTCAGGGTGTAAAACCATCTAAGTATCAATATGAACTCGAAACATAAACACAAGCCTTCGAATTAACCAATAACTGAACACGCCGGGTGTCCTGCCGGATACCACTTGCACGGCATATTCAAAGACATTGAATATGCCGGACATTGGCCACCCGGCAGTGCGTCCGGTATAGTCATATTGCATATTCTTTTTCCAGTCTCCGAGAAGGAAACAGAAAACTCACTACCTATTAACAATCGAGCATATATCATGCCACGAAATGAACAAGTAATGGGAAATGTGGGTTAATTCTCACTCTTACTACTAACTCTTAATTCAAGAAGAGAGTAGGAAGATCATTAAGAGAGTCTAACCTATTCTACTTTTGGATATATCCTCCTCAAGTAGAATTAGCATGAAGAGAATAAGAGATCAACCAATTCTCTTACAATAAGAACCTTACTCAAAATAAACTTGAAATTATATTTAGAAGAACACATTGTTTTACAAAGAGAGTTTCATTCCCTAACCAAGAACTAACAAAGAATTCCTACTCCACCATCCACACAGAACAAGAGAGAGAATACATAGGAGATAAGAAGATTGGATGTAGCCTTAACCCGCCATGGATTCTTCTCTTCGCGTGGAAAGTTGCATAGAACTTCCTTGGACACCAACACCTTGGAATGAGGCGGAAATGGAGTAATGAATGGAGTGTAATATGATGTTGAAGTGTGTTGAAAAGTGTAGCCCCTTGTCCTATTTATAGGCATCACATTCTTCTCGTGCCGGATGTCATGCCGTGCGAATTATATCCGGCATATAATAACCACGTGCCCAACTGCTAACGGTCGAAACCGCCAAATCTGCGCGAAAAGGTACCTGTGCCGGACAGGATATGTCCGGCACCATACCCGGCATAGGTTGGTTTGGCAACGGTCATTAACTGCCATCGTCTGGTCAATCGAGGCGACTTTTCTCATTTATGCCGGATTGGATATACCCGGCAACGTACCCGGCATAGAGTGCTTTTCTGCTCCATGCTTGTGCCGTGCAGGTATGATCCGGCCTTATGTCCGGCATTGTGGTCAGAAATGTCTCCTTGTATGGAAAAACATATAAAACATCAATCTGAACAAATAATAGACTTAATACATAATATAGCATAAATATTAATTATTCTAACCTTAATTTGACTAATAATCTTATAATTAAGTACACTAAAACATGATAAGTCTGAGGCTTATCATTACTCAAATTAAAAAAAAAAGACACCAATCATGTCGATCACTCCAGCTTCACATATACATGTTGTGAATACAAATCAAGATGACTTTGTTGAAGATATTGTTCCACAGACACAAGCTATAAACACAAATGAAGAAAATGTTGGAGAAGGAGGTAGGAAGGTAGGCGTGCATTTGTTTTCTCAATATAATGCTTTAGTCCTAAAATCTAGGATTTGGTATAACAATAGATGTAATCCTATAGTAATTTTTCTTTATTGGTCAAATTTACATAAATTAAAATTGGAAAGAACTTTTTTTTGGGTGTTTTGCAAACTGAATTAGTGTAGCTTTTCTATCAGCTGAAAGTAAACATGACTTACCTTCGATAGACTAGGCATTAATTTTACTTAAAATGATTTATTGGTGAAGGTGAAAATGTCAATTTTTTGTAGAATGTGAGTATATAAAATTAAACTATCCAAATGATTTACCATTTACCAAGAGAATCTGTTCAACAATTGATATTTAGATAAGTTTTTTAAAAAAATATCAAATTCATTAGTTAGGTAACTGTATGGGAACAAATATGTGGTGTTTATTTATCGAGAATCAGTCATCATTTTTTTGTATAATTGGACTAGTGGAAAACTGAAGTTTAGAAATATGGGAACAAATATGTGGTGTTCGGTTACAAGTAAAAAAATTAATTATACAACATCCTTACTTGAATTAGGGAAATATATGAATTAATGTATAGGGTGATCTATATTCCGAACATAATTAGCTTGACCTAAGAGATAATTTTGTTGGTTAACCTTTTTTTATTGGTTAATCGAAGAATTACTAGCTTTAAAATAATTAAGCCTCTTTGGATTACATACTAGGCAATATCACTCAACCACCAAGAGGAAAAAGAAAATTCTTGCACAATTATATGAGGAACTCGATCTACCATGCATTGTTGGCAAGAAGCATGAATGGTAAATTGAAGAAGGATTCAACAACTCAAGTCTTTACATTATTTAATGTGCCTCGACAAACTGTTCAACGACTATGGAGACTCCACAAAAATACTCCTCCTGGCACACTTGTTGATGTTTCTAGAAGAACTGGAAACTGTGGTCGTAAAAGAGTGCAAGTGGACTTGAGTAGGCTGTCTGACATTCCTTATTCACAAAGAACGACACTAAAGTCGGCTACAACAACATTGGGGATTAGCCATACAACCATGTATAGGCTCATGAAGAGAGGGATCATACGGCGTCATTCAAATGCAATCGAACCACATTTAACGGAAGGTAATAAAAGTGCTCGTTTGAAGTTTTGTTTGTCTCAATTAGACAGAAGCACCTTGCCTGATGCGCCCAAGTTCAATGCCATGTATGATGTCGTACACATTGATGAGAAGTGGTTCTACTTGACAAAGAAGTCAAAGACATATTACTTACTTCCTGATGAGGATGAACCAATGCGCACATGTCAAAGCAAGAATTACATCGCGAAGGTTATGTTCCTAGCAGCAACAACACGTCCTAGATTGATGAAGAGGGACACAAAATTTTCTCATGAAAGATTGGTATTTATGCATTTGTAACAGAACAAGCAGCCCAAATAAATAGTAGAAACAGAGAGGCTGGCACAATGGAGATGAAGGCCATGACTTCAGTTACTAGAGAGACCGTGAAGATGTTTTTACTTGAGAAAGTCATTCCTGATATCAAAGCAAAGTGGCCAAGATCATTAGCAGGACAAACCATTTTCATCCAACAAGATAATGCTAGAACACATGTTCCACCTACTGACCCCGATGTGCAAGCATGGGGTACACAAGAGGGTTTTGATATACGCCTGGTTTGTCACCCACCTAACTCACCTGATTTCAATATTCTTGATTTAGGATTTTTTTTAGAGTCATCTAATCACTACAAGAAAAGATAAGAGCACAAAACATTCGGAATCTTGTTGATGTGGTTCATAAGGCATTTGATGATTATTCAACACAAAAACTTAATTGTGTATTTTTGATCCTACAATGTTGCATGAAGGAAACCATGAAAGTAGGAGGAAATGGATACAAGATCCCACACATCAAGAAAGGTCAGCTTTAGAGACTAGGCATGCTTTCTAAGCAAATATCATGTGATATGAACCTTGTTTAATTGACTATGGAATTGATAATGACAAAAGATGGTAGTTGAAAGTTTCTTATCAAATCAGGTGTTATTGCAACATTTTGATATAGTTCCTTAACTAGATCGAGAAATGGTGTGTGTTTATAATTTTTTGATGTGTAAAATTACTACTCTTATCTTTATTTTATGTGTTGCTTCCTTTTTATTACTATCTCTCCTTTACATATCAATTGTTTAAATCACCTAAATAGAATTAACTTCTTTTTTTGGCAAAATACTATTGCATCACGATAATAATGTACTTACATTTCCACATTTTCAAACTTACATTATATTCCGAAAAGAATCTAAATATAATCAGATATTTAAATGATGTGACTTTAAAGGAAATTTTTTCATAAAGGAAATAAACATTAAGAGAATTTGAAGATACTGAGCATAAAAATATTTTCATAAATACTGAGCATAGTAAAAAAACAAAACAAGCTACAGCTTACATCTTCCTTTCCGACTAATCCCCCAAAAATCTATACTGAATTGGAGCCTACAAAAGGAGAAACCAGTACTATACATCCAAAAATCTGTACTTAATTGGAGCCTACAAAACGAGAAAGCAGTACTACATATATACTGCATGTTATAGATACCTAAATCTCAAATACAAAATAAATTCAGTCCAACCTAATGCACCCAAAATGCCTAGAGATCACATTTCCAACAGAAAAACATAGGCACCCAAATACGGATGAAGTCATGCATTTCACATCCTTTGGGAACATCTGATGGTCTTCGATTAAGATCTTGTTTCAATGGAGAACATTTAGCTATCTCCCTTGAATTCTCAGAAGTCACAACTAAACCTTTGTCATTATGAAAACTGATAACATGGTCTTCATTGCCAAGCTTTTCTTGAACTTCAGAATGCTTAATTTTTTTTGGCTAACCTGCAAACCGTACACAACTATGGCTACTTCTAAATAATCCATAAAGCTTGTTTCTAGAAAAAAAATCAGAATGATGTAGAATAGTAATTCATCTATCAAACTTACCTCTTACAGTTGGCCTTATTTTATTTCTTGAGATAACTGTTGAATCATTCTTATCATCAGCCTCTGAATCTAAAACGTACTCATCTTCATTTTGAAGTTCAGCTTTTCTTTTTGTTTTCTGCTTGTCATTCCATTCAAGAAATTCAACTACCTTGTTGTTTTTATCTCTGTTGGATCCATGAAAAACTGACTAAGAAAAAGACATGGGAGCAAGTGAAAAAGAAATGAGCAGGTTGATGAAGAAGGAGAGTGGAGAGAGATGGGGAGATGAAAGGGGAAGAGAAATCGACACGGAGACCGTGGAGAGGGAGTTGGGAGATGAAAAAGAGTAAAATAAATGTATGAGTAAAAGATAAAAAGTGCTCTAAAAAAGATCAAAGTGGTAGATATTATAGTCCAGAGTAATTTCTTTTCGTATTGGGAATTAGATGTGATAATCATTTCACCACACAACCGGCAAATAAGGAGAGATGAGGGTGGAGACTTTTTACTAGAAAATCAAACATACAGAACATGAGGGAGTATTATATTATATGTATATTTTTAAATAGTAGTATATTATTTAAATTCGGGCTGGGACGGGCTTTTTTTCGGGCCCAAAAGTTTACTGGAGCCCGCCCGGATTTTAATTCGAGCCTAGTTTTGTTGTCCAAACTCGCCCGAACTTTTTTTCAAGCCCGGTTTTTCGGGCTTTTTCTAGACCGGGTCGGGTCATCGGGCCGAGTTAGGTTTGATCAGCTCTAGTTAAAAGTGACTTCTAGTAGCAAGTGAGGAAGACATTTATTGTTGATGACTAGCGATAATATTGTCAAAATTTTCATCAAATTTAGGATCAGGATTGGAAATTGAAGTGTTTCCTTTCCGGGCTTCCTCGCCATTTTTGTGGGTAGTAATCAAATGAAACAAATATCACGTAACACTATACTAGCAAAGAGATGAAGGAAGATCATGAGTTGTGTGGACAATATGGTGGATTTTGGGTTGTATTTATAGAATAATTGGAAAATTTAGTCATCAGAGAGCACAAATAAAAAAAAAAGAGTTGTTGGAGTTTGAAGACCATGCCGATCCCTAACTGGTCCCCATGCATAACAACTATATTTCAAAAATTAGGCCGATCTTGGGCTAGTCCCGAGCCGGTCCCTACAAATAACAGGTATATTTTCAAAAAAGGGACTGGTTTTGGTTTCAGACTGGTCCTCGTAGCCCGAGACAGGCCCTACAAATAACGGGGGTATTTCTATAAAAGGGACCGGTCTTGGTTCCAGGTTGATCCCAGGTCAGGACTAATCGAGCCCTACTTCACGCGATTCCGATCTTTTGAATAGTAAAATTGAACCCACCTGATATTTTTTATCAGTCCAATAGCGGGATGATCATGGTTCCTGATCAACGGTCATGAACTGGCTTTTCACCGACAGTCCCAGAGTGGCCCATCTGGCCACCTCTACAAGCTTTGTGGGAGGGAAGGAATGGAAAAGGATGGGTAATGCAGATGAAGGAACAGAGAATTGGAAGCCCAAAGGGGGGTTTATTAAGGTAAACATCAATGCGGAAAAAAGTTGAAGGGAAATGAACAGGTTTAGGTGCCATCTTCGCAAGTTAGTCGCAGTTGTGATGAAACAAATGAAAGCAACGCCAGCCATATAATGTCTATGAAGCTATGGCGACAGTATTTGCGCTTAGAAAGGCAGCAGAACTGAGGTTCAAGAAAGTGGAGATTGCTACAAATAGCAAGGAGATCTGGGAACAGAGATCGGGGAAATGGAGAAGCCCGGCTTATTGGAAGGGACATGTTATTTGTTCGCAATTTGATAGACTAGCGGAACGCAAATTGACAGATGCTGGGTAGATCATTTTCCAACACTGTATGGTTGAGATACTGTAGGGGCATGTTCGATAATTCTTTAATGTCAAGAAGAAAATAAACATTGCAGCCAAACAAACGTCCATGCACCTGGTTGTATTATCGACCAGCCCTCTTGGTTATACGTAGGTCTCCCTAGTGAAACAATTATAGAAAGATTTCATAAAGTACCAACCTCTATTTTTATCAAAGCTGAACCTTTCAAAATTTGAATTTTCTACAGAATGCATTTTCGTTGATGACAACTGAGAAGTCTTCAGGAAGCAACATCAACCGGTCGAGAAGTGTCATTACAGGTCTAAGAGAAGTAAAAATAATGCCACTATTAAAACAAATACGTAATGGTTGGTTTATCATATAAAACAAATACGGAATGGCAGGAGGCTTGTTCTTGTACAATCTACGGGGCTTTACTGAGGTAAGCTTTATACTTCTAACCAAAAACAGATATCTAGATAAAGACATTGACTATGCCAACTTCTTCCAGTTAAGTTCCCCACCATAAAGAGAAGCCACAGAATATTAAAGGGTTCGGAAAATGAAACCGCTGATACATAAACCTCAATTCAAACTTCCAACTATTTGGTGTGATTCTTACATAAAAGATATTGAGAAACTTCATCGGTCCCCAAAAGAAAATCCATCATGCATCGTCATTGCAAGCTGATGAACGAGCAACTATCAGAATTTAAAGTTTCCGCAACTTTTTTATTTAACACAATCAAGCAAACACCGAAAAAAGGAATACATTATGCATCGTCATTGCAAGCTGATGAACGAGCAACTATCAGAATTTGAAGTTTCCGCAACTTTATTATTCAATGCAATCAAGCAAACACCAAAAAAAGGAATTCAGAAACCAAGTATTGCTCAACGTGTAGATGGTCATTCATTTGGAGAGATGGCAGAAACATCACAGTCATATTCAGCTCCAAAGAAAATGAAGAGAAGCTACCCTAGAGGTCTGCAAAGAAGAGGATATCAAACTAAGCGCCCTGGATTCTCAAAATTAACAACGCAATTTTGTACACAAGACTGACTTCTGTTGCACCTCCAGGGGTCAATAATCACACATCATCACTGGAAACTGATTAAACACAAATAAGTCAGTTCAAGTCTTCCAGCTAATTACATCTCAAATATCACTCACTTTGAATGAAGAAAACAAAGGGTCATGTAGTATTCCAATTACCAACAACCACTTCTACAAATTGAAGTCAAACAGGCAACCATCCAAAAGAGTATCAAAGTCTTGGCATTGGTTGGAACAGCCACTTCTACAAAGTGTGTCGAGCTACAACTTTACTAATTCATCACATATATAGCTCCAATTCCTAAATTTCTAGTGGCTTATTGCCTTACATTTGCAGAGCAAGGACCCAAAAATTAATCAACACTAAGAACAGCAATGCAATATCTGAGATAAAGGAGATCTTCAGATCCAGAATCCTGATAAAGCTGCTACATCCTACAAGTCTAAAAAATAATAAAAATGCAAAACCACAATCAGAATGTATATCGACAAACCAAATATATCTTCAGCAAATGATTTATGTCACGTTCAAAAGCAAACCAGTTAAAAAGAAGATAATAGGCAGAGTAACTTCCTATAAAATTTTCAGCTTCAGTGTGATTCAAAAAATACCAACCCGTGAGCAACATCAACTAAAAGCAATATCTGAATACTTATTCGGGTGAGCAAACAGACCAACTTCTTAAGGTAGTATATGACTTCCAATCAGTCCTAAAAGCTGAAATACAAAATTAACATCCCTCCCCAGGCATTCCATCTTTCAATTCCTGCTCGTCATCTAGTCTTCTTTCCTACACAAACAGCAAAGAGGAATGTTCTATTTAGACCAAGAGGCGTCAGAAGGAAGAAATGAAGTTCGAAAAATCTGAGAAGTAGGACTTGGAACAAGACGGAAGTAGCTTGGTAGAAAAAAAACTAAAGTAATATGGTAGGGCATATTGCCAATTACGAAAATTTTGACAGCTTTAGTATTGTACGAAATTTATCCCTGTTATAGATGAGGAGGTTTCAGGTGAACATTGCAGAACTAACCTTTAAGTTGAAAGGGACATAAGTAGATCAAGAGGTTGTGTTAGATACCTAAGGCAAGCAGAAAGAAAAATCCATCAGGAAACCTATAGTATTGGAATAGTAGTAGTGGGCTTAGTTTCACTAACCCAATTACTTAGGCCCATATCACTTACTTTGCTTATTATTATTAGAATGATAAGTAAAGATCAATTTTGATAGTTTGTTTTTATCTTCTTAGATTTTCTGTTTTATCAAATTGTAAATTCAGAGTGTATATATATACATTCTCGGTGCAGTGCATAGGATTGTAATACATAGCATCAATTAAAAGCTCTATACATCTCGTATTCTTTACACATAACTACATTCCACATATTCTAATACACACATAACTACATTCCACATATTCTAACATGGTATCCAGAGCATAGGAGAGATCCTTTAGTCGTCTTCAACAATGGATGACCCCGGTGGCAAAAAGAAGGTATCCGAAACTGGTAACAGCAGCAACAACGTAATTGATATCAATGACCCTCTTTACGTTCATGCGGCTGAAAATCCCGGTCTGAGTCTTGTTCCAAGATTCACCGGTGTTGGTTTTCTGGGCTGGAAGTTGGACATGGCTACCGCTCTGAAATCAAAGAACAAGTACGCCTTTGTTACAGGCAAGATAGAAAAGCCGGCAGAGAATGATGCAGTTCGGAGCGTCGCATGGGTGAGAGCCAATTCTTTGGTGACTTCTTGGCTCAAAACGGCACTCGATCCAGTTGTTTTAGAGGGAGTTAGATATCTTGATGATCCCGCTGAAATTTGGGATGCGCTCTGTAGAAGGTATGAGCGTAGCAATTTAGCGGTCATTCACAACTTAAAGCGACAACTATCAGAAACAAGGCAGGGCGACGATTCAATCGTAGTCTACTACAACAAACTCAAGAACATTTGGGGCGAGTTAGATTCAGCATGTCCTCCGGAGCATTGCAAATGTTCCGGTTGTTCTTGTGGTATTGGCAAAGCTATCAAGAAAGCTAGAGACAGAGATAAACTGGTTCAATTCCTTATGGGGTTGAATCGCGACTATTTGGCTATCAGAGGGCAAATTCTCGCGATGGAGGAAATTCCTACTTTAGATAAGGCTTTTTCGATAATAATACAAGAAGAGGAACAAAGGGGCAAGGACTTTACCAGAGAAGATGCTATGTCGTTTTATTCCCATAGCAGCGGCGAAACAACGAAAAACCCTAGAAGAACAGAAGGGGAAAAGAGAAGGGTTACCTGCTCCTTTTGCAAGAAGAATGGCCACAGCGCTGAAGAATGTTACCAGAAGCGTAAGTGTCACCACTGTAAAAGGACAGGCCACCTAGCTTCAGAATGCTACCAGCTCCATGGTAGGGATGCTGTCCTTGCTCGGAAGAAGAAGGCGTATGCCAACGCTGCAAAAGAACAAGAGACAGCTGGTGAGACCGAGAAAGAAGATGACGGAGGCTTGACATCGAAGCAACTCCAGCAAATCTCAGAACTAATTCGCAGTACAGTCGCCGCTTCAAAATCAGAAACAAATCACTGCAACTTTGCAGGTAAACATGCTCTCAGTATTTTCCACAATCAATGTCTTTTGAGTGAGGATTCATGCGATAGTATAGATGGAAAATGGGTGATTGATTCGGGAGCCACCGATCATATGTCGGGGGCTAGGTTTTTGTTTCAAAATTGGAGAAATCTAGAGCAGAATCGGACTGTGGTTTTGCCAGACGGGAGTCCGCAAATTGTTGACATGGTAGGAGATATCAGAATCGGGAAAGAAATTTGTCTTGAGGATGTTCTGTATGTTCCGAATTTCAAGTTTAATTTGATTTCGGTGGGGAAGATTACACGGCAATATGGATGTTCTGCGATTTTTGATTCTCGGTATTGTTTTCTCCAGGTCCCTACACAACAGGGATGACTAGAAAGATCGGGCTAAATCAAACTGGGCTCTATGTTTTGGACAAGAACGGAGCAGATAGTTGGGTTAAGGAGAGAAATCGATGCGGAGCAGAAGGAATGGGCCAACAGGATAAGGGCCGTGGTTTAAGTACAGTAGTGGATCAGAGTAATGGATTTTCGGTTACGGGAATTAATCCAAAGGCCGAGGAAATCCATGTTCGTTTAGGCCATGTACCATATACTAAACTTGTCCAGATGGGATTAATAAAAACAGCAGATTTTCCTTCTAATTTTGCGTGCGATGTGTGTTACAAAGCAAGAGCTCAGCGACTATCTTTTGATAAATCGAATAGTAAAAGCAAGAGAGTTTTTGAAATGTTACATATAGATGTTTGGGGTCCGTTCAATGCAGAAACTTATAACGGGTATAAGTTTTTCGTGTGCTTTGTTGATGACTACACCCGCACAACTTGGGTTCATCTCATTAAACAGAAGAGTGAGTCTTGGGAGGCCATCGTTAATTTTCTCAAGATGGTAGAACGCCAATTTGAGGCTAAAGTCAAAGTAATTAGAACAGATAATGCAAAGGAACTTGGAAGTTCTAATGAAGGGAGATCGTTTTATGCCAAGGAAGGGATAATACATCAAACAATATGTGCCTATACTCCACAACAAAATGCAATTGTGGAACGGAAGCATAAATATCTGCTTGAAACAGCCAGGGCAATATTTTTTCAGTCTAACGTGCCTCTTCTGTATTGGGGTGAATGCATATTGTATGCAACCTTCTTAATCAACAGGTTGCCCACAAAGGTTTTGAATGGTCAGACGCCATTTGAAAGCTTACACGGTCACAGGCCATCATACGAAGAGATCAAACCCTTTGGATGTTTGTGTTACAAAACTATTGTTCATCATAAGGGTGGAAAGTTTCAACCGAGGGGAAAGCATGTATTTATTTGGGGATAGATCCAAGGAAAAAGGGTTGGAAAGTCATGAGTCTTGCCAGCAAAAAGATTGAGGTTAGCCGTGATATCAAATTTCATGTTCATATCTTTCCTTTTCAACAAGGTATTGAGCGATATAACACACCTTTTGATCACGAAGAATTTCATGCAAGCGGAGAATCATCTACATACATAGACGATGACGTGACCCCTGCCACTGGTCCAGAAGAATCCACTGCGATTAGACAAACCGTTGAGCAACATGTCTCAGTCACTAGTCCGAGTGAGCCAGTCACAAATGTCCAAGACGTTGTCCAGGATGGCCTTCGTCGTTCTAGTCGAGAAACACATAGACCAGATTATCTCAAGGATTATGTTTGTCATGCAACCTTTCAGGAAGTCTTGGATGAGAGAGTATATGGAAACAAAAAACAGCACTCAGGCTTTATAACAGATTGTGCAAGCTTAACTGATATCAAGCCTTCTACTTCCATTGCTCTCTTGACCACCGAACACACAGGCATTATGAACATGTGTGAGCCGTATAGTTACAAGGAAGCCATCCTTCATGATCATTGGAGAATGGCCATGCAAAATGAACTGCGAGCCCTAGAAGACAATGACACGTGGGAAGTTGTCGATCTACCAAAGGGAAAGAAAGTTGTCGGTTGTAAATGGGTTTATAAAGTTAAACTCAAGTCAGATGGAACTCTGGAAAGATACAAGGCAAGGTTAGTAGCAAAAGGCTTTACTCAACGTCACGGATTGGATTATACAGAAACGTTTTCTCCTGTTGTTAAGTTAACAACAATACGCGCTCTCATTGTTGTTGCGCTTCACAATGGGTGGATAATCAATCAACTTGACGTGAACAACGCCTTTTTGCATGGAGACCTAGATGAAGAGGTTTACATGAAAGTTCCTCTTGGTTTGGAAGTTGTTGGTCGAAATAAAGCTTGTCGTCTAAAGAAGTCCTTGTATGGTCTTAAACAGGCTTCCCGGCAGTGGTTCTCTAAGCTAGCACATTTTCTCAAGACTCTTGCCTTCACACAATCTAAAAACGATTATTCCTTGTTCTATAAGGAAAGTGATCATGGAATGATTTTTGTTGCTGTTTATGTAGATGATATGCTAGTGGTGGGGGCAAACCAGAAGGATATAGACTCCATTAAAGATGCCTTGCATTTGAATTTCAAGATCAAAGACTTAGGCAGTCTACATTACTTCCTCGGTATTGAGTTTATTCAAACGAATAATGGATATATTTTGTCACAACGAAAATTCTGCAACGATTTAATTGAAGAGTATGATTGTTCACATGCTAAAGTTATGCAAGGGCCAATGATTGTCGGGAAACAACTTCTCCACGGTAATGGTACTAGTCTGGAAGATCCTACTATGTATCGGCGACTGGTAGGAAAGCTGAATTATTTGTCTAACACAAGACCCGACATTAGTTTCACAGTACAAGTACTGAGCCAGTTCATGCAACAACCCACTGATGTTCACATGCAAGCAGCTTTGCATGCTTTATGTTACATCAAGGGGACTATGAACTATGGAATTGTCCTACGTAAGAAGCAAGAGGGTAGCCTAAACCTTCTAGCTTATTGTGATTCCGACTGGGCAGCCTGTCCAAATACGCGCAAGTCTGTTTCCGGTTACTATATTTTCCTCGGTGACAGCCCTATTTCCTGGAAACTAAGAAGCAAGGTTCGGTTTCTCTTTCTAGCGCAGAAGCAGAATATCGATCTTTACGACGTGTCACAGCAGAACTTACTTGGTTGACACGGCTTCTTCATGAACTTGGAGTTACTAACATAACTCCGATTCCAGTAAAGTGTGACAATCAATCGGCGATTCATATTGCTCGGAATCCAGTTCTCCATGAACGAACAAAACATATCGAGATAGATTGTCATTTTGTTCGTGATCAAATACAACAAGGTCTAGTAGAAGTGGTTTATACACACACTTCAACACAATTGGCGGACATGATGACTAAAGTTCTTCCAGGCATCAGATACAGAGATCAGATACAACACATGGGGATGATGATCATCACACACATGCAAGCCTAGGCAACCTAGCTTCCCTACGGCTTGAGGGGGGGTATTGGAATAGTAGTAGTGGGCTTAGTTTCACTAACCCAATTACTTAGGCCCATATCACTTACTTTGCTTATTATTATTAGAATGATAAGTAAAGATCAATTTTGATAGTTTGTTTTTATCTTCTTAGATTTTCTGTTTTATCAAATTGTAAATTCAGAGTGTATATATATACATTCTCGGTGCAGTGCATAGGATTGTAATACATAGCATCAATTAAAAGCTCTATACATCTCGTATTCTTTACACATAACTACATTCCACATATTCTAATACACACATAACTACATTCCACATATTCTAACAATTAGTCAGAAAGGGTAAGGGAAAAGGAAAGTGGAAGAAGAATTATCACCCAGTAGATAGATTGGTAGAAGCCGGATGGTTCAAAATAAAGTAATCAGCAGATATTCTACGGATTTTCTTATAAAGAAGAAGTTGCTAGAACACAAATGGATTCTCACTGTTACACATGGATAGATAGTCAAATAGATGACAGAATATGGAAAAGCCACCAACCCAGAAGGCTCCTCCCCCTCAGAAAGCAGATAAGAGTACTATGTCTCTATCATATATTACCTAGAAAAAGCATATAATCAAGCTCTAGTCTATAAACAACTTGGTATTCGTGGAGAATTTTCATGGTCCAATATCAGGCAGGGTTATAAGATATCAGGTTCGGAAGCAAGTGACCAGGGTGACAAGGCGGCATGAGAAATCTGATAAATTTGGAAAAGACTAGGCGCATTTTAGTTTGCAAGAATAGCACTTGCAGATCTTCCTTCATGGTCTTTGAGGAAGTCTGAATATACTATAAGGAGATAACGAAGAGAAACACTTCTAATGCAACTAAAGCATCATATTTCTACTTCTTCCACCCACCTAGAGATAACTCTCATCCACTACTCAAATATGATGCAGCTCAGCATTTGATTCTCCCAACAACCATCCCGATATTGGATTTGTTAAAAGCTGAACTATCTTGCCATTTCATCTTCCTCATTCATAGATTTATTCACCAGATTAAGAAGAAAGAATCTCCATCACAGCAAATTCAGAATAAACAACCAATCTACATTCTACACATAAAACAACATACACTAAGCCACCTTAATCCAAGAAGAGCAAATTCATGCATTCTTTAAGAAAAAAAAATAGTCTAATTCAAATCGATGTATACCTTCAGTGAGCCATCCGTAGCTACGGTGAGAAAGTGAGAGCATCGAAGTCATCAAAGCAGTGGCAGTTGCCGTGTGGAACGGTTGTATCGTCTCTACACAAGCACTCAGTTCCACAGGACACCTTCAACCAGATAAAGATATTCCTCAAATTATATCAGCCATATATCATAAATTTTAATTTACAAGAAAACATTTGACGCGAAACAAAAAGGGCGAGGTAGAAAAAATTGACCTGAACAGCGGGGAAGACAGAGGCTTGTTGGCACCGAGGCGAAAGGGGGACGGAGAGGGCTTAGCTCCAGATGAAGCAATTCTCGCAGCAGCGCTGCGAACGGAGGTTGACCGGAAAATGGATCTGGCGGCAGCGGCCATTTCCGAAACTAGTGTATCTAGAGTGAAAAGTGCTGAGGGAGAACCGAGGTTTATCGAATCTTTGAGCCGGTAAGACGAGCTAAGCTTAAACCCTAGCAGACAGCGGCAATCTAACCATCAAAATAGTTGCTCTTTGTGTGGCCGGTGTGGCCATCTGTAACTTCACGATTTTCTCACAAAACTCGACTCGTTTAACTTTCTTAATTGGAAAACAAATTCACTTAGAGGTGTTTGTTCTGGGGCCGGTTTTTCGTATTTCCATAAAAGGGAAAGGGAATAGGATTATATCAAAACCCTCTATCTTGATTCCCCACCCCCTACTAGGGAATGAGATTCCCTTTCCCCAGTACTTGTTGACCGAGGACATATGACCATTAAGCGATGACTAATGATCATTGACCCGTGACCGGTGAATGTTGACGGCAATTAGTGACTGTTGACCGGCAGCCAACAGCCGTTGACCATTGACCGGAAACCGTTGATCGATTATTTATTTAATTCCCCACCTCAAACAAACAACCAGGAAAATTAAAGGGAATTCTTTTCAATTCCTCTTCATTCTCTTTCCTGATTCTATTTTGTTTCCCCCGCTCCAACCAAACGCCCCCTTAGTCTTAGTACGTCTTTGGCGTATTTGATAGTAGCATATTTGTAGTATAAATGGGTGGGTTCTTTATGGTCCCACATGGGTTCTACGTTCTTCTCCGATAATATACTGCCACAAATAAAACAACTGTAGAATAGTCAAACCAAAACAACTACAAAACAGTCATACCAAACAAAGCCTTAAAATCTATCTACGGTTGAAAATTAAAGGGGATTCTTTTCAATTCCTCTTCATTCTCTTTCCTGATTCTATTTTGTTTCCCCCGCTCCAACCAAACGCCCCCTTAGTCTTAGTACGTCTTTGGCGTATTTGATAGTAGCATATTTGTAGTATAAATGGGTGGGTTCTTTATGGTCCCACATGGGTTCTACGTTCTTCTCCGATAATATACTGCCACAAATTAAACAACTGTAGAATAGTCAAACCATTACAACTACAAAACAGTCATACCAAACAAAGCCTTAAAATCTATCTACGGTTGAAAAATATATATTATTTCCTCTATTTTTTTTTCTTTAGAAAAAATAACTCTTATAATCAAAAGAGTTGAGGTTTTATTTGTTGTGAAATAGTGCATTTTTCTCACAGTGTTAAAATAACAATATGGAGAGGGTGGACCTTGCTCCATATTAGAAGGTGACATCATGCCACATGTAACAATTTTAGTGGTGTAATAATATTATATAGAAAATTTGGAAAAAAAAAAACAATACAGGTCAATCATATTCCGTTTGTGCCACGTGTCACTCCCTGGTAGGATGAGTAAGAAAAACAAAAAAAATCAAAGTGTTATAACTTACAAAATATAAGTGCGAAAATAAAAAGTTTATACCATTGTTCATCATAGTTCGCGCTCTTCAAAACAAAATCCATCATGGATATGTTTTGGTAAACTTAAAATTTTATGTTTTACATTGTGATGTGTTTATGCAAAGTGAATCTTATGTTTATGTAAAATGAATCAGTGGTGTTACAGAAGTGAATCTTATGTCTACGTAAAATGAATCAGTAGTATTATAAAAGTTAAAAAAATTTCTACTATAAAATTCAGTTTCAAATTATAAAGTTTACTATATATTTTGATGTGTTAGTGCAAAGTGAATTTTATATTTATATAAAATGAACCAGTAGTGTTATAAAAGTGAACTATTGTCATGTATATAATTATAGTTAATGCTATAAGTATTGTGATAACGGTCCACTAGTATGACAGTTATAGTTACTGTAATTTTATCAAAGTGAATCTTATGTATTGAAACCCGCAAGCGCTCCTGATGCGTCCTCGACGTGTCGTGGACGTATCGTGAACTCTAATAAAACTTGATGGACAAGAGGCAACAATTAAACTGGAAAACACATTTCGATTGAGAATTTACACACACGAAATTCACTTAACCTCCCTTGCCCCACACACGGACTCCCGGGACAGTTTCGACTTTACCCCTAAAGTCGTCAACCCTCTCCTGACTATCGGCCTACGGTTCACCAACCGTTCCCTGACCTGTCATCCTATTAAATACCCAATGTATTGATACTCTAACCCAGTCCTCACTAGCTCACCAACTCTCTAGCACTTACACACACTCCTAAGTCTGATCCACACTTGCCCAGATTATCTCTATCTTTTCTCTCGTACAGGGCTTATGTTACAAGGAACAATAAGGCACGTATTTATACAAGTTAGTTGAGATGCCAACTAACAACCTAGGAGTTGTAGACTCTAAGAGTAGAATACTCATTCTTCTACAAATATAATATCCGCACCCTACTGCAGACTTTCGTCCAACTTGATCTGGAGCCACCAGCACACGCGTTGCCTTGTGAATGGGCAAGTTGGCGGCGCGTCTCCCAAGTGGTCGATCACCACTTGCACACTTCAACTTGTCTGAACTTGTCTGGCTCATTAATGCTCATAAATGCTCTCTTCTGAAGTAGTACGGCTATGTAATGATGTTCATCAATAGCCTTTGTTTATCTTGTTATCTTGCACATTAATGAGATACACCTTTTGTCGTGTGTTTGTCATGAGCAAGTTGTTTGTGTGGTTGTGAATAATCTGAGTGAGTTTGTCGACGTTGCTAACTCCGTTTGGTCCTTGTTTAATGTCTAATGTAAGATATATGTGATGGTGTGGTTCTTGACTGCCTGTGTCTTGCTAGAAGTCCTCCAGAGCTCTCGCCGACAGGTGCCCGACTGGTAGAGCACATGTCATGGATTGAGCACGCTTGCAACCTTGCGTGCTAAGCCACTCATGATTTAAGTGTGCTTGCAACCTTGCATGCTAAGCCACTTATTCACCTGTCTATCTGAAATCATGAATCTTGACAAACGCATTAGATAGACAACACAAGGTTTGCTATCATCAAAACTAAAGGATCTTGTCTTAACAATTTCCCCCTTTTTGATGATGGCAACCTATATACTCATATGTACTTGGCAATCAAAAATTGAGAGATTCCCCCTAAGAAGGATTCCCCTTAGTTTATTAAGGGGTTTTAAGAATGAAAGAATTTGAACGAATGATAGCAATGATAGCTCAAGTGACAGCTTTTATGTTATTCCATAGATAAGGTTTCATTCAGATGATACATAATACAAGGACGATAGACATAATCTCACAGGTACTCTCACAAGTACATATACTTTTCTTTCCCCTTTGCCATACAGCAAAATAAGGAGCAACTACACGATGTAAGATGTTGTAAAGGCCATGACATTCCATAGATTACAAACTACAAAATATGATCAAGATAATCTAGATGGAGTGACGTAGTTGGCTATCCCATTCATAATCCTCTGAGCAAGTAGGCTCTTCCTCCGAAAAACCGGCTTTGATCCAAGAAGGTTTGGCTTTAGTTGTGTTGATCAAAGGTGATTCAGCTGTGGTAGAAAGGTCAGACTCATCAGAATCTATGGAGAACTCCATGCAGTGTGGAGAACGTGATTGTGATAGAGTGATACTTGAGGTGATAGACCAAGCTGTAAGGGAGTCAGAGTCTGGTTGAACATAGCTTTGGGCGACGTATTTCTTTGGGTGTTTGGTGGTCATAAACTTGCGAATGGTGGAGTGAATTGTTTGCTCATTCGAGCTGGATGAGCTTTGTGGGTATTGAGCCATTGCGTGAGATGATTGTGAGTGGTAAAAAGAGTGAGCAAGTTTTATAGACACTTTGGATATGCTCAACGACTGATCGGTGAGTGGCATTTAATGAGGTGCTACGTCTTGTGGGCTATGTTTGTAGGCTTTTAGGTGTCAAGGTCAGAGTTTGGATTAGTGGAATGGATGGGACTAATATCTCAGATCATTTTGTAATTTTTAATCAAGGAAGAAGCATCCAAGACAATAAATTATTTCTTACCCATTATAAGCATTCAAGTAACAAAAATCAGTTGTATTTTCATTGATACTGTGAAACAGATAGTCAAAGGCAAGTAAAACCAGTAATGGAGAAACAAAATCTAGCCTAGATCTAATTTTTTTTCACAGCTCGCTCATGTCATTAAGAGACTAAGAACTCTTAGGCAATGTGGGAGCCTATAAAGTCTATTGCTCCTTGAACCATGTTATGAACACTTGGTTCAGAGGAGACGGCCTGCACAGCTGTGAAAGTGACTCTCACTCTCTGAAGAACATCTCTAGTTGAGGTATCCAGACTAGTCTCCGACCTGTCGTGGACCGGTGAAAGACTTCTTTTTCGTTTTATTCCTGATGCTCTCACGGTTGGGCGAGACTCTGCCTTTGAGTCTTCACTCTTGGTTGGCTTCTGAGCTACCACTACTTGGTCTCCCTTTGTCTTGATCCCCATTTTGGACAACATCTCCAAGCAGATGTTGTCTTGAGCAGTGCGCGTGAACTCGTGGAACCTGACAGTGTCCACCCCGTTTTGTTGTAGCGCCCTGGTCACTACTCCCCCATGCACCAGACCTTGATTAACGAAACGACTTTCCTCAATAGTGAGAAGAATCATTACAGGAAGATCTATTTTCTCCTTTGTCTTCAGTGCGTAAAGCAATCTCACGTCTCTTGCATTGACAACGTGAGTGTGTTGGTTCCGTGGGGTGATATTATGGGTGAGCAGACTGAAGAGCACCCTATCGGGGATAGACATGTCTATGGCGTTGAAGTTTTTCATTGTAGCTCCAGGGTTGAGAAGCTGGACCATTTTTCCCCTTGAGGTCCTAAGTTATTCCTAGAGGTCTCCTTTGGAACTACGATCCCTTCAGGTTCCAATCCAAAGTTTTTGCATATCCATGACTTAGTGATGTTGACGATAACACCTTGGACTGTAGAGATGAGATAGTCGTCGTCATTGTCACTCTGGAGTGGTCCAAGATATGTCATGTGTTCTTTGAGCAGCTCTGTATATACAGGTATTGGCTCCTGAAAAAAGTCCACTCATCCTTGGAATTCCGGGAGCTCTTGAATCTTTTCAAGACCCATTTGCTCCATCCACTCCAAGTCCAATGTCTTGGGTAAGACATGACAGGATTTGTCATTGACGTTCTCTGCTTTGAACATAGCTGGTTTCAACTCCTTGAGTTTCTTTAGGCGTGAGAGAGCATGAGATGACTGTGGCTTTGCAGTGGCCTTTTTGTCTTGGAAGAGTTGTTCGAGCTTTTGTTCATGCGGGGACAACACCATCTTTTTCTTTCCCTTCTCCTTCTCTTCCTTTTGACGTTATTGGACCGTTTGTATGATAGGGGAGGACTCTGTATCGCTGTTGATGTCGTAACTGGGTTCACGAGGCGTCGGGGACCTGTCAGCGACTGGTTCCCCAAATACTTTGATAAGCATTGCTTCAGTTTCTGGGTCAGGCTCCCTTATGTCCTCTTCTTGACCCTTTTTTTCCACAGAAGCTTCTTGTTGTGGCCTGTCGTCACTTTGTACTTCCTCCTATTCTTCCAGCTGAACGATACCTTGGGTGACCGCTGGAGGGGTTCCTTCCTCATCGTTGGTGAAGTGCAACTTGCGAGTTGCTCCTTCAGGCGTTGAGTGAGCTTTTTGTGGAGTTTCTTTCTGTGTTTTGGCTCGTTTGGAGGCACGAGTCTCGCGAGCTACACGACTTGTAGTAACAGTGGAGAGATCTTGGTTCTTTTGGGGATTTTTGACTTTTGAATGTTTGGTCTCGATAGCAGGTGATGGAGCAGGAGAGGACATGATTTGTTTTTCTGTGGAGGTAGGAGTTGGAAGAATCTTGGGTATTAAAATCTCGGCTTGAATGCAATGGTGAATTTTAGGAAGGTGGTGGCTTATATAGAGAATTTCATCTTTGTACACCTCTCCTTCATCGGTTACCCTACGCACAAGCTGATTTTATAATTCTTTGGATAGGCGAGGGGGCGGTGATTCTGTTGCAGCTTCTATCGGCCTCATGTTGGCTACTTGTTGTGAGCATGCTTTGTTGGAGACAGCTTTCTTCTTGGAGCGGAGAGCGGATTTTGGTGCCATGATTTTTCGAAGAGATTTCTGGATTTTATGACCTTTTGCTAGAGAAATCTTTAGAGATGCTGTGAGGCGACATTTCTTTTGCTCTAAGTCTCGTAGGAAGTTTTTGTGAGAGAGAAGAGAATATGCTTTGTTTGCTTAGAGAGATTAGAGAAAGTGAGGGCAATAGTGTGATAGGAGAAAAACCCCCATCGCCCTTTTATAGATATCGAGTAACGGTCGACGACCGCTCCTTGTCCGCTCGCTGACATGTCCTAACAGTACTATTCATAACGGGCAGCGGTCGTGACGCTTGTCAATGATCCGTTGTGAAATTTTCCTATTTCTATCTGTTGGACTGTCTCTAACCTAATCTCACTTTTGTGGAAAATGACATATCTGCTTCAAGTAGTCGTTTGACATGTTTTCTATGCATTAAACGGATCGTTGACTACTGAACGACAATATAACAGGTGTTGCTCACATGTCGTTGAACGATCGTGGGAAATAAAAGGCAATTTAACTATAATTAATGCATATCATACCAAGATCATAAATAATCTTAGTAAACCTTTCTCTACTTAATGGCTTAGTAAAGATGTTAGCTAGTTGGTTTTCAGTAGAAATATACTTTAAACCAACTAATTCTTTTTCACAACAATCTCTAAGAAAATGATGTCTAATGTCAATATGTTTGGTACGAGAATGATGCACAGGATTTTTGGAAATAGAGATGGCACTTGTATTATCACACATAATTGGTAAAGTACCTGTTTTGACGTCATAATCACCAATTTGTTGCTTAAGCCATAGGAGTTGGGCACAGCAGCTTGCAGCAGCAATGTATTCAGATTCAGCTGTTGAGATTGCAACACTTTGTTGTTTCTTTGATCCCCATGCAATCAGACATGATCCAACAAAGAATGTTGTCCATGAAGTGCTCTTTCTATCGGTGATAGATCCTCCATAGTCTGCATCTGAAAATCCTATCATCTCTCTGTAAGATCGCTGGTCGACCGGTCGGTCACCAGTCATGATACCCATCTTAGTGCCGATTGCCGTTGGTGTGTCAAACGTCTTACATCCCTCCATTCCAAATCTCTTCAGCAAGTCTTTTACATACTTCTCTTGGGATATGATGGTCCCTTCATCATTCTGCTTGACTTGAAGTCCTAGGAAGAACTTCAATTTTCCCAGATCACTCATCTCAAATTCCTTTTTCATTAATGCTTCAAACTTTTTGCAATATTTCTCATCAGAGGCTTCTAAGATTATATCATCAACTTATACTTGCACAATTAGGAAATCTCATTTGTTGTTGTAAACAAATAGAGTTTTGTTTACTTTACCTCTTTTAAAGTGGTTTTCCAATAGATAGGAGGACAGGCAATCATACCATGATCTTGGAGCTTGTTTGAGCCCGTAAAGAGCTTTATCAAGTTTGAGTACCATGTCTTTTCCTTCTTGTGTCTCAAAACCTGGAGGTTGCTCAACATACACTTCCTCTTTGACGTACCCATTTAGGAAGGCACTCTTGATGTCAAGTTGGAAGAGTTTGATTCCTTTGTGTGCAGCAAAAGTAATTAGTAATCTGATAGATTCCATCCTTGCTACTGGAGCGAAGGTTTCTTGGAAGTCTATTCCTTCTTGTTGACGATATCCTTGAGCTACCAGATGAGATTTGTTCCTAACAACTTCTCCCATTTCATTCAGCTTGGTTCTAAAGACCCATTTTGTGCCGAGTACTTCTTGATGAGTGGGGTGAGGCACAAGATACCAGACTTTGCATCTTTCAAACTGGTTTAGTTCTTCTTGCATTGCATTGATCCAGTCTGAGTCTTGAAGAGCTTCCTTGACGTTCTTGGGCTCGATGGGTAAGACTGTCGTTGAGAAGGCTAGAAGATCTCGAGTTTGAGCTCTTGTCTGAGTTCCTTTGGATATGTCTGATATGATGTTCTCCATTGGATGATTTTTGTATAAAGCACGAGATTGATGAATGGTTGATGGAGAGAGAGGATCCTCGACATCATTGTTTCCTTCGTCGACCTATTGTTGACCTATCGGGCAAGTTTTCTTCAGTCGGTGATTCATATTTGGGGTGATCTTGATCAGCTAGATTGAATTCAAGATCTTTATCTTCATCAGATTCCTTAACCTTGTGTATGTCAGCTTCATCAAAGACTATGTGCACACTTTCCTCCACCTTCAGTGTCCTTTTGTTGTATACTTTGTATGCCCGACTTCTTTCAGAGTATCCAAGGAAAATGGTCACATCACTTCTGGCATCAAAATTTCCAAGGGGACTCTTTTCATTGTTGTGGACATAACATTTGCACCCAAACGTTCTGAAGTGACTTATGTTTGGTCTTCTTCCCTTGATTAACTCATAGGGAGTTTTGTTGAGGATTGGTCGTATGAGCGTTCTGTTTGTGATGTAGCATGCAGTCACCACCGCTTCTGCCCAGAAGACTTGAGGAAGATTGCTCCCTAATAGCATGGCCCTGGCTACCTCTTGTAGTGTTCTATTCTTTCGCTCAACTACCCCATTCTGTTGGGGTGTTCTTGCTGCCGAATATGTGTGACTAATCTCATGTTGTTTACACATATCCATGAATTGTTGATTCTCAAATTCTGACCCATGATCAGACCGAAGAGTCTTGATCTTGAGATTGAGTTGTACTTGGACTTTTCCTGCAAAGGCTTGAAATTTCTTAAAGACTTCGTCTTTGGAAGCAATAAAGAGTGTCCAAACAAATCGAGAGTAATCATCAACAATTACAAAAACAAACAAATTTCCTCCAAAACTTTTAACTCTCATAGGTCCACATAAGTCCATGTGAAGTAGTTCAAGTGGTTTGGATGTACTAACTGAGTTCTTTGATTTAAAAGAAGCCTTGGTCTGTTTGCTTCTAACACAAGCATCACAAAGATTGGTCTCAGATTCATTAATCTCAGGAAGACCTCTTACCAACTGTTTCTTGACAAGTTTTCTTAGCAAAGAAGTGCTAACATGCCCTAGTCTTTTGTGCCATAGAGTAGAGTCATCTATTGAAGCAGTCAAGCAAGGATGATTTGGACTGTCAATATCCTCTAAGCTTGTTACATAAACATTTTTCCATCTTTTTCCCTTTAGCAACTCTTTGCCATTGTTCTGACTTACTATGCTACAATGTGTAGGATAGAAGTGAACTGAATTCCCTTTGTCACAAATTTGAGAAACACTAAGCAAGTTGAATTTTAAACCATGAACTAACACTATCTATGACATAGTCAGAAGTAATACCAACCTTACCTACACCGATGATTTTTCCTTTCTTGTTGTCGCCAAAGGAAACGGTTCCTTGGCTTCCTGATTCGAGTGAGAAGAACTTCTTCTTGTCTCCTGTCATGTGTTTAGAGCACCCATTGTCGATGTACCAGCAGGGGTCCATTCTCACTCGATTCTACACTTAACACGTTAGTGGTGTGGGGTTAGTGTCCATAGAATGGTTGAACCCATTTCCACCATTTAATATTCTAAGATCATTTTTGACTACCCATTTCAGTCCTAGTTTCTTGAGTTGCCAATGCCTCATAAAACTTGTTTTATGGCAACTAGACTCACGATGACCGGGTTGTCTGCATAAGCTGTAGACATCTCTACAACTGGTCTCTGACCGGCATCCGACTTGTCGTTTGCTTTTCCTCATGGGTGTCTTAGAAACAGCATCTATCTTAGAATATTTTTCTTTGATGGTAGCTAGTTCATTTTCTTTAGTGTTAAGAGCAACAATCAATTCATCGATTTCAGGTTGTTTTTCATACTTCAACTTTTCATGAGCGGTGAGAATTTCACTATAATCTCTTTGTAATTTCATGAGTGCCATGAGATTATCTACCTTGTTTTTGTCCGAGGTTTTTCTCAATTTTTCATTTTCTTCCAAAAGTTCATCATTTTCAGTTTCTAATGCCTCTAGGTGATCAACTAATATAAGAGAAAACTTTCTAAGTCATAGAAGTTCAGCCTTTTGAATTCTCCTTCTAAGTTTAGAATAGTTTACCTTATGTTCTTCTTCTCCTTCTGATTCTGAGACATCATTGCCTTGTGCCATCAAGTACACATCTTCAAGGCATAGGTGAGCCTTCTCCTCTTCTGAGGTGTCGCTATCTGAGGTTTGATTGTCATCACTCTGTTCAGAATCTCCCCATGCGGCAACAAAGGCTTCCTTCTTTGGTCCTTTATTGAATGATCATCGGACAGGCTTCTTGACCCCATTGTTGTCCTCTCGTGATCACTGAGGGCAGTCCTTGATATGATGTCCGCGTTTTGAACACCCAACACATTTGTCATTGTTCTTCCTCTGATCATCCGACTCCTTGGACTCCTTGCCTTTTCTCATTTTATTTCTTATGAACTTTTGAACGTACCTCTTAGCATAGAGGGCCATTTCATCATTGTTCTCTCCTGACTCGGACCTTTCATTTTTAGCTACTTGAAGGGCTATGCCTTTTCCTCCATCTCTTGATGAGCTTTCCGAGTTTCTGTGTTGTAGTTTTAACTCGAAAGCCATTAGAGATCCTAGCATGTCTGCTAGAGACATCTTGAAGAGATCATGCACTTCTTGCATGGCATTGACTTTGCTATCAAAGGAGGCAGGAAGAGACCTGAGGAATTTCCGAATTTGATCCTCGTTAGAGATTGTTCTTCCAAGCACCAACATTTCGTTGATCAGCTTAGTGAACCTTGTATGCATTTCAGAAATGGTCTCCTTTTCTTCCTTCTTGAATAGCTCCCAGTGAGTGAGTAGCAGCTCAATGCGAGTCTTTTTGATCTCATCATTCCCTTCATAGGTGACCTCAAGAGTTTTCCAAATCTCTTGGGCTGTTTTAGCTGAAGCAATCGTCGAGTATTGCTCAGGGAGTAATGCACAGTGAAGTATTCTTATAGCTCGAGCGTTGAATACCAGCTTCTTGATTTGCTCATCCGTCATGCTGTCGATAGATATGTATTGTCCTTGAGGATTCTGGAAGGTGTACTCTCCATGTGTTATCACCCTCCACATTCTTGGATCGTCAGACTTGAAGTGAAACTCCATCTTGTTTTTCCAGTGAGTGTAGTTGTCTCCATTGAAGAGTGGTGGTCGATTTGGTGCAGAACCTTCTTCTGCTGCTAGAATGTTTGCATGAGACATCTTGATCGTCTTCCAAAGCAGTTAGCTTTCTAGAAGAGACCCGCTCTGATACCAATTGAAACCCGCAAGCACTCCTGATGCGTCCCCGACGTGTCGTGGACGTATCGTGAACTCTAATAAAACTTGATAGACAAGAGGCAACAATTAAACTGGAAAACACATTTCGATTGAGAATTTACACACACGAAATTCACTCAACCTCCCTTGCCCCACACACGGACTCCCGGACAGTTTCGACTTTACCCCTAAAGTCGTCAACCCTCTCCTGACTATCGGCCTACGGTTCACCACCGTTCCCCGACCTGTCGTCCTATCAAATACCCAATGTATTGATACTCTAACCCAGTCCTCCTAGCTCACCAACTCTCTAGCACTTACACACACCCCTAAGTCTGATCCACACTTGTCCATATTATCTCTATCTTTTCTCTCGTACAGGGCTTATGATACAAGGAACAATAAGGCACGTATTTATACAAGTTAGTTAAGATGTCAACTAACAACCTAGGAGTTGTAGACTCTAAGAGTAGAATACTTATTCTTCTACAAATATAATATCCACACCCTACTGCAGATTTTGTCCAACTTGATCTGGAGCCACCAGCACACGCGTTGCCTTGTGAATGGGCAAGTTGGTGGTGCGTCTCCCAAGTGGTCGGTCACCACTTGCACACTACAACTTGTCTGGCTCATTAATGCTCATAAATGCTCTCTTATGCTGTATTACGGCTATGTAATGATGTTCATCAATAGCCTTTGTTTATCTTGTTATCTTGCACATTAATGAGATACACCTTTTGTCGTGTGTTTGTCATGAGCAAGTTGTTTGTGGTTGTGAATAATCTGAGTGAGTTTGTCGACGTTGCTAACTCCGTTTGGTCCTTGTTTAATGTCTGATGTAAGAGATATGTGGTTGGTTCTTGACTGCTGTGTCTTGCTAGAAGTTCTCCGGAGCTCTCGCCGACAGGTGCCCGACTGGTAGAGCACATGTCGTGGATTGAGCGCGCTTGCAACCTTGCATGCTAAGCCACTCATGACTTAAGTGCGCTTGCAACCTTGCGTGCTAAGCCACTTATTCACCCGTCTATCTAAAATCATGAATCTTGACAAACACATTAGGTAGACAACACAAGGTTTGCTATCATCAAAACTAAAGGATCTTGTCTTAACATGTATGCGTAGCATGAATCAGTAGAGTTATAAAAGTGAATTATTTTTTATGCTATAAAATTCAGTTTCAGATTATAAAAGTTTCATATACATTGTGATGTGTTAGTAAAAAGTGAATCTCATGTTTCCATAAAATGAATCGGTAGTGTTACAGTAGTGAATCTTATGTTTATGTAAAATGAATCAAATAGTGTTACAAAATTTTGTAGTAGAATTTTTTTAACTTTTGTAACACTAGATTCATTTTACTTAAACATAAGATTCACTTCTGTAACACTACTGATTCATTTTAGGTAGACATAAGATTCACTTTGCACTAACACATCATAATGTAAAACATAAAATTTTAAGCTTATCAAAATATATCCATGATACATCTTGTTTTAAAGAGCATGAAATACGATGAACAATGGTATAGTTTTTTTATTTTTACACTTATATTTTGTAAGTTGACACTTTGAATTCTTTTTTTGTTTTTCCTACTCACCCAATCAGAGTGTGACACATGGCACAAAAAGTGGGTGAGTGATGTGATTTCTTTCTCATGAAGATTCGCTTTTATTGAATTTTTTCCCCAAATTTTCCTTATAATGCTATTGCACCAGTAATATTATGACATGTGTCAGTAGTGTTAGCTTCTAATATGTAGCAAGCTCTAGGTTCGAATTTGTGTATATCATATGCTTTTGGATTATGGCTCTTTCGGTTAATTGATACTATAACAAATATAATAGAATGTCATAGACCCATTTTTATTAATTTCAATTCCCGTCAAATGCCCCTATAGTGTCTAACTTTAGTCCACTGATGGCACTAAATGTTCACATAATAGTAAAAAGAAATTATTCTCTCCCTTATTCAAGTGTCGTTGCTTGGAAAAATTCCTCTACGGGTGTGTAGACACCAAAAATTCTCACCCCATAAAGCAAATTTCGAAATCATAAATGCAATAAGAGGGGTCGTCGCCTTTCTTTTTTCAAAACATATCGATGTGCGTGCAAAATGAAACCATCATTTTTTGACAAAATTCTAAATCATTTTTCAAAGCATTTCAGAAAAACACAATTCTTCAAACATGAATTTCCAATGACAATCTGATTTCAATCCTATCCCTTTTTGTTTTTTTATCTATTCATTTCTTTTTATTGTTCATGGATCTTTTATTTTATCCCATTTATTGTTATATTTTCTTGTCTTTTATTTCTTTAGTGTCTGCTTTTACTTTTATTATTATCATTTTTAGTATTATTCCCATCATTTTATGCATTTGGTATTATCATTGCTTTTATAATTTTACTTATACGTTTCTTTGTCTGCATTTTATTATTTCATGTTATATACGTAAAAAAATGATTTATTTTATTGATAAAATCCTTTCATCTTTACTTTGCATTCTTGTTTTTTAAACATTGGCGTTTTAGGGAGTCTATTCAATTTGTGTATAATTTTTGTGTTATTTCTTGCATTTATGTCTGTATTAGTTTATTTTTCCTTCTTCATCCAGTTATCTGGTAATCAACTTAGTCATGATCCAATCTGCTTCAGAACCAAAAAAATAAGCCCAAACTTCAATGCCTACTCCACACCAATCTCACCCACACCCAAACTAAACCCTAACCTCTTACTTCAGCTTGACAAAAAAAAAGCCTAGTGATTCTATACTTAACACCGGTCATCTCCTTCTTCTCTCAGTCGGCGGCCTCCCCCCTTCTTCTAAAAAAACCGAAAGTCCATTTTCCATACTTCTTTTACCACACTCCTAGCGGTTTACAAGAAATGAAATTCAAGCCAAATCGATGAGGCTCTATTTTCTTCTTCCGAAGACTCAACAGGTGAACAAGGAATACATCTGCGTCGCCTCTCTCATTTTCTTCACTGGCGATTGAAAAGCACATACGCTCTCCCCCTTATTCTCTCTTCATCATCGATCTCGCCATCTCACCTCCCCCAACCCTCACTAATTTCCATTTTCAACACCTCATAAACAAAACTGAGAAGAAGAATAACCCTTGTTCTTCAAGCTTCGGTCGCTTCATACGCATCCCGTACCTCCACTCCTGAACGACTGAAACAAATGACATCTACAAAGTGCTTGCGCTCCCTCAATTGTTTCTCATAGAGAACCCTAATTCAATCGATTTCTTCTTAGTGGTGACTGCCCCCTCTCTCAATCTAGCAGAAAATTAAAATTCCAAAACCATTTTCTGAATCTCTGTCTCGAAAACCTTCTCTCTCTTTTTGCACCTTTTCAATCTTTGGTGAAGAGATCGAAACCCCTACAACTGAAGCAAAAGGCACTCGCCTTCCATCATCTTCCAGTATATATGCATTGTAAATTTGTTCCGCCGACGCTCATTCTTTTTCGGCATTTGGGAAAGGCGTCAAAACCTCTCTACCGATCGTAACCCAGCTTTTGGACTCCGTTCATTGGAGATTCCATCTCCTCAGGTAAAGGTTGACGATGGTGTGCAATTTGTTACCAATTTGGTTTTGTTTTGTTCCGTGGGTCTCTGGAGGTCTGGCTTAGAACCAAGGCGGATTCAACCTGGTTTAAGTTGACGATGCAAAATCTGTTCAAATCCGTTGGTTGATTATTCGAATCAGGAAATTATTTCCTATGCTAATTACTCTCGAGACTGATTTCTTATGTTAATCTGCTAGAACCATCTTGCGTAATTGTTCTATGTCAGGCAGTTCATTTTTTTTACTATAGTCATGCTATTCGTCTCAGGCGCTCCGATTACAGATCTCGAAGTCGGTTGCACTTTCATAGTTGACTATTTCCATGTGCCTTCAATTTTGATTCAGATGTAGCTATACCGTCAGCTGTACATTAGTTGTTATGCTCCCTGCTTATTTGATTTGCTCTCAGCCTACTAAGGTGTTTTGAGACTGGAGCTAAGTTTAGCAAGTTTTATCGATTTTGTGGTTTATTCAGTGCTTACTAGTTGAAACATGTCGGTTTGGCTTATGATTATTTTACAGATTTGATTACATCTGAAGCGTATGCTGTGGGCTGACCTGTATCTTTATCTCATTATGCTATGACTCCTAATTGTTTTTGACCTTTTAGCCTGGAAAATCTGATCTGGTTTGTATGTTTTGTTTGGTATCTTGTGGTTGGAACTTACAGGTAGTTGACCCTATCACGTTCTTGCTTCTTAAGCAGTTCATACATATTTTTGGCTGACATTACTCCTGCTATTGGCTTAATTTGATTCGTAATTTACTCCCTGGTCTTGTATTTTGACCGAGTACATATCTATTGTCGGGAGTTGGATTTAAGCTTGCACACGCGGATTGTTTGGGGTTGATATTGGACCTTCCATGTTGAGCTTTCAGGACTTCTACGTGTCTTGGTTGCCTATGGGTTTGGGAAGTCCTAGCGGTATTACTTTTCCCTTTGCATTGAAAATTTGAGCTTGGAATAACATTGCCCCTATGTGTGTTGTATTGCCTATTTGCGCTTCGTATCTGCTCGGAAATAATGTTATTCAGCACTATTTGACTTGAACCACTCATCATCCTTTGGTTTCATATTTGACCGAGGTACACATGTTTGATTGAGTATGGGTTGAGCTTGATTGATGGTTGTGCTTGACTTGGAGTTTGTCCTTCGACTATGTTGACGTGTTTGGGCTTGATACTTCCTCACTGGAATGCTCATGGAACGGGAAACTACTCTAAGACTAAGGAAAGGGATCTTGGCTTGGACTACCGGGGTTTCCTCTTCAAACATGTAATGGTTGGTGCACTTTTTGCTAATCCTATCAGCTCAAGTGAGGCGGCGTCGAGGCGACCCCCATAGTAGCTTTAGATTTAAACTTTTCACTTGTATTTGTATCAATTTGTAATTTGTTTGTTATTTTTTACTTTCGGTTGTAGTGTTGTGACTTATTCATTTTTGTGACTTCATCCCATAACCGTTACATTATTCTCTTGCTTGCAACCTTTGATTGACTATTGAAAGATAGTAAATAGGATAAGACTAACAATTGGTTAGAAACCCATATAGTAGGACTCATCTTGTTAGTTTTTGAGAGTTTTATTCAATTCTGATTCGTTACCTAGATAGCTTTCAAATTTTCATCATATGTATATATCACTTGGATAGGTTCTGAAATCCCTTTTATGTGTATATGATTTATTCAGATAGCTCTCGAAATCATGTCTACATGTATGTGACTTATTTAAATGCCTTTGATATCCATGTCCACATGTATATAATTTACTTTACTTAGACAGGTTCTGAAATTCCTTCTTACATACATTGTTTTATTCAGATGGCTTTTGAAATCCATGCCCACACACGTGTTATTTGCTTATGTAGTCTCTGAAGCTCATGTCTACCTATTCGTTTATGTTGTTGGTTCATTTTCCTTGCAGTGGACTGGTTCTGTTTGGGTTTATGTAATTCTTGGCCCAAATCTAGGCTTTATTCAGACCTAGTCCATAACCAGCCAAACGGGTTGGAACAGGTGGCCCTAGAAAGTCTATTAGGTTGCCCTCTTAGTGGACCCTCGAAGTCCATTTTAGAAAAGCCTTGGGTTAGGGTATCCTCCATGAATACGGGTCCTAGACACGGCCCATATGAGGAATACCCATTTTCCTTAAAATTTTCTAAATCATCCCCTAAAGTCAGAATAAAATGCACAATCAATCAATCATCCATTTCCAAATCAATTTAAAAATCCAACAAATCAAATTCTACTTCAAAATCAATCTCTTTCACACTCTCTCATCAAATTCTACTTCAAAATCAATCTCTCTTATCAAATACACTTCAAAATCAATCTATCTCATCAAACACACTTCAAAATCAATCCCTCTCATGCTCACTCATCATACACTCTTCAAAATCAATCCCATCATACTCCAAAACCAGACATCCTTCATGAAATCTTCGAAATCAAAGCTTTTCGCACTCAACATTAAATACTCTTCATACACTCATTAGACACACTTCAACCTCACAAAGCATTTGAAATGCTTCCAAAAGTTCCAAGATCAAACTTCAAACTCCTTTCAAACTCCAATTGTCTCATAGCTTCAAATCATCTTCCAACTTCAATTTCTAAGGCCAAATCGAGCCAATTCTAAGCCCCAAATCCAACTCATTCATAAGGCCCAATCCAGCCCATATTTCAAGGCCTAAACCTGGCCCAATTTCAAGGACCAAACCTGGCCCAATTTCAAGGCCCAAATCCGGCCCAGTTTTAAGGCCCAAACTTGGCCCAATTTCAAGGTCCAAATCTGGCCCTCATTTCAAGGCCCAAACCCGATCCATCTCTACGGCCCAGATTCAGCCCATTACCTCATTCGATCCCGATTTAGTTTCAAATCCAATTCAACTTCAATTCCAATTTCAAATCAAATTCAATTTCAATCCAATTCAATCAATTCCAATCCAGAATCAATTCAATTTCAATCCCATTTAATTCGAAATTCTTTCATTCCCAATTCCATTTCATTTCATCTTCATTTCAATCCCAAATAATTCTAAACAAAATAAATCTCAAACTCCTTAAAACTTCAAACTCCTTTGAACTCAAGCATCTTGAATCTCTAAATGTCTCAGTAGCTCAACAGACTCGAACGTCTCAGCAGCTCAACAGACTCGAACGTCTCAACAGCTCAACAGACTCAAACGTCTCAGCTCAACGGACTCGAACGTCTCAGCAGCTCAATAGACTTGAATGTCTTAGCAGCTCAATAGACTCGAATGTCTGAGCAGCTCAACAGACTCCAACGTCTCAACAACTCAACAGACTCAAATGTCTCAGCAGCTCAGCAAACTCAAACACCTCAAACACCCTCAGGTACTGAAACCTGAACACCTTTAAACTTCATAACTCTTTCAAGCCTTGATTGTCCTACAGACCCGAGCGTCTCAAAGACTCAGTCATCACGAGATTTTAAATGTTTCACAGACCTGAGTGTCTCACAAACTTTTCGCACCTCAAACTTCAAAATGAACCCGACAATCTGTCAAACCTCACAAAATGACCACGAAACCTCTTTGACCCTTCAAAGACCCAAAAGGTTAAAACCCTAATTCCTTCAAAACCTCAAAATTCCCAAAACCCAAAGGCTGTGAACAACGTAAGGTCTGATCTCAATACGGAATTGAGTACGTAGGCAACCCACACAGGGTGCGACCCCACATCAATCAAAATACACTTTTGCACTCAGCCATCTCACCTCCAAATAACCCCATGCACTTCTAACCCTCGATTACCTCAAAAAACTCAACCATACTAAAAGTCATGAACTATGTAAGGTCTGATCTCAATAGGGAGTTGAGTACGTAGGCAGCCCATCTAGGGTGCGACCCCATTCAATCTAAAAAACCCCTTTCTCGACTCTAAGGCGGTATTCATGTCTATCAAACATTCAAATCCCCTCTGACTCCCACAAACCCTTGACTTCTTCAACTCTAAAAATCAGACTCCAAATCTTTCATTCTATACTCATTCGAATTCATCAATTCTTCTTCTTGGCGCTAGGTTGGCAGAAAAGCTCACCTCATCCACTCGTTTTCTCTCCTCCTGTCCTAATCCTATTCTTGACTTTTAAATGAATCTCTCTAAAAAGGTTTTTAAAGAAGGCAATCCCGATAATTGGAGACCGAGGTTTCCTCGGGCACCAATCTGAAGTCGTAGTCGTTGCCACTTCTAAGGGGTGTAACCCAGTACGAACCCATACAGAATCTCTAGTAGATCAGATAAGTTCTATCCATAGGCAACAAATCACCAGAGTCAATTAACTGTTCTTAGAACCCTTCTCCTCCCTTCCTGGTTCCTTAGGTCAAACTAGGTGGCGACTCTAGTCAAATTTCACCCTTAGGGCATAAGTCCGCGTGGAGCCCATTGAGAGCGGGTGTAGTGCACACTTGCACTCTCCCTTATGTTTTCTGAGAAAGACAGACGATTTAGTAGGTATTTGAGGGATGCCAGAATAACGAGTTTTCACCTTCCACAGAATGCCATTATTTTAGGATCTAGACTTCTCAGCCAGATCATATTTAGATAGATCCCCCCCCCCCCCTCATACCGAAAAATCACACTCCACAGGGTGAAATTGAGAGTTTATTCCCTACAAGCGGTTGATTATCCCTATAATTCCTCAACACGAGTGCTTATATATATTGCTTAGACTCGATAATGAGGTTATTGGCTTCTGCTACACCAAAAAAAGAGTTAATGCCTTTTACACATATGTCGATAATGAGAGTATCGGTTTTTTGTTTTTTTCATAATGCGAAGATGCCGCTTACTTGTCATATTTTTGTATTATAATGGCTAGATTTGTACTGCAATGACTAGTTTTGCTAACTTTCTATAAATGTTGTGTTTATGTTGTTTATTGATGATCGTTGCAACTTCCTAACTTTCTCTTGCCTAATCAACATTTACATCTCAAATTTCTTCCATAACTGCGACAAACATCTGGGATAAAATCTCATGTACACTTTTCCTAAACATAGATCTCAAATACGAACCTTATGGTATACATTTCCATTTATCCCACTGGTTGAAGTTTATATACACCCAAATAACTAAGTTTTCCACATTTCAATCCTTCAAAGATAATGTGAAAACTCTCGTCGACTTAGAGTTCGGGGGAGACTATGTTATCACCGATATGGTTTATCGAAAGCTAAAGAGCAAATATCCATCTGCTTCGTTTCTTCCATTTCAAATTACTAGAGATTCTTGTGTGAGGATGATGTTATCTAACTTCCAGCAGAATACCTATGTGTTGAATTTCTTGGCAATGCAAGTTGAATTCGAGCATGTAACTACTCTTTCTCAGAGGAAAAACGAAAGCAATGAAGATTCTCCCGAGCATGACCAGTTATGGGTCAAAGGTGAAAATGACAGAAGTTCGGATGTTAATCCTAAGATGGAACCAGAATATTTTCCTGATGATGACGACCTTGCCAACAAAACTGGCCCTTCTATACCATAAACTTCTTGAGCTTCATTCTCAACGCAAGTGAGCGTACAGGTCATAAGCCACATATCGTTAGACATTGATCAACGAGGTGTACCGTATTGAAGGCCAGGGCAGGAGTTTGTGAAAGGGCAGAATTTACTGACAAAAATATCCTTGTGATGGTTATGAAAGAGTACCACTTGTAGAAAAATGTAGATTTTGTTGTAGACGAGAATAACATAAAAAATTATTCTTTAAGGTGTCGAGAAGGGTGCAATTTCAGATTTCGTGTTGTGTCACTGAAGAATGCATTTGAATGGAGAATATGGAAATTCACTCCTCACTCATGTGCTCATGTCCTCAATGAGAATAATGATCGTTTCTTGACGTATCATTTCATCGCTGAAGCGATGATACCACGAGTCAAAGAGAATCCTGCACTACAAGTCAAGACTGTCATTCAGCTAACCCGTTCAAAATATAAAAGGAAAATCAACTACAAAAAAGCTTGGTTAGGAGGTGCTAAAGCCATAAGAGCGGTTTATGGAGATTGGTGCAGTCATATACGGAATTACCCAAGTATATCCTAAGAATCAGACAATTTATACCTAATTCCTACGCGGATCTAGATTCTATTGTTGTGTTCCTGGACAAAACTCAAACCACTTCAGATAGACAATTGAAGTGTTGTTTTTGGACATTTGGGTCATGCATTACTACTTTCAAGTATATGAAACCTCGATTGCAAGTAGATGCGACTCACCTATATGGTACATACAAGGGTAAATTATTGGTTGTTGTTGCTTAAGAAGGTAATAACAAGATAATTCCAATGGCTTTTGGCTTGGTTGTTGGGGAGTCAAGAGATGACTGAAAATATTTTCTTGACCGTGTTCGTAACAAAGTGATTGGAGTTAGGAATGATGTCACAGTGATTATGGACCGCGCCGGAGCTATAATGTCAATCATGAAAGAGGACCCGTACTAGCTTCCTCCGGATAGTCAACATTTCTTGTGTATCCATCACATTGCTTCAAACTTTCAGATAAGATTTGGAATCAAGGAATGGTAGAAGTACATAATCAACACAGGCAATAGTTAGATTTCAAACTACCTGCCTTCTCTAATATCTTTGAGTATCTTATGTCATGATATTGCTTACACACGGTACTTTTTTCAAGAAGGATATCGTTCAAGCAAGATTGAATCATTTAATTTCTCTTCACCCCTTCATTGCTTCTTTTTTCAATGAGCTTCCCCTAGAGAAATGATCTTGTGCTTTCGATGATGGTAAAAGGTGGGGTCATATGACAATTAACTTGGTGGAGTGCATGAATGAGGAGTTGAATATGGGTTTTGCTTCCAGTAACGACAATTGTGAAGAGGACTATGTACAAGTTAATTGATTATTTCGGGATAACTTGGAAACCTACACTGTACAAAGGAATAGTGGTTTATTTTTTACGAAGCACTATGTTAGACAAAGTAGTTGAGAACCAAACTCTTGCCAACTACCACCGTGTAGTTGTTATTGACGCCATGGATTTGGTGTATGAGGTGGTTGACAATGGAAATGTAAACCTAAGGCAAGACAAAGGAAAGTTTGTAGTCCAAATCAACTCAAAGGAGTGCGAATGCTGTGAGTTGTAGGCATTCAAGTATCCATGTTCACATGTCATGGCGGTGTGCTAGTATTACATTTAATTAAAGGAATTAAGTTCATGACATTTACAAACTGGATACGATAATACAGGTGTACCAGGAGAACAAGTTTATCCCACTCAACAACCAAGGGAAGTGGCCTATATACATTGAACTTACCGTGGTTCCCATTAATTAACCATTCACATGAGAGACACTATGTGCTTCTCAAAGAAATCGACAAACACACTATTCTATATTTGGTAGACCTTTGATTTTGCATGTTGTATATGTATGGCATAAAATTGATTCTATTGAGATTACCAACGAACTCTGATTGTCCTTTTTCACCTGGCTTATGTTGCTTGAATTGACTATTCATTGAGACTTCTCTCATTTGCACCAAGTGTTAAGATCCTCCCAGCAAGGTGACCTCTTGGTTTAGGCAAACATATATTAGTATATATTAAAATATCTTACAACTAAGATAACTTCACAATCACGATAAAAATAATTGAAAACTATCTTACATCCTACAAGATCACTTGAGGTTATCAAATAACCTATATCCGAGGTGTTATCATCAAAACACGGTGGAAGAAATGCAACAACCACCATTAATGAGATTATGTAGTATGAGATACACATATTCCAATGTGACAATCATTTCCTCTAATAATGAATTGACACTTTAATGACAAATTGCTACATTTTATGTCAATTTTAGTGTTGTGCTAAAAAGCCACAAATCAAAACTTGAATGAGAAAATCAATCGTTGATTGCGTTTAGTGTCAGCGTTCCAAGTAACATTATGGATTGTTTTTCGATTTCTTTTCTCTACTGCTTTATTTTGACAGCTAGTCTAACATCAGACAAAATAATTGGCCATCAAACAGATTATCAACAATACCCTTAGCAAATGTCCTCCCGAGATGTAGGTTCCTCTTTAAAAATGTCTTACCCTCTCTTCTGAAACCTCTTTGTGTGTTCAACTTTGGATCTTCACCCTAATACTCTTTTACTATCCTCAACATCCTCTTTTCTTCTTCTTCTTGGCGACATCATTTGTGTACGAAATGAGTCTCCTTTCAACCAACTATAGGGGTTGGGAAAATCCTGAAGTTGATAATTGGGTGTAGGAGGTTATCCACTCTGAATCTCCCTCAATTGTCTTCCTCGGTGAAACAAAGTGACCTAGGAAAGAAATGCAGTCATTTAGTAAGACTTTATGGTTTCAATGGCTTTGTGGTGGATTACATTGGTCGAAGGGGTGGTATTGCCCTTTAGCGGGATCACATTGATCTCCGTGTTGAATTCTACATGAACCATCACATTGATTGTTGGAAAGAGAATGAGTTTGAATCTTGTTGGCGTTGTATGGGTGTATATGGATGGCCTTTGGCAATTGACAGATGGAGGACTTGGAACCTCCTTCGACATATACGTGATGATATCCAAGCTCCATGCCTTGTTTTCAACGATTTTAACGAGGTTCTCTTTGGGTACGAACTAGGGGAGAAGAAACTGCAATAGAATAAGAATGAGAGATTTTCACAACTGCTTAAGTGATTGCGACTTAAGAGATTTGGGCTACACTGGTAACATCCATACCTTCACGAACAAGCAGGAGAATTATAACAACACCAAGTCAAGGCTAGACAAATTTATGGCCAAACTGGCTTGGACTGGTAAGTTTCCTCACGCTTGCAACATCCACCTTCAATGAGGCAGATCAAACCATAGACCAGACAATGTTATTATTCAACCGTTGTGGAGGAGAGGAGGAAGAACCTTCAAATTTAAGAATGTATGCGTAGAAAATAATGCATGTCGCAATATTGTTTGGGAGCTTGACATGGGATTGAAGGAGAGAGTAATTATGTCTGCAAGGTGAATAGATGTGGTAGGGCTCTTCGGGCTTAGAAAGGAAGAGAATCCCGCAGACAATCACTTCGTATTGAGGAGATTAAGACTGAGATCAATAGGGTGGTTGATCAGTACCCATCTTCATATGCGTGAACCGGTGGAGGGATCTCACCCGTGAATTGGATACTCTTCTTCTTAAGGAAGAGTCTCTATGGGCTCAACGAGCACACTTTCGGTGGCTAAGGGAAGGGGACAAAAATACTACCTTTTTCTTTAATCGTGTGCAGTCTAGAAGAAGGAAAAAACTTTTTTATGAGATGATCATGAAATCAAGGCTCGACTTGGAAAGGAGTTGAGGAGACTGCAGAGGTTACTTTGTCTCACTATACTGGTCTTCAAATCCAACCCATAATCGACATATCTTGGCCTGTTTGGAGGACAGAGTTCTGACGGATTTTCAGGCAGCCCTTGGTGAGAAATATACTAGAGAAGAAGTCATGCATACTCTTAAGCAAATGCACCCAAACAAAGCTCCAAGGAAGACAGTATTAATGGTATTTTTATCAAATCCTTCTAAGACATTATAGGGTCAGATTTCGTGGATACTGCACTCCAAGTAATCAATTCGAATACCATGCATGGAGGGATGACCTACACTCATATTGTCCTTATCCCTGAGAAATATAGGGCTTCTTCTTTGTAGACTTTCGACCCATCTCTTTTTGCAACACACTATATCGTGTAATCTCTAAAGTTCTTGTCAATTGGGTAAAGAATATTATGGGTACGGTTATCGCATATGACCAAGGTGCTTTCATTCCAAGAATTATATTCGATAATATATTGATCGCCCATAAATTCATCCACATGATGAGGATATCCAAGATGACCAAACATGGCCATTTTGCCCTTAAACTTGACATGGATAAAGCCTTTGACCGGGTTGAATGGCCATTTATCATTGGTGTATTGAGGAGTATGGGTTTTCATGGGCGATGGGTCAAGCTTGTTGAGAAATGCATCACCATGGGCTCGTTTGTTGTCTGATCAATGGATACCCATGCCAAATCCTTTTCCCACAGAGAGGTCCTAGGCAAGGTGTAGCACCCCCAAACACTGGCCTAGGAGCTAGGGGTATTACACGCCGCGTATTATTACTTAATAACGCAAGGCTCTAACTATCGCGAACAAATAAACAGAGTAAGGCCCAAACGAAACACTTGTATAAATAAATGTAACAACGTAACAAAGTATTCTTGTTCAAATACAAGGTAACAGTCAAAGCAGAAGTCAAATGTAGCTGTCAACGCTATCAAGGCCCGTAGCCTACAATGTCAAAACATAATAGTTTCAAAAGAGCTGAACAAAACATAAGCTAATTTCCAAGAGCTGAACACAGTGATCCTCGCTGATCAATCTGCAATGTTAGTAAGAGTAGGGAATGAGCATCCAACTATGCCCAGTAGATGACGAACATCATCAACCCGCATGCTCAAAACATTTAATTAAATGTTATCAAATCAGAGAAGGCAGAAAGATGGCCACATTCCAGTAACAGAAATCAATAGCAGAAGTCCAATCACAATGGGACTAAACAGAGTCAAACAACAGAGTCAGAAACAGAGTGGAACACTAGTCAATCAACGCATACAGACAGAACGGATACAATCCGTGAACAGAACGAGGAAACATCACTCGTGAGTAGAACAGGTGGAAACCTGTGAACAGAACGGGGATACCACCCGTGAAACAGAAGGACGTCCTACGCAGCGCGCTACGAGATAGCTAAACCAGCCATCCACGGTTCAGATACAGAGATAACTAGGTCCCAAAATAGAAGCTTAAATACAGTTAAGCATATGTGCTCCAACGGCACCACAAAGCATATAGATAGCTTGGAAATCAGAAGGGGAATCCAACCCCACAAACGGAAGTCAAAATAGAGCTCGAACGAGCAAGTTAGGGTGAAAACAGTGCCATGTCCGAATTGGTGTCCGGACATCAACGTTCGGACGCAAGTCGAGACTCAAAGGCCAAAATCAGACGAATGTCCGAACGTGTGTCCGAACCTTGAAGTTCAGACACAGGTCAAACTTAAAACAGAGACAGAGATAGAAGGGTGTCCGAACATCAAAGCTCGGACGGATGTTCGGACGCTTTCAGAAATCAGATACGCGTAAAGTCCGAACATGTGTCCGATCATCAAAGCTCGGACACAGGTCAAAGTAAAATCAGAGAAGTAGCAGAGGGTGTGTCCGAACTTCTGTCTGGACTTACAAGTTCGGGCACCATTCGAGACTTGTAAGTCGGACTCGTCCTTGCACCCCGTCCGAACATCAAAGCTCGGATGGAAGTCTGGAAACGTTTTAAAACTCAGAAAACAGAATGCAAATAGGGTCTATCCGAACATTAACGTTCGGACAGGCATTTGGACATATCAAAAGTGCAGCTTTCAGAAACGAATTGCACACAAACCAGAGGCTCAAACACACTCAAATCAGAAGCAATTGTAGAAAACAACCTTGGGGGTTTGTAGACACTAAAACAGCAATAAACACACAGATTCTCAAACACAACACAGAGACAATTCGCAAACCAGAAACCCAGAATCTGAAGCTCCCCAAGGCTGAACACACTAGCCGAATCCGAGAGCCACCTACCTCAATCAGCAGCAGAAGAATCCCAAATCCGAAGCAGAACAATCAACCAACGCCATCACAGCAATGCAGACCGAATGCAGTTCCAAAACACTGAACAATACATTCGCAGAGACAAACCGAATTTAGAACTTTGAACCCTCAAATCAGAAAACTACCCTCACAACAAAACCACAATCCATACCTGAATTCGACCACGAAACGCAGAGAAGACCAACAGTAGAAGAATCAACGAGGAAACAGAACACAATCTGATTCCTAATCAGATTACAGAGATGGGATTAGGAAAGGGAGAAGTCTCAAAACTGACCGATCGACGAACTGAACCAGTATCTTACCTAAATCTGATCCGGACTTCGCAACAGAGGAGGATCCACAGCCAAACTCAGATTGAAGAAAACGACAGCAGAACTCGGGCACTCGAATGCGCGTAATTTTGAGAGAGAGCAGAGAGTAGAGAGCAGAGAAGGGAGGAGCGTCTTCAGTTTCCAAACTGAACGAGAGTAAAGGCGTGAATGAGAACGTGATTAGGGAGTGGAGGAATTACTGATTAAGGGAGTAATAATTTAGGAAATGCTAATACTCACCAGAAAAATAGACGGAAGGGGAAAAAGACTTCTTCGCCCTTGTCTTTAATCGAAAGGACTCCGATGTCCTAAAGGATTAAACCACCCACTTAATCAACTTGCAACGAAATAAAATGCAAGGAAAAAAAACTGACATCAAACCTTAGGTTATAACACAAGGAGATCCTCTCTCACGATTCATGTTTGTTTCTTGTATGTAAGGTCTCTTTTACCCTCAGATATGCAAATCTGCTTGGGCTAACCACAGTCATTTCTTGTCGTGGACTTGGGTTTGATGTTACCAATCTTTTCTTTGATGACGACTTTGTTATTTTTGGTAGTGCCAAGCTTACAAATGCCATGTGCATTTTTAAGGTTATTGAAGACTTCAGACAAGCCTCGGGTCATTGTATGAATTTGATGAAATTTGGTTTATGTTCACAAATGGGCTGCCTGCGCAAATCAAGGTATAGATCTCGAACATCTTTGGCGTTAAGGAGGTCAAAGATGTGGTACTTTACCTGGGTTTCCCTAGTATAGTGGGATAGAGCATGAGGCAGATATTTGGTTATATTAGGGATATAGTGTAGAAATGAATTCAATCTTGGGATAGATCTATCTCTCAAGCAGGTCATGGCATTTTAGTCAAATCGGTCCTTTAAGCAATACCTTCCTATATTATGGGTGTGATTCGTCTTCCTGTCACACTAATTCGAGAGATTCAGACAACGATCAGGAAGTCCTGGTGGACAGGATCTTTGCATAAGAAGGGTATTAGTTCGAAAAAGTGGGATACTCTATGCAAGAGACATGATGAAGGTAGGCTAGGTTTTCGTGACCTAAGATGCTTCAATGATGCCATCCTTGCTCGACAATGTTGGAAACTATTGCAGCAACCTGACCTTCTGGTGTCACGCATTTTAAAGTCCAGATACTTCCCCAAGCACCAACTGCTTGACTCCTCTTTTGGTAGCAGGCCCAACCCAGTTCGGAGGTCCTTGTGGAATTCCCTTTTCCTTATCCGACAAGGGGGACGTATAGTTGTTGGCAATGGTTCCTCGATTATGATCATTGACATATGGCTCTTAGACAAGGACACTAGAAAACCCTGGGAGTGGTGCTTACCTATGAATGTTAGATATGAATGTAAGGTTTCTTGGCTTGTTAGATCAGATACTCATACATGGAATGAATTGAGAATTAAGGAATGGTTCCACCCGGAGGATGTCACCTTTATTCTTGGGACGTTCTCCCCAATCCTCCTTGCACAAATCGATGTTGTTGGGGGAAACAAAGAATGGTGTCTTCTCCGTGAAATCTTCTTACCACTTGGCATGGTCACTCAAATCTAAACCAGCTGGCTCGTCATCTTACAGCGACCGGGTGGGATTGGCTATAAAGAGAATTAGTAAGTGTAATCTCCCTTAAAGAATCTGTCCCTTCGGATGAAAGCTTCTTCATGGGATCCTGCCATGCAAAGCCATTGTTCAACAAAGATGTAGGAACAATATTGATGAACGGTGTCACCTTTGTGGTGGTCTTGAAAATTGTTCACGTGACCCTCAATTACCCTTTTGCCTATTATTGTGGTCGATTGAGCATGATCCACCTGATAATATTGCAAGTGTTGATGCATTCAGGGATTGGGTTATCCAGTTCTGTCTGCATTAGGAGCTAAGTTGTGTGAAGAAAGATATCCAATTATCATGGACGTTATGGTTCACAAGGTGTCAACTTCAGCATGAAGTGACTCAATCTTTTGATCAGGGAATGGATCAAGCGACCTTCTTTCTTGAGACTGTGGCCACATACGGGACGGAGTTCAACCAAACACCATGTGCATCTTTGTAGATGAAAGCTCTGTTTACAATGGCTCAGGATTGAGGGTCATTTGTAGAGAATCTAATGGAAGAGTCAAAGTTGTTGGTATTCATGGAAGTAAGACAGTTTAGGCTCTCCCGATTGTGAAGGCAAAAGCTACTCTATTTGGTATGGAAGTTGCCAAAAAAACTTGATTTTACCTCTATGATTGTCTTTTTATTGTGAAGCACCTTAGGGGCATTAAAATTGTTGGAGATGATGTTCGATTCGTCCTAGTTGAGGTCCTTAGTATTGCCCAAACTTTGACCTTAATATCATGCACATGCCCTCGCAAATATGGGTTTGTGTAGAGATTTTGGAGATATCTAGCTTAACGACATCCCCTTACTATTCTTAATCTTATCTCCCGACAATATATTTCTTAGTTGACTTCGAAACAAAAACCAATGCCCTTAGCACGTTGACGTTGGTAAACTATGCTCTAAAAAAGACAACCAGACATCGTACGTAATACTCTTCTAAATTTGAGACAAAAGCGTGATTTCGAACCTGCAACACTCTATTGGTTGGAAATAAAGAAAAAAAAGAGAAGGGCCAGGTTCCAATATGGAGATGACTATATTTGTCTTTTTTTACTTTGCCACATGTCAACACTCTATTGGTTGGAAATAAAGAAAAAAAAAAGAGAAATTGGTTAACACTCTACGGGTACACACGAGGAGGAGAGAGAGGGATGAGAGAGATTTTTTATAAATGTCATAACTTATAAAATATAAGTGTAAAATAAAAAAATTATACCATTGTTCATCATTTTTCGTGCTCTTCAAAATAAGACCAAACATGAGTATGTTTTGATAAATTTTTTTTATTTTTCATTTTTTGTATGTACATATTTTTTAAGATTCATTGTGAATCTTAAGTTTAAGAAAAGTGAATCAAAAGTTGTTACAAAGTGAATCAAAGGTTGTTAAAAAGTGAATCACAGAGTTGCTTAAAAGTGAATAAGAGATTTAAAAAAGGTGAATCTCATAAACAGAGATTGTGTTAACTAAAAGTGAATCAAAGGTTGTTAAAAAGTGAATCACAAGTTGTTACAAAGTGAATCAGAGTAATAAGAGTGAATCTCGTAAGCATAGATTAAGAGGTTTAAGAAATGTGAATCAGAGGTTTTTATAAAGTAAATCACGCGTTTAATAAAAGTGAATCAAAGGTTTAAGAAAAGTGATTCTCGTAAATAGATATTGTTTTAACTAAAGTGAATAAGAGGTTTAAGAAAAGTGAACCAGATGTTTAAGAAAAGTGAATCAAAGGTTTTTTTAAAGGAGAATCAAAGGTTTAAGAAAAGTGAATATTTTGTTTAATGCTAGTAAAGTTAATCCTACCACAAACTTATGTAAGGGTGGTTTTTAGGGTGTTTGGGGGGGGGGGGGGGGAGGTAGGGTAATCTTTTTGGCATTAGTTCTACACTTTGTATATTGTCGTCACTACTCGACAGTTTTTTAGAGCTTGTGGTTTAGGGTTTAGGGACCCTAAACCCTGCACTACAAACCATAAAAACGCCTTCGACGTTTTTAGCATTCCTAGGGTGGTTTTGAGGGTGTTTGGGGGTAGGGTAATCTTTTTGGCATTAGTTCTACACTTTATATTGTTGTCACTGACTCAACAGTTTTTTAGGGTTTGTGGTTTAGGGTTTAGGGTCGTTCGACCCTAAACCCTGCGCTACAAACCATAAAAACGTCTTCGATATTTTTAAATTTACTATGGTGGTTTTGAGTGTTTAGGGTAAGATTCATTTTGTTAATGAGTAAGGTTCATTTTATTATTAAAGAAGATTCATTTTGCTATTGAATAAGATTCACTTTAAAAATACCTAATATATACTCATTCCAAATATATAATATTTTAAATTTACCAAAACATATCCATGATACATCTTGTTTTGAAGAGTACGAAAAATAATGAACAATATAATTTTTTTTATATTTACACTTATATTCTATGAGTTATAATATTTTTTAAAAAATATCTCTCCTATTCACCCCTCCCCCTCCCGTACGCATACCTTTTCCATTTTTTTTATTTTTTTTCTCCGCAAGCACCATCCTCCCAGTTCTGGACAAAAGACCCTAACAAGAAAAACCGCAATAAGATTTCGGTTAAAAGAACCGAAAGGATTCGCGTCTTTAGGCTAGTCCGGGAAAAGGTGTCAACTTCCGCTTAGTACTCCTCTATCATTGCAACTCTTCTTCAATTCGCTCTATGGGCCTAAGTGTGACCTTACCCCCCACGTAATCCCTACCACAATTGATAAGACATAGGCAGATAAGCAACTTCCAAATGTGCTCCTGACGAACATAATTATCGAGTGTAAAAAATTGTAGTCACTCAAAGAGAAACCCCAAAATATTACATTACAATTCGGAAATCTCATTCTCACGCACAGGAATAGTTTTTTCTTTCTTCAGATGAGTAGTCACCACCATGTCAAAGCGTAATTCATACTACATACGTTGAGCAACAAAGTAGACCGTAGCGTCTCCGTCAAATATCTACTAAACTATTTCCACATTCATATTTGACTACATTTGGCCGCAAAATTTTGCATCCAGTAAACAAAATTGGAGTGAGAACAATTGCATCAATCTGTATTATGTGCCACAGTTCCCCAATAAAATGAGCATAATGCTGTGAACGCTCATTCAATCTCTTGAATGATTCGTTTTTTCCTCAGCGGCTGTTTCTGTGAGCTTCCTGGGCGGCTGTGCGCTCTTCGTCTCTCCTCTTTCCTTCTCTCTGCGTTGGTCATAACCCGCCTTAAAGTGGCAGCCTTGTATATTGGCCTAGGCAAGTGCCTGTGTCTGCAATTCATGTCATGTAAAAACATGATGAGCATTAAATTCATCTAATCAAACGGGTTCGTTACTCAAATGTCCAGAACCTTGAATCCCAAACGGAAAAAAATGCAAATTTACCTCACAATACGCTTCACCTCTGGAAGGTGTTTATAACGTTTTATTAATGCTTCATTGTAATCATGCTTCTTTTGTTCTCGGGGAAGAATCTGAAAAGCAAACGAGGTCAGTGATTAGAGTGCACATCTCTCTCAGTTACATATTTGCACGTTCCAGAACTACAGGACATTATTTTTCGGCATGTGAAATTGACAACAAGCTAATAAATTTCAGTAATTCTTCAGTTGGAAACCTCCCTGTCAGGGGACCAAGGTGCGTACCTCCATGAGAGGCAAGCCCATACAATAGTAACAGAGGTCATTACTACATATATCAGTAGCCAAGGCACATGCTATCCTTGAAGGAAGTTATCAATATTTGCACGTTTGACAACAAGGATGCTTACCACTCCAAGTTGCTCAGACGCTTTAGCTTTCCAAAGCCGAAGGTTTGTATCATCACTTCCAGATATCACATATGTTGCATCACAACTATACTTCACACAGAATACCCTGTGCAAACAAATTTCACATATGATTTTCACCAATCTTACATCCCAGTGCATCACCAAGAGTAGCGAACTTTCACAGACACTTCAGGAAAACTAGAGAGCAGCATATAATGGCACCTTTGCATTCTCTTAGTGTGATAGATTTCTCGACTATGGCCACCATTGTATGGAAAGATTCTAACCTGGAAGAACAAAATTCAAAACATAGCCCCCCAAGACACCTTCAAATAACTGTAGAAGCACATGATATGCAATGTAGTTTAAAACTTACTGTTCTATCGTAAGATCCGGTGACAAACTCACGCCCAGTGGGTGAATAATCAATATCCATCCTATAGATAAATTCACAACCATCAATTTTGAGATTCAAATTTGCAAACCAATTGAATATTGGAAGACAACTCAGAGCAATTAGGTATCATTCCATACACTGCTGAAACATGATCCATGTGAACACATTTTGCTTCATTCAGCTTCCTTGAATCATAAGTGTAGCAATTACAGTCCTCATTTGCCTATATCATCACAAAGTGAAGAATGCTTTGTAATTAAAAGAATATTCATGAAGGTAAAATCCACTTTGCAACAGATATGTTCCTGTCACCGAGAGTGAACCTCTATATAGAGCAGTAACTCAAAAGAACTAAGCTTCTCATCTTTCTCCCTCTGCACCTTCTATTAAGGAGATTATATCTTATCAGTGTTCAGGTAGACATGCAAGGAAAGTATTATAAGGGTACTTCCAGATAAGACTAGGAGTTCAAAACTTTTGGGTCCATCCAAATTAGAAGCAGACTACTGTAATATACTTGAATGGATTATCAAACTCCACCTCTTAAAAATCACCTTTCAAGCATCTCAATGATGCACAGGAAGCATAATAATTCAACTACTAAGTACTAACCCAAGGCATAAATATGAAACCAGAACATCAACTAGTCCGTTTACAAATAAATGCTTACAGCTGTGAAGTTCATAGGCTCCATGGGGTTCCAAGCAATTGCGTTAGTCTTCGTCTGATGGTAAAGTAATAAAGATCATAAAATCCAAAGTAATTAAACACATTAGCATGACTCTTGTCACCCCTGCCTTCATATAAGGTAAAAACAAAGCATCATAGAGCAGGCATCTTACCACCATGATAATCCTTCTTACTGGAGAGGACAATCTCAGATCATACAGTGTGATACTACGGTCACTGGAAAAGAAGCGAAGAAATTACTGAGAACTATTACAACCAGAAACCCCATTTTGCTGATTCTAATATACTACTGACATAAAGAACTAGATTTGCCCCACTAGAAAGTTCTACCATCCTTTCACTTAAAACAACTCCCTTTATTTGACCCTGTCCAATGTAAAACATATGACCTAGAAACAAAGGGATGTAAGAACAGTAAAAAATTTCCTCGAGTATGACAAATAGAATAAGTAGACTGCGACATAGCGGGAAAGAAGATATCTAAATTACCTTCCTGACGTTGCCAAAATATTGGGCTCTCCAGGATCAAAACAAACAGAAACTACTGTATTCACTCCCCACTCAAAGCTGTTCACTGGCTGAGACCTGCAGATAAACAATGCAAGTGGTACCGTAGTGTTGTACACATATTATAGACATTATACATTCACCAAGTATTCAAACTTGAGAGACTAATCTGATACCTGTTGTGGTCCCAGATATCCACTTGTGCCCCGCCTGTAGCGAAAAGACTTCCACCCCACTGGTGATCAATAGCCCTGTAGTATATTATGAAAACATGTCATACGTATACTCGGTGGAGAAAAGACGACCATTTCAGAACAGAGAGAATGGGGAAAAGAAGACTGTTATCTTACCGATATGCATAGTTCCCTGTATACACTGCAGATGGCTGTGGAATCGAGAAAAGAAGACCATTTCAGGCATTGAGGATCAAAGGAAAGCATGATACAGGTTATAACCATATTCCTTAAAAGAGAAAAAAAAATGGACTATATGTAGACAAAAGCTCACCTGCATGGACCTATTAGACATATCATCCGACTCCATTGTTGTTGCATCTGGCACATTCCACAATCTGACACTGGTACCAGGTTTTGAACTCAATAGATGTAGGGTAAAATAATACATGCAGAAAAACACTAGATGAAGATATTGACCATCCAAAAAGAATTTTGCATTTTTTTCTAAGGGAGGTAATGGTAACTGATCATGGAAAGGACAAGATCCAGCTTAATCTCTTTAATTTGCTATGCTCCTTGGTTTATATTTATGAGATGTTGCACTGGATTCTAAACTTACGTGCAATCAGTTCCGCATGATACTAACGTGCGCCCATCTGTTGATACCGTCACACCCTTCACAGCACCTTGATGACCAGGAAACTGACAAACTGTTCTTCTGCAAGTTTTTAAGAGCCACGTGTTATTGCAAAGTATAATTTGATAGCTATAACATTCATAAGACTACATAGATCAGGGAGCTCACAAAGAGAAGTATAATAGTAAGTATCATTACCTGGAAGCTAGATCCCACAGGCGGATATCTGCAAACAAGACACAGCGTCACAATCTTAATGGGCAGAATAGCCAATGGACTTACAGAGTTCATATAAAGTAAATTCAACAGCCTCGGACATAGCATTTCAGAAAAAACTCTGACACTAAAATAACAAAGTTACCTCCGTCCATGGAACCAGAAAATATTCCTTTCAAATAGTTGGGGTTCTTTGCCATGCACGAAACAGCATCAATATGGCCGTCCATTGCTCCAATAAACGGTTTGGCAAAAATCTGCCGGAATTTTGCAGAAGTTAGTCACTGCCCAGCCACATTAGCAAAGTAATTTCAACAATACATCATCTGATAAGAAGGGATTCAGCTTTCAATTTTGTTTCTTTCTTTGAGTATTCCATTTTAATGATTCCGAATGTTATGAATAATTAAACGATTATCGTGTTACCTTATCCAACTTTGCAGCGGTAAGAGCTCTAGTGTACTCCACCGCCTTCTCCTGAGGTCGAAGGCTCGGATCATAGTTGTGAAAAACTCTCTGGTTTTATATATACATTAACATACAACAGAACCAGTATAAGTAATTCGAGAAATAGAAATCACTAACAGTACCAATCAGAGAATCGCATTTAAAAAAATAAAAAGCGTTCCAATAACTAAGTACCTGCAAGTCTTGGCTTCGTTCACGTGTGAAATCCTCCGCAGTACGCGAAATCACTTTCACCTTCATAGTACCTCGATTGTTACACTGATAGGTAGGGGAAGAGACAGATGACCACTAACAACGACACACTACGGAGAGATACAGAGAGATAAACCCTATAACCGCCGACGAGAGAGCCGAGGGAAACGGCGGAAGGTCGGATACGGCCGTGAGCTGAGAGGAAGGAGAAGAAAGGCGAGCTGAAACAGCAATCTTAAAAGCCCAAACTACCTACCTATAGCCCAAATGAAATTATGGGCCCGTTCGTTCGCTGCGTGGGAATCTACGGCACATTAATGTCTACCTTAATGTTTCTTGAAATTGCATTAAAATAATGTATTAATGTCATTCTATGAAATGAACCGTTTTTTAATGATATTTACAGATAAGTTCATCTTTTTGTAAAAAGACTTGTTTATCCTTCCTAATCTATATACGCTAGCAGAACCAGGTGTGCAGATAAAAGTGAGGATAATATAGCAATCTGATATTCTTAAATATACTCTCTGACAACTTATACTTTATAAACGCAGCAAACATAAGCTTTATCATAAAGCCTCCTAAAACACAAAACACAGTAATTTTTTGGACCAAATCGCAAGAATGTTCAATCCAACATCAATTATTAAGCCCATTAATGTGTATGTCAGTGCCTTAATCGTGGAAACGAACGCACCATATGTAAAACTAATCCATAGTTGTAACACCCCAACAACAAACACAACACTTAACAAATGATTGCAGCGGAATACACAACTTAACATTTACTTAATTCATTGGTGTTACACGTCGTTAACCACCCACGTGGCTAACAAGGCTAATACTTATACATTGTATCGGTCTGATGGACCAGATTCCTGAGCACTTACACATTACAATCCCGTTCCATTCCTAACAATCAATTACATTCATATTCCAACTGTACCGAGTCTTTACGAACTATTGTTGATAACAGTTTCGGTCTTCCTACACCTACAATACATAAGTAATTAAATAACTACCCATGCACAACAACCACCCCGTCCTACTCTCGAACGGCTTCCAGCTCCATTGTACCTGAAAGGAAAAAAAAAAGGGTGGCCCCTAAGGGGCTCAGCACCTTTGCTGGTATGGTAATCGTGCAGCCCGCACACTACCGGGCCACGCACAACTAATTGTCGTCTAAGCATGCAGTTGTTTATATTTAAATCATGCATGTAGAACCATAACACATTAACATACATACAACACCCATAAGCATAGCAATACTCATTGCATAGCAACAACATACACATAACATAATAGGAACGAATCCCTTAAGGGAAACGAATCAAGCATTAGTTAGCCATACTTGGTAAGCATAGAGAATGATTTCAGTCTCATGTTAAGCTCGTTCCACAATAACTTACTGTTCTTCTTAGAGAACGTATACCTCACTCGAGATATGTCGGATATTATATAGTTCCGAACACATCTTACCCAATAACTTTGCCTAGAAGTGTCGGTCTTAATATAGAACCGATCACACCATCACACCATAACTTTACCTAAAAGTGTCGGTCTTAATATAGAACCGATCACACCATACACCAATCCCCCTAGCCCGAACAAAAGTCAGGTAGGAAAGTGATAAGTGCGAAATATATATACTTTTAGGGTTATAATTCTTCCTATTTTGTCAACAATTCATGTCATATTTCTCACTTATCATATGTTTTTCCTTAGATTTGTGTTTTGATGTGAACTGATACATTTTATGTGTTTTATATATATATATATCGGCTGCACTTTGAATTCGGGGGAGCATGAGTTAATGAAGAATGATATTTTATTAACAACTCACGCACAGAATTTCATTTCATAATGGTGCCACATTGATTAGTGAATGATTGCTGAATCATGATATTATCGGCAATATATTATCATTAACACATGGATGAAGTGCGACACTCAGGAGATACAGTTCATTCATGATGAAATTAACATGACATGGCATGCTGATGAAATCTTTATCTTCAATATAAGATTAAACGCGGCGAAATCGGCATTCCAGTCGTAATGTTTTATCAATTTAAAAGATAAAATTTTATCTCTTTCAACAGATAAAGAGATCTCGATGCTTTATAATCAGAGGGGAAGGTTTCAATACCGGGTCGGACGCTCCATATACAGGAGGCTTACGCCTCTCTTCATTCACACCGTCATTCCCTCACCATCATTCACGCCACCCAGCCGTATTTCAACATGCTGATCGTCGTATCCACCACTCACCACGTCCATCATCTTTATACACCGCTGCACACCAGATTGTTGATTCGGAGGAGGAGCAACGCAGAGACGGAGAATCGAAGATCCTTCTGGAACTGGAGTTTCTTCTTTCCCTATCTTTACCATATTTAATGTTTTCTTGCGTTGTTAATTTTTGTTTCTGAATCCATGAGTAAGTAGTTGTTTTAGTTCCCCGGGTTGAGGATGCGAACCTATTTCGTAGAATTTTATCATGTAATTATTTCACTACTTTTATTTAATGCAATAGTTTAATTCTTGTTTCTCATGCACTTTGATTCTCTAGCTAATTATCAAAGTTACCTTTGTAGTTTTCTAATCAAAATGCGGTGCTGGGATTAGTTAACAAGACATAGGAAGTTAAACCGGATTAACGACTAGAAGCGTGACCCCGTCTATAGGTTAATCTGTCTCCAATAGAAACCGTTCTTAAAGCGATTGATCTGTTTCCGGATTAGAGCATTAGTCTGTTGCTAGTTCTTCCAGTCAATTAGAATTAATTGTACATGACCCGGTCGGTGAATTATTTATAGTTCCTGAGTTTATTGCAATGTTAGTGAAATTGTTATTTAATAGGATTTGACGAAATAAGTTAGCAGAGCAACCCGAGGAGCACTTTTATTTTACCACATTAATCACCTTTAATTTTCATTTTATTCCAATTTATTGTTTGTTAAATATTTTATTTCTTTTTCTTAATTCACTTGCAGTTAGATTAATTAAGTAAAACCTGAAAAAGTGACGTTTCATGTTTTCTTCGTTAAGTCTCAGTTAGTTAATAAATTTGTCAGTTAATTGAACGAGGTCCCTGAGATCGACAACCCACTTAATTCACTATTCCGCAAAACGATAGGTACACTGCCTAGGTAGAGATAGTAACATATTTCTGCTAACAGAAAGCCTTTTATTAGGCTTGTAGGTGATTGTAATCCAAGAAGGAAAGACAACCAATAACAGAGAGGGAGTTAAAGCGAATATAAACATCAACTCCCAAACACACCTTACACATAATTCCCCTAGCCCGAACAAAAGTCAGGTAGGAAAGCCTTTTATTAGGCTTGTGGGAGATTGAATTCCAAGAAGGAAAACAACCATACATGGGAGAGAGTTGAATCCAATATGGATATCAACTCTTGTACATACGCGCGCGACCGAGACTCCCGGATTCCTCACCCCCATAATATATATATATATATATATGTTAGTTAGAAGTTCCCTTATGGAACCTTTCACATTAAGACACCATTTGGGGTTACAACCTGGTTACTCACACAAGGGAGGTAAGTCACCATACGACTTACGCGGTCAAACAATTGTCGTTACACAACGACATACACAAGAGGGGTCAACACCCTTACACACAACAACATCACGCACCTAACACACGGATAGCCGTAGTTAGAACGTTCCCATAGGTCGGGTCGTTAAATCCGAATATCGATCTCTTATGTGGTCCTAGAGTCGGTTAGCTATGGTTTAACACTTTCGAGGTTAAACGGTATTGGAACTAAATACGCCACATAATGAATTACTGTAAACTCATTTCATGCTATTTCTTGCAAGGTGGCAAACACACAAAAAAACAGGTTGGCTGTAACGCCCCTATTAAACAAATATGCAGCGGAAAATAAAATATTATGGTGTTTACAGATCATCGGGTTCCAAACACCCGGCACAAACCTCACCAATTACAACTTATAAAATTACAAAAGCTACGGGCTGAACCTCAAGAAAACTTAACGTAAACATAATAGCAATGAAATACATTAACTCTCCACAAAACCTAATCCCATCCCAAACACTCATTCTCTTCGTGGCCACCTGTATATCAACTCGTACATGCAAGATGAAACCAAGCAGCCCACCCCGAGAGGGGTGAGTCAATTCCCTGGAATGGAACTGGTACGATCCTCCAAAACAAACTTATAATATAACTCTTTAATAAATAATAACTTGAATACAACCACTTAAAATCACACAGAGGAACAAGGCACTTTAAAATCACCAAGTCAAGACAACAAGTTGCGAAAGAGATAAATAACAGAAAGTTAAAGTTAGTCAATCAGAAGAAATCACACCATGAGTTAGTGAACATCCATTGCTTGTGTTAGATTCAGTTCCAGTTAGGGGTAGGAAGACCCAAGTAGTCACAAGGACTAGGAATGAAAGAAGAGATCCAAGAACCCATAACTCAAGAGTGGAATAAAACCCATTGGGAGAGATGGCCCCCACCGCCAGTCAGTTGTCACAAGGACGAGGTAAACAGACCTCCGCTGTCAGTTGTCCATATGGACGAGGTATAGCAGACCTCCGCTGCCACCGACCCGTTCTCAATCATCGGTGAAAAGTGTGTGCACCACTTAATAGAAAGAATCCATACTCAGTACCAAGATTGACATTTTCCCATATTCCCACTAGATTATTAACTGCACAAGGGCAATACCAAAACACTCAGTCCTACAGAGTGCAGAGGCGTAAACCCTCAGCAATTAATATCTAATAGAAAGAATCCATTCTCATTAAGGTTGATCAAACTCGACTCATGGATGAAACAATACCCATAGTCCAAAGGAAGAATTTACCAATACCGGATATTTTCCTATATTCCCAGTTACCCACTAGATCATTAACTGCACCAGAGCAATACCAAAACACCCAGTCCTACAGAGTGCAGAAGCGTAAACCCTAGGCAGTTAATATCTAGTGAAACAACTAGATAGGAGGAACCAATAACCAAGGAAGTTTCACATACAGACTCAGTTAGTCATATCAAGCTCAGTTAGTCACCCAAACAGATTCCTTTCAAAATTCATTCAAGGTCAATTAGCGTTTTCCAAAACGTCTCCTTAAGTCAGTTAGCATCGTATAGGAGTACGAGAAATCATACCTGGTATGCGAAGAAGCAGTAACTAACTCGAATGAGTGATCCCCCAATAATAACCTATAATTAAGGTGTTCCAAGTGTTGATTAGTTAAGGGACTTATAAACTAAACATCTTCTATTCTTACTGATTTATAGTTCCAGGTTTACCATTATTCCCTCACAAAGATTTGGGCTAGATTTTGTTAATTAAATCTTTTGTTAGGCCCATTTCGTTTAATTTGTAATAATTTAGGATTTATCTCGAGAGTGGCCCTAAACTCTCGTTGAATTGTTTAAGTGGGCTTTTGGAGTTCATGGACTTGGGCCCAGTAGGATAGCCCAAGCTCGCGTTACCTTTTCGTTAGTTGATGAAACTTCCTAAAAAGAGCTTGTGAGGTTTTGAACGTGCAACCTCGATTTAATTCTAGATTTGACTGGACCATTTACGCCATTGAATTTGTATGTCTTGAGGGTACATTTAATTTTATTCCAATCACCCACTCTTAGTGATAGGGTTAGTTTAATTAAACTTTTAGGTTATCGTTGACTAATTTTTTTACAACACTGATTAAGGTCCTAAAGTTTAGTACATATATTCTTCTTATTATATTTCCCACAAGGAATGTTATTTCCTTCATCTATTCTTAATGTATTTATATATATCTATATATATATATATATTAAGATTTATCCAGAACATTTTTAAGAAATTTATTGTATTTAATTATATTTAATAACTTTTAGACATATCCACAACCGATATATGGTTTATAAAATAAAGTATTTTCCTTTATTTATTAATATATATATATATATATATATATATATATATATATATATGCATGTACATGTATTAGAATTTATTTAAGTCATCCTTTATGTAGCTTATTGTATTTAAATTATCTCCATTAAGTTCAACATATATCTGCATTCCATGTATGTTTTATAAAGTATTTCTTTTGTTCCATTTTAGAATATTAGCTTCTATAGTATTTAGTTAATATAAGTGTTGATTAATTTATGATGAGTGTGAATTATGAATGGTTTTTAGTGATCTTTAATGCCTAATTTGTATACGCACATCGATAATATTCCACACTTATCTTCCGTTTTCCTTTGGTTTGTTGTTTGTTAAGGCTTGATACCTTTTTCTATGATTAAATGCAGAGAAAAGCCAAGGAAACACTAGATTAACTCGCAAGGGAGATAATGCAACAAACGGGGGTCGAATCGGAGTCGAAATGAAGAATTTAGAGGATTTTTGAAGGTCTGTCCGAGCTTGTGTCCGAACTTACAAGTTCGGACGCAAGTCGAGGGTTCGTGTGCTGCGCCTGATGGAATGTCCGAACTTGTGTCCGAACTTCCAAGTTCGGACGCAAGTCGAGGGTTTGTGTGCTGCGCCTGATGGATTGTCCGAACTTCAGTCCGAGCATCGAAGTTCGGACATAGTTAAGAAAAGCCGGAGGTCTGATGTACGGAGCATGTCCGAACTTGTGTCCGAACATCCAAGTTCGGACACAAGTCGAAACTTTCTGACTTGAAGCGCTCAGAACACTGTGTCCGAACATTGAAGTCCGGACCAATGTTCGGACGAGACGAAAAATTCAGCATAAACTCGGCGTTTTGAAGGGAAAAAGAGAGAGGAAAAGTCTATTTAACTGACCTAATCAGAGGAGAAAGGCATTCATTCATCATCGATCATTACAACACACACTCTCACACTGATAAACGAATTTCTCTCCATTCATCCACGCCAATCGCATCAGTTCACCTTCATCCACATTCATCAAGCTCATCACCATCGTTCTGGAGGAGCATCGTCAGAAGGGAGTGAAGCCATCATCTTCAACCTTACACCTGCATTCATCGATCTGGATAGTCGTTCAACAGAAGGGTTTCTTCCTTTAGATGATTTCTATGTTGATTGTATTTATCTGTTTCTTTGCAATGTCTGGCTAGTAGGGATTTAACTCTGGGGTAGGGTTTGTTCAAGATGGATTCAATGTAGTTAAAATTCTGCAATTTGATTATGAGGCTGTAATGGATTGTTTCCAGGTTAATGATTATCAATCTTCTTCTCTATCAATTTCGCGAGTTATAGAGTTGTTTTGCGAAACCTATTAGGATCAGACAAGGTGATTAATAGGGAGTTCGAATTAACCTGGGAATTTGGGGAAGGATTAGTCGGATAGATAATCTTTCCTACGAACGCTAACAATTCTTTGTGCTTATTCCACCTATATGTGTTTTGCCAACTGCTAGATTAGAGTTGTCACGTTCTGATAGGTGAGCTCTTCAATGAACTAGGATTTAGCATTGGAAGAGATAGAAAGAATTGGCCTTTCCGTTTCTCATAATTAAATTGTAGGAGTTACTAGATTCAACCAGAAGAGAACAACCCGAGCCCGGAGTTCCACTCATATTATCAAACTCATCATTCATTTTTACCGATTGCTTAATTCAATTCTGATTTGCATTTATTTGATTCAGTTCCAAAAAACAATTCACAACCCCCCTGAGTTTCCAGTTTTCTTAGGATTTAGGATAGGACTTAGGCTTATTTATTCAAGTCCCACGGTTCGATACTTGGTTGCTTAACTTTCTATACTATAGTGACCGGGATTTTTGCAACCCGACAGACTTATTGATTTATTATTTTCTAGATTGATTTGTTTAGTTTTAGTAGATCAATTTACCTGTTTGCAAAATGGCGCCGTTGCCGGGGACTTGACTTTGTCAAGTCCTTTGCCTTGGTTGTCAATTGTTTTCTAATTTATTTGATTTGTTTTGTGTAACTGTGCAGGTGTTTGGTGAATGCACGGTACTCGATCTCGAGGTCCACCAAGATTCAACTTAGACCTAGAGATCAACCGTACAGCTCGAAGAGCGAGAAGAGCACTCACCTTCGCCATGGCTGCTAACGGACCAGCCAATGCCAATGCTGAGCAGGCCACTTTGGGAAGTAAATCGGCCGCCAGCTGCTCCTAGAAGAGGACCAGTGACTCTACCGAACCTCACAGCAGAATTAACAGCAGAATGGCAAAAGTTGAAACCGAGCACATGACAAACGCTGTCAGGAATCATCCAGCAGGGACCTTCTCAGGCGCAGACCCGGCTGATGCACTCGACCATGTCCATCGGTTCTTAGTCCATTTGGATTCGCTGGGGATGTCGCAGGGGCTTGAGGAGTACGCTCGGCTGTGCTTATTTCAGCACAGTCTATCAGGGGAAGCCTCGAAGTGGTTCCACCGTCTACCACCAGGTATCATCACTACTGGGAGCTGTTGACGGAGAGGTTTTACGAGAAGTATATCCCTATCTCCCGGACCAGACAAATGATCGCTGACCTGACCGCTTTCAGACAGTCCGGCGGTGAGACAATCTGTGAAGCTTGGGATAGATTCAAGGAGCTGCTCCGCCAGTGCCCGCATCACGGTCAGAACATGACATCCTTGGCCCAGGGGTTCTTCCAAGGGCTGAGAGATGAGCACAGAGCCGAGGTCAGAGCCGCACTGGGTGGAAACCTGCTGGCTAAAAGCGGAGAGGAATTTATGTCAGCTATGGAGTCCTACTGCGAGGAGCTCCACCAATGGAGCAACAGTGGAGGAAGGGTCTTCACAGTTGGGCAGACCTCCTCTCGGACTCCAGATCCTATGATGGAGCAGATTGCTGCTGAGTAGGCCCATTTAAGTACCACAGTGGGCAATATGGCGAAGATGCTCGAGCGGCTCACTATGGGACAGACATCTGTGCAAGCCGTCAAGCAGGTGTCTACTGGTCCAAATGAGGTATGCTGTTCTCAGTGTGGAGACAGCCATGATTATGAAGACTGCCCGATGGTTGCTGAGATGAGGCAGACTGAGGAGGTAAATGTAATTGGCCAGTACAACAGGCAGCCTTGGATGCAGAACCAACATCCAAACCTGAGGTACGGTAATCCAAATAACGCCCTCAACTCACAACAGATGCAACCTCAGAGGGTAAGTTAGGGAGCACCACCCGGTTTTGTTAGGCCACCATACAATTAGTTTCGGCCACAGCAGTCTCCAGCTCAGTCGTCATCACTGAGCTCGAATAATGCTAATTTAAAGGAGATGATGGATAAACTGATGGCCTCTCAAGAGCAACAAGCAGTGATAAATCAGAATCTGGCAGCTGGCCAGCAAAAGCTTGAGAACGCTATGGTGGAGATGCAAGGAACTATGAGTCAGTTGACTCAGTTCCTCCTACAGCAGAGACCGTCTGGCTCACTGCCTTCCCAAACAGACCCCAATCTAAAGCTCAGTTGAAGGCAGTGACGGTCTCAGAAACCGTGGTAGTGAGGACTGCTCAGATTCTGAAGAGGTGGCAGCGTTACCTTAAGAAGTGGGAAGCAGTTAATAAATAGAAATCAAGTGGCTGAGGACCAAGCTGACGAGGAGACCGGTCGCCCTTCTTCTAGCACTGGTGCACCGTCAGGGCCCCCAGCCCCTCCTGAGGTAGTTGTTGAGGAGACCCAGGCTCCTATTTCTTCCCCTTCTCATATTTTGACTGCTAAAAACTCCAAGGGTAAGGTGGTTCCGAAGGAACTTCCTTTCCCTAATAGATTAAAAGAAAGAACTTGATGATCAATTTGGGAAATTTTTGAGTGTATTTTCGAAGCTTACAATTAATATTCCCTTGATTGATGCTATCAAGCAGATGCCTAACTATGCTCGCTTTGTGAAGGATTTGATTTCTAACAAGCGAAGGTTCAAAGAAAAGGAGATTGTTCAGCTGACAGAGACGTGCTCTGCAGCCATCCAGCAGAAGCTCCCTCCAAAGTGTGGAGATCCAGGGCAGCCCATCATCCCTTGCACCATTGGAGACATGGACTGTGGGTACGGACTCTGCGACCTTGGAGCAAGCATCAATTTAATGCCGTACTCATGTTTAGAAGCTTCATGCTGGTGAGCTTGTCCCAATCAACTTTAATTGCAATTGGCTGATCGTTCCTCAATCAAACCTCGTGGTATGGTTGAGAACGTTGTGGTAGGTGTTGGTAACTTCTTCTTCCCTGCTGATTTTGTTATTCTTGATATGGATGAGGATGTGAAGTGCCATTAATTTTGGGTAGACCATTCCTGCGAACTGCTAAAACTGTCATTGATGTTGACAAAGGAAAAATCACCCTGAAATTTAATAATGAGGAGCTTAGTTTTGATATCACCAAGATGATGAGAACAAATGCTTCTTCTCATGCTGTACTTTCTATTGATGTCGACTATACTGATGATTATGATGCATTTGTCGCTGAAAGTACTGATGACTCTTCCTTCCTGTTTGAGAATTCTGATCTGTTAGAACAGGTGTTATGCCATTCGATTGAGGATGACAAGGAGAGCACTGAGGTAGCTACTGTTGTCCAGCAGCTTAACCAGGGACGAACCTATTTTCGCCCTCATGCTCCTCCTGTGGAGCCACTGGACAGGCCTACTCAGAGGCTCATTCCTTCAGTAGAGAAGCCCCCCACTCTTGAATTAAAAACCTTCCTTCAAATCTTAAATATGCTTTCTTGGCAGAGGGTGGCGCCCTGCCAGTTATTATTTCTTCTTCTTTGTCTGTTTCGCAGGAAAGCAGACTTCTGGAGGTATTAGGAAGACACAAGGGAGCATTGGGGTGGTCAGTGGCAGATATTAAAGGGATCAGTCCAGGGTTCTGCACTCACCGAATCTACATGGAAGATAGTATCAAACCAGTGAGGCAACCCCAAAGGAGATTGAACCCCAACCTGAAGGAAGTAGTGAAAGCTGAGGTTTAAAGCTTGGATGCGGGCATCATCTACCCCATCTCTGACAGCCGCTGGGTTCTCTCCGTGCAAGTCGTTCCCAAGAAAGGAGGAATTGTGGCGGTGCCCAATGATAAGGGAGACTGGTGCCTCAAAGACAGACCACTGGCTGGAGGATGTGCATAGACTACAGACGTTTGAACGAGGCCACAAGAAAGGACCATTTCCCGCTGCCGTTCATCGATCAGATGTTGGAGCGACTGGCTGGGCAGGAGTACTACTGTTTCCTTGATGGATACAGCGGTTACTTCCAGATTCCCATCGCGCCAGAGGATCAGGAGAAGACCACCTTCACCTGCCCTTATGGCACGTTTGCCTATAGGAGGATGCCATTTGGTCTCTGCAACGCACCAGCCACCTTCCAGCGGTGCATGATGGCCATTTTCAACGAATTTATTGAGAAGAGCATAGAAGTCTTCATGGACGACTTCTCGGTGTATGGCCAGAACTTTGATGTGTGGATCTGGATCAGATACTAAGCAGATGTGAGGAGACCCACCTGGTTTTAAATTGGGAGAAGTGCCATTTTATGGTACATGAGGGTATAGTGCTTGGGCACAGGGTCTCCAAAGACGGCATTCAGGTGGATAAGGCAAAAGTGGAAGTCATTGAGGGGTTACCTCCTCCCACTTCAGTCAGAGGAGTCAGATCTTTCCTGGGTCATGCGGGGTTCTATCGAAGGTTCATCCAGGACTTTTCAAAAATCGCGAAGCCCTTGTCTGATCTCCTGCAGAAAGATGTAAGGTTTCATTTTTCAGAAGAATGCTTGAAGGTTTTTCAAACCATCAAGAATAAACTCATCTCTGCCCCCATTGTGGTTCCCCCTGACTGGACCCTTCCTTTTGAGGTAATGACTGATGCTAGCGACTTCGCTGTTGGTGCTGCACTCTGTCAAAGGAAGGATAAGATTTTGAGGGTATCACATATGCGAGTAAGACTCTGACGGAGCCTCAAAAGAACTACACCACCACTGAGAAGGAGCTACTTGCTGTGGTGTTCGCTCTTGACAAGTTCAGACCTTATTTGCTGGGGAGTAAGGTAATTGCTCACACCGACCACTCCGCCTTGAAGTACTTGTTCCAAAAGAATGATTCCAAGCCCAGACTATTGAGATGGATCCTGCTTCTCCAAGAGTTGACTTGGAAGTGGTTGATAAGCAAGGGAAGCAGAATGGGGTTGCAGACCATTTATCGAGGCTTGAGACTCCAGATGACGGGGTCCCCATAAATGAGTTCTTTCCCGACGAAACGGTCTTTGTAATTGGGAAAGTCAAGGAGCCATGGTACGCTGACTTGGCTAACTATCTTGCCTCTGGGTTGGTTCCCATGATCTAAGTTACAACCAGAGGAAGAAGTTTCTGTCTGAGACCCGTCATTACGTTTGGGAGGACCCCTATCTCTTCAGAGTTGTGCTGATGGTCTAATCAGAAGATGTCTCCCTGATGAAGAGGTAAACAGTGTAATAGAGTTCTGCCATTCCCGAGAGGCAGGTGGTCACCACGGTCCTGCTAGGACGGCTGCTAAGTGTTAGAGTGCGGTTTTACTGGCCCACTCTACACAAAGATGTCCACCGCTTCTGTGCTCACTGTGATAACTGCCAGAGGATGGGGAACACTTCAAGAAGGCATGAGATGCCGCAGAAGGGAATCCTTGAAGTAGAATTATTTGATGTCTGGGGTATTGACTTCACTGGCCCATTTCCTTCTTCTCACGGAAACCACTACATCCTTGTTGCTGTAGATTATGTTTCCAAATGGGTCGAAGCAATCCCCTGCCCTTCTGCTGATGCTAAAACGTGGTAAAATTCTTGAAGAAGAACATCTTTACCAGATTTGGAGTGCCAAGAGCTATCATCAGTGACGGAGGTTCTCATTTCTGCAACAAAGCTTTTAATTCTCTGATGACTAAGTACGGGGTGACTCATAAGGTTGCTTTACCTTATCACCCCCAAACTAACGGGCAAGCAGAAGTGAGTAACCGAGAGCTCAAATGGATTCTTCAGAAGACAGTCAACTCCTCCAGGAAGGATTGGTCTGTCAAGCTTGATGATGCTCTATGGGCCTATAGAACGCATTTAAACTCCCATTGGGATGTCCCCCTTCAAGCTGGTATACGGGAAGGCTTGTCATCTCCCAGTTGAGCTAGAGCACAGAGCCTATTGGGCTTTAAAGGCTCTTAACTTTGATTTACATGACGCTGGAGAGAAGAGGCGATTTCAGCTTTCTGAGTTGGAGGAACTGAGGGACCAGGCGTACGAAAGCTCAAGAATCTATAAAGAGCGCACCAAAAAGATCCACGACCGGATGATTAAAGAGAGACTTCAAAGTGGGGGATCTGGTGCTGCTCTTTAACTCTAGCTACGTCTTCCCTGGGAAGCTAAAGTCACATGGGCAGGCCCCTTCAGAGTTGTAGGAGTTACATCTATGGAGCATACGAGCTGGAAAATAAGGCTGGTGAAACCTTTAAGGTAAATGGTGCTCGTTTAAAAGGTTATCTTGGTACTGATCATAACCTTTTTCCTTGCAGGCGATATTCTTTTTGGAGAGTGAATCCAATCCTACAGCAACGATGAATTCTCAAGAGACGAGTTCAAATGTGAAAAAGAAATTCTCTTGGCGAATGCGAAAAGAATTGCGAAAGCTGAAGGAATTCACTGTGGGCTGTTGTAGAGCTGCTCATCACACCTCTTCTGATTGATCAAGCAGAAATTGTCTAGCTAAAGACATTAAAGAAGAGCAGCTGACTGGGAGGCAACCCAGTGTTTCGGTACTTTATCTTGTGTTTTTATGTTGTTTATAGTTTTGCTTTAGGATAATGTTTTGCTGCAGTAAGTTGAGCTCAAAAAGAAACAAAGAGGTGCATATTGGTGATGTCCGAACTTCGGTCCGAACATCGAAGTTCGGACCTGATTCGAGAGTCTGAGGGCTGGGCAAAACTATATGTCCGAACTTGTCCGGACATTGAAGTTCGGACGTTGTTCGAGAGTTAGAGCTGTGCAAAACGGGATGTCCGAGCTTCAGTCCGGACATTGAAGTTCGGACTCAACACGGAAGATTTAGCGGAAGGAAAACACGGGATGTCCGAACTTCGGTCCGAACATCGAAGTTCGGACTCAATTCGAAGCGCAGCCCAGGTATGTCCGTCCGAACTTCTGTCCGAACATTGAAGTTCGGACAGCTCGAAAATTTCTGAATTAAAGAAGGCGCGGGCGACTTAAAACTCTCAAAACCTATTCTCCTTCCTCGCGACGCCGCAACACCCCCAAATTCCCTCTTCTTCAATCCCTCACCACTCACTCAAAACTCCACCAAATTCCACATTCCTACTATCAATCTGTTCGATTTTTGATTCTCTACCACCCTAGCACACAAAATCAATCAGAAATCGCCAAACAAGTCCGATTTTCGAGCCTGCACAGTTCGACCCTAATCTGTAGCATCTGGGATTTCGAGTGCGATTCTTGCAAATTTGTGCTGTTCTATCTTCTCCTAAACATTCATTCAACTCAAACAAGGTAATTTCTCTACTTTTCTACTCGTTTAATGCATTTGTGACAAGATTTGGAATCTGAGGTATGTCAAGTCGAGAATAGGCTGTTATTTTTGAAGATTTCTGAGCTTCATTTGCGTACATGGGGTTAATCTTCTGCTATGATGTAACTTGCTGGATAGAACTGTTAAAAATTGCATTGTGACATTGACATTGAAGTGTGGTTTTTATTGTGCATGGCTAAACTGGTAAACAATGAAGATGACTAAATCTGAATGAGTTAATTTCGTTTTCTGCTGTGCTGGGGTTGAACTGTTAGAAGAAGTGGTTGAACCACATTGTTGGGATGTTATTTTGAATCTGTGGATTTTGCATGACTGAGATTTTGTTTGACTGAAATGCTGTTACACCCGATTGAAATTTAAGAATTTTTGTGAGTTAGATCTCTGCTGGTCATGGGTAGTAGTCTCTTTTGCGAAAAAAAAAATCTGATAAATTTTTATTGTGGAGAATGATGACTATTTTTAGGGGAGACTCTGTCGGATTTTGGGTGGTTATATGCACACTTAGAAACTATTTTCTTGTCTGCCTTTAATTGACATTGGACACCCTTATTGAGCAGATGCTGAGCCGAATCACAGGCCGGGGTAAGAGGGCTGCAGGAGCAAGCTCCAGCCGAAGAGCTCTAGAACCTGAATTTAGAAATGATGCAGCCAAAGAATGGTTCGAAAAAGGCATGGACATAATTGCTGAGCGCTGTGTGGTGCGGGAGCTGGAGCAGCAGCTAGGACTACGGGCTTATTTGGACCCATTGGGCTGGGGCAAGATTCTAGATATGGGAGGTCGTACTCTGAACAAACGTGCATGTTCTATGCCAATGCGATCTACCAAGATGGGCAGATCAAATCCTTGTGATGGTGATAGAGTGGCAGTCTCCACGATGGAGATTGCTCACTATATGGACATTCCTTATCCCGCCCCAGACCGCCCTGAGCATCTTAACCCCAACGACTTCAAGACAGCTGCCATCCAACACTATACCCCCCTCATGGTTCAGGGACCACGAAGACGCAGAGGGGATGACCCATCCAAGCAGGTCGTCCCTGCTGATGCGCTTCAGAGCCCACAGGAGAGAGTTCTGCTCGCACTCTGGCTGCGAACATTGTACCACGTCAGAGCTCGGACTGAACCATACAGATTCCGACTTACTTTTCAGACAGTGCTGAATCCGGCGTTTGATGAGGCTGCACAGCTCATTACTGCCAGGGTGATCTTCTTGCATATGCAGTACATCATGGAGCACAAGGACAAGCACAAGCTGGGCTTCCCGGTCATGATCTGCAGCATACTCAGGCGGCAGAGGGTTACCGTTCCTACTGTGGGGCTGCATGCTGCGCGGGCTCCTATTGATGCGGGCGCCTGAAGAAGATGTGGTTTGAGTTCAGCGAGGGCCAGTGGAGGAAGAAGGCTGCCGCGCGACCACAGAAGCGCCAGCGAGAGGCGGGTGAGGGACCATCAGAGCCCGCCCCTGCTGCTTCACCTGACGAGGAGGAGGATTATCTTGCACTGCCAGCCCCTGGGAGCGAGTATGTCACTCGCTACGAGTTTGATCAGCTGGAGTCCCGTTTCATAGAGATGGATCGACGCTATCAGGCGGAGATCGAGATCTTCAGCAGCAGGCACGCGCGCTCCAGGGACTATGAGGCTTTGGTCGCGCAGTTTCAGCAGTGGCAGGCGTACTACCCGCCTCCACAGTGATATTGTTGCTGCTTGGTGGACTTTTTTTGGATTTGTTTTTGGTTGTGTTAGACTGATTACTTTTAGTTCGATTGGGTTGTATTTTAATTCTTTCAATTCTAGGTTGTTTTAATCTTTAATCTGAATACTGATGTCTCTAATGCGATGCTCTAGCATACTGTTTTGTGTTGTTGTTGAATGTGTGCAAGTATACTTTCTCGTGCTGACTCCAGGGACACTAGCTTGGAAGCAAGTGGGAGGAAACAATCTCCCCTACCAGGAACCTAAGTGGAGGAAGAACTTCCTCAAAGCATCACAAAAGAAATCAGGGGAGTTTCAGTTTCTTTTCCTTTTTGGTTAATGTTCGGCCGTGCTTTAACGTGTAACTCTGTCACTGTTCATTTCACCCTTGTGAGTCTGACACATTTAGTCCGATCTCCTTCTTGTGATTAATTTCTGAACAATGCGGACATTGCTCTTCATTAAGTGTGAGGAAGGGGGAGATCTTTCTGAATGTGTCAGTCATTTATTCCCGACCTAATTTTTGTTTGGTTTTGGGCTATGTGGGGGTAATTCCCTTAGAGTGCTTCTTAGTGTTGAATACTTGGGTGGATCTTTAGTTATGGAGTTGAGTCCGGTACTGACCTTTAGAGTTGGTTTGCTCAAAGCTGTATGCTCTCTTATCATATTTTCAAATGCTGAATTTTGTTATGTCTGTGAACAAGTTGGTTGTGGAGTTATAACTGGTTTAACTTGGAACCTTGGGAATGATGAGAATGTCTGGAATGAAGGATAAAGGCAAGGTACTCCTCTGATCTAAGTTATTTTCTGAACCAAAAACAGGCCTCTTCCATCCGGTTATTAAGTCCTAGGGGTGTTTCATCACCCATTTACCTAAGGTCGTCTGATCTGGGATAAAAGACCCAATACCGTTACAAGGATGGAGAGAAAAGTCTGGGGGATGAATTATGTGCGAAAAATTGATATGTATGCAAGAAAAAAAGAGGAAGTTCTTTAAAGTCTTATGTTTATGGCAATTCCTTAAATTAGATCATGAGTACGTGGTGTTGAAAGGTTCTGCGGAATATGGCAAACTTCACACCCCTTGTCATCCACGGGTTTGAGAAGAGAAAGGTTGGAAGGTTCTGGGTTACTCTATGTTTTGACTTCATGATTTGGCTTCTTCATAATCTTTTTTTTAAAAGCGTACTTCATTGTTTAAGAGACATGCAGTTAAGAGCAGATCGATTTTGGGTGATTATTGTGTCTTAAGCTCCTTATTTTATGTAATCCCAAGGTTTGGCCCTGAGGCATTCTGAGACATTTTACTCCTGCTTTGCTTGAGGACAAGCAAAGGTTAAGTGTGAGGAGGTTTGATGAGTGTGAATTATGAATGGTTTTTAGTGATCTTTAATGCCTAATTTGTATACGCACATCGATAATATTCCACACTTATCTTCCGTTTTCCTTTGGTTTGTTGTTTGTAAGGCTTGATACCTTTTTCTATGATTAAATGCAGAGAAAAGCCAAGGAAACACTAGATTAACTCACAAGGGAGATAATGCAACAAACGGGGGTCGAATCGGAGTCGAAATGAGAATTTAGAGGATTTTGAAGGTCTGTCCGAGCTTGTGTCCGAACTTCCAAGTTCGGACGCAAGTCGAGGGTTCGTGTGCTGCGCCTGATGGAATGTCCGAACTTGTGTCCGAACTTCCAAGTTCGGACGCAAGTCGAGGGTTTGTGTGCTGCGCCTGATGGAATGTCCGAACTTCAGTCCGAGCATCGAAGTTCGGACATAGTTAAGAAAAGCCGGAGGTCTGATGTACGGAGCATGTCCGAACTTGTGTCCGAACATCCAAGTTCGGACACAAGTCGAAACTTTCTGACTTGAAGCGCTCAGAACACTGTGTCCGAACATTGAAGTCCGGACCAATGTTCGGACGGGACGAAAAATTCAGCATAAACTCGGCGTTTTGAAGGGAAAAAGAGAGAGGAAAAGTATTTAACTGACCTAATCAGAGGAGAAAGGCATTCATTCATCATCGATCATTACAAACACACTCTCACGCTGATAAACGAGGTTCTCTCCATTCATCCACACCAATTGCATCAGTTCACCTTCATTCACATTCATCAAGCTCATCACCATCGTTCTGGAGGAGCATCGTCAGAAGGGAGTGAAGCCATCATCTTCAACCTTACACCTGCATTCATCGATCTGGATAGTCGTTCAACAGAAGGGTTTTTCTTCCTTTAGATGATTTCTATGTTGATTGTATTTATCTGTTTCTTTGCAATGTCTGGCTAGTAGGGATTTAACTCTGGGGTAGGGTTTGTTCAAGATGGATTCAATGTAGTTAAAATTCTGCAATTTGATTATGAGGCTGTAATGGATTGTTTCCAGGTTAATGATTATCAATCTTCTTCTCTATTAATTTCGCGAGTTATAGAGTTGTTTTGCGAAACCTATTAGGATCAGACAAGGTGATTAATAGGGAGTTCGAATTAACCTGGGATTTGGGGAAGGATTAGTCGGATAGATAATCTTTCCTAAACGCTAACAATTCTTTGTGCTTATTCCACCTATATGTGTTTTGCCAACTGCTAGATTAGAGTGACACGTTCTGATAGGTGAGCTCTTCAATGAACTAGGATTTAGCATTGAAGAGATAGAAAGAATTGGCCTTTCCGTTTCTCATAATTAAATTGTAGGAGTTACTAGATTCAACCAGAAAGAACAACCCGAACCCGGAGTTCCACTCATATTATCAAACTCATCATTCATTTTTACCGATTGCTTAATTCAATTCTGATTTGCATTTATTTGATTCAGTTCCAAAAACAATTCACAACCCCCCTGAGTTTCCAGTTTTCTTAGGATTTAGGATAGGACTTAGGCTTATTTATTCAAGTCCCACGGTTCGATACTTGGTTGCTTAACTTTCTATACTATAGTGACCGGGATTTTTGCAACCCGACAGACTTATTGATTTATTATTTTCTAGATTGATTTGTTTAGTTTTAGTAGATCAATTTACCTGTTTGCAATTTAACACCTTGTTTTAACCTAAGTTAGTGTTTTATTCCTTTTATATATGTATATATATATATAATTTTTTTACTTCACTTAAAAGTAATATCCCAAAAATTTATAAACATATTGTTACTAGATGTTAATTTAGCCTTCTCATATTTTCCCAACCTAAAAGTTTATTAATAAACTATACTTTAATTTCTGTTACATTAAAAACCTTATATTATAAGATAACTTATGAAAAACCTTATAAATACAATTTTAAACCTATTTCCTCATGTCTAAAATTTCCCAAATTAAATATATAGTAACTATAACATTTTAGACATATTATAAAATTTTTATTTCATAAAAATATCTTTTTAAATTATCAAAATAATTCCATAATACTCGTAACTTGCAAAAATCATAACTTACGTTTAAAAACTCAAAACCCATATTAATTTACACCAAAATAAACTAGATTTTATAAGGAATCCATGGTTAAAATTTTGTGTCAAAATACATTCGGAAAGGTCATTAAATAAATCTAACAAGTTAGGGTTTTATTCTAGAATTTATAAAACTTAAAACATTTTAAAACTTTTACGTTTTAATCTCGGCCGTCCGTTTCTCTTAACTACGATCGGACGGCCACTGAAACACGAGTTCATCAGCGAACTCAGCCGACAACCCGAGTACTAAATCGATGATTCCTCTCAACTCACAGAACCAAATCAACTGATTTTTGTTTCATTGAATTAGAAATTTGATTGCGGTTCTATTGGTACCAATTTCACTAGCTATCGTGCAGCGCACTGCAATTTCGATCCTGGGTAACTCGGTTTAGGGTTTATGTTAGTTCGGATTTTGATTTGCCAAATTCTCTTAGTATAGCGCATAATAGACGAAATTGATACATGGGTTTGACCGGTAATGAACATACGAACGACAACATCGGAACAATTTGATCAGAAACTCACCGGAATCGCGCCAATGAAGAATTTCAAATTCGGGTTTCTGGAAAAATTCAACCTTTACGAGCTGTTTGGGTAGCCAACTTCGTAACTCTAAATTACAGTATAGATCGATTTAGGACGTGTTATTTGGCTCAATCGAAAGATGAGACATAGATCTACAGATTGATAGCAAGAACTTACCCTAATTCGCTATATACAAAAAGAAATCTAGTCCTAAAGTTACGAGTTTACCTTGCGTTTTTTTTCTATGATTTCATGTGATGACGACTCAGGAACTTTAGGCACCTCGCTCTTCCAAATGGTTACGAATCAGCCTTGGTCGTTAACATGAAAATTGTAGAGGAATAAGAGATCTATAGAACAAGCTAAAGAACTCGAATTTTGGATGAGAGATGAAGAAGTTATGATCAAATGAAGTTTACCTGATTTTAGTATATTCTAAAATTCTGGGTTACGGCTTTGCAGGGAGGCTTTGGATTGATTTTCTGGCGGATTTAGGAAGAGTTAGGTTAAGTGTGAGATATGGTTGCAAAGAGGAGATTAAGGAGAAGAGAATGAAGAAGACGACACTCAAAAATACCAAGGGACGGCGGAGATATTGAAGTCGCAAGTCAGAGCAAAATACTGGTGAAAACTGAGAGTACTTAGCCGTTTTTCTGGGAATTCCGGCGAGGCTGACGTGGCGGACACGTGTCTGAGTCAGGACAACCCTAGCCACGTCAGCATTCTGCAAATTTTTGACCCTAAACTTCATTCTATCATAACTTTGGCTAGGATGATCCGTTTTTGACGTTCTTTTTATCAATCTTTTTGGTTTTCCATAACCTTTTTATCGGTATAGGTTTCATGGGCTGATTTGACCATTCTCAAAAAGTCAACCCTAGGAAGGCTTAAGAAGCTTTATGGTTTCCATGATTTTATATTGACTTTTATGATTCAAATTAATGTTCCAATTATTTCTAAAATCTTTATAATATACTTGGAGTGTTTAGGATTTTTTCCAAGATTTATTGACTTATAGATCTTATTATTAAATTCATAATACTATATAATAATATATAGCAATCCAATATTTAATAGTATTCTTTAGGATTAAATAGAAGAAATCCCATGCTTTAATTTCCATAATTCCATATAAGAATATAATAATTTATTATTCATAATTCCATACAATAATTTAATGATTAATAGTATTATTTATGGTTTAATAAAAGAAATCCCCTAAATTAATTTAAATTAATTTAGGGGTATTTCATTGGCACACAAGCCGGTGTAATCCGGTAGAACACAGGTTGCAAGAAAACCATACCTGTCACCCTGAGGATGGCTAGCCTTACATGGCGACCTATTTGTCCCGGCTGCCATCTCGACTAGTTTTCGTTCCTATAATTAATTCAGTCGGAACGGTCAATATCTGTATTAACTTCGACTACTTGTCATAACGTACGACGTCCTCTTGTCGCTTCCTACATTCTATTAACTTCTCACTTATTACTCACCTTATTTCAAGGTTTCTTATTGAGTAACACTTGTGATCCAAGGTTTCTAATGTTGTCATTAACATTAAACTTTTAGTTCTTAACTTCACATTATGATTTCCGATTAACTAAGTATTTTACATCATTATATGACATGATTTTACATTTAAACTTACACTTGTTTATCCTCATTACACTCACTAGGGTTTACTACTAAAGCCCCTTATCATTCTTAAATTTTTAATTTTTTTATAGATTGGACCGCCCCTACCCTGGGGAGGTCCCCAGGGGCGGTCCACAACAGAAGCTACTCGCCCTACATAATTCAACTGGACCTCCCCACAGGGGCGGTCCCTTGGGGCGGTCCACAACATAACCCATTTTTCAAAGTGCTTTTCTACTCATTTTGAACTCCAAATTCACCCCAATCTTTTCCTAATCATTCCACATGTTTCCCCACATGTTTTAACATCCTTTTCGCACATTAATACCCTCTTAAATCATCCAACAAACTCCTTAAACATTTACTCAATTTCTTACTAAGTCCTTAACACTTAGAACTTAATTCCTTACACTTGTAACATTGTTCCTTAGGATTTCTAAGTGGTAAATTATGCCTACAATATCAACTAACCAACAAATGTTTATTCACAACCATGATAACCACTCCTAAGCATTATTATGCATCATCATCATCTCCTTTACACACACTCTTTAAGGTCTTTTCCACAAGTTCACATTCAATCCTTCACAAGGCATTATACTTCTTTTGTTTACCAAAATTTGCACAAGTCTTAACAACACTCTTACCATAACTTTGGTGTGTCTTAGACACCCATTTGAACTCTAAATCCTCCAAGACAATTTCTAAGTCATTTTAACACTCAAGAACACCTTAATTCACTTTCTTTCACCAATATGACCTTTAATGATTCCTAGTACTCCCTAGGTCATAAAATCACCTTATAACACTTAAAACTCTTTGTTTATCAACTAAACTTTGACATAGCTTCTCTAGCACATTCTTACACTCAAACACATGGTTTTCCCATCCTTTAACAACCGAAGACATTCAAAACCTCAATGAATGTTCTTTACACACAAACTACACTTAAACTACACTACATCACAATATAGTGCATAAACTTAAATTGCTTGGCACTTAGGCCCTTAAATGACATGGCTCTTAGGCCCTTAAATTGCTATAATCTTAAATACTGAATTTCCACATATTAATGCCTTCAACCTGCAAATACATACAACAATGCTCCCATGTCCTTATAGTCCACCTTGTGGATATTTTACTAACTCATTTCCCATTGACTCTTTAGGTTGTTTATTAAGCAATTAAAGCTCATTTTCCTAAGGCACAAAACTACATTAGGATAGGTCATTTACCTTTTCCTCTTCAAGATTTCCTCTCTTCACTTGTCTTTCTTGATTGAAAACCGGCAAGAACTTTTTTGTTCACTTGTCAATCTTCTAATCAATGTACAATTAAGGGTAATGAGATTTAAGTGTTACACCTAAACTCATAAATTAACCCTAGATTACAAGAAGTGTTATAACACACTAGAATTGGTATTTACCTTTGGAATTTGAAGAGAACTTGATTAGGAAACAAGGCAAGACCTCCTTCTAGCTCCTTTGGAGATTAAAACAAGACTAATCCAAGGAGTAAAACAAAACCCCATGAGAAGCCATTTTCGGTATTGTACAAAAATGGAGGAATCTTGATTTTTCTTTGACTTTTCTTACCTTGGAACAAAGGAGAACAACAAGGTGCAAGAAGATAAGCTTTTCCTCCTTCAATGGAGATTCTCCATGGAATAAAACTTGAGTTCTTTAAGTTTTGAAAATAGGGAAATGAAGGGCTTGGTCTAACTAGCACAAATGTGGTCTTAGATTTTGATTTGGAGCATGGAGTTGGATTTGGCAAGCAAAACAAGGTGGAGAAGTATACTTGCTGTAGAAAGGACGGTTTTGGCTTGAGAGGATGAACAATAATACGGTGGAGGATGAAGGAAATGAAGAAAAGTGAGGAGAGTGGTAGCTTTTGTGAGATATTTAACTAATAAAGGTGAAATTGCCTTTTTAACTTAACTTTCCTCTTTTCTTCAATGTGCTGGCTATTGGTGGTGACTCACCAACTCAAAACCGTCCCCCTTCCTATATTAGGATAATAATGGGCTAGTTTTACCATTTAACTAATCAAAGTTGACTAAAGCCTAAATTGAGCACTATTTGGGCGCTATTCATAATTAGTGCACAAATTTGTGAAATTTTTGATTTCTCCTTGATTTAGGCTTCCTAATGTGATACTAAGTAGTACACATGTTGATTAAGGTGTAATCATGAGCATTTAGCCACTCAAAACCCATTTCCAAGGCAATTTTTCAAAAACGTGCTTTAAGACTCCTTAAAGCACAATTTGTGTTTGAACTTGTTTTTGAGCTTGGTTTTCTTTGGTAATTGGTTTAACATGTCCATTAGCATGTTAATAAGGCCTTGGTAAGCTCTTTGGGTCCTAATCAAGGTTATCCCAAGTTTAGAGCATGTTTTTGCTCAAATTGTCTTTATGGTATTTGAATGTGTTTACTATGGTTTAAATTGCTTACTAACATTTCTAAGGAACTTATTAGCCTTATAATACCATAGTTTAACATTTAATTAACACATTTAGGTTTGGGGTATTTCAATCTACCCCCCTTAAAAGAACTTTGTCCTCAAAGTTCACACTTTCCCACACATCATTCAATTAGAACACGAGGATTACTTGCAAAATAAAACTTCCATAACAAAACATACTTTACGTAACAACCTCGGACTCAATGTTCTGGGTAACATAACAACATTTAGGCTCATAGGTCTGGATAACATTTATTACACATACCACACAACATGTCTTAGCATGTATGGCAATCAAAAATACCTTTTCCATCTCTTCATGGCTCGGTCCTAAGACTACAGGACATCACTGTCCTCGAGTCCCATGGCGAGTACATATACAATGTGATCCCGCAGATCCTGGTCGCGATGGACACCATCTGGTCCCCGTTCCTTTGGGAGATCAAAACAATCACTTACTTTTTAACATATACTTCTCATGTCACCGGTCCGAAGACAAAGGCTCATACGTCCTCAGCTCGTGAGCAAGTAATACAAAAATATTCTTTGCGAGGTTAAGTAGGAGAAAATCCTTTATTTAAAAGTATCTATTGAAAGTTTGGAAATACCAATTGAAAATCCTTTTTGAAAACTCAGTACAACTCCAAGTCCAATTTATGCTCATCGCATCCTTTCTTAACGTGATTATTTGTGACCACTTACAGGGAGCTTCAAGAGTCATCCAACCCTGATGTGATCAGCATCAGTGTTGAACTATCCTTCCACCCCAATTTGTGTCCATCTTCCCTTGATCGCATGCAAACCAAGTTCCACCTCCCACTTCAATTTCACACCAGTAACTAATTCAACATTTACCATTTTCTATCTTTTAATCCTTCTAGTCATAATCACAAATCAACACATCTCCAAGGTGCTAACTAGAAAATTGTAAGGATAAAACTATATACAAGATGAATAAAATAAATAACTAAGCCTACAACTCTACTACGGGTAGCAAATAAAAACCCGGTCGGAGTATAGTGTAAATATATTATGACCGAGAGTATCGTACCCAAGGGACTTATAGAAAACTAGTCCTAATCCGGGCAAAAGCCTATTCTATAATAACAAGGGGGGAAAAAGTAAATGTGATTCTAAACTAAATAACTAAATAACTAACTAACTTTGATTTGGGAAGATATCAATGCAAAAGTATCATATGACCAATAATCAAAGGTGGCAAGTCTCAAAGAGGATTTGTGTCTCGCAAAATGCATATGCCGGGTGCCATGCCGGACCTCCGCTACCCGGCATAGTCAAGGCCCTTGAATATGCCAGACAACTTCCATCCGACACTACATCCGGCATCGTACATTCCGTAAATAACACTTCCAGAATCAGGTCTGAATAAAGGAACTCATTATTCATACTTGCATCGTGCATAGCTAATGCCACGAGTACAAACAGAATAATGGGAAATAAGAGATTAACCCTAAACCTTAGGTCTTGATGCACCTCTTTCGGAATAGCAAACTTAAAGATTACCAAAATCCTAATCTATCATACTCTTGCTTGGGAAAGCCTTAGATAGGACTTAGAGATAAGAGAATAAATAGCTACTTCATTCTACTTTGCATGAAGACTAGAACTCGGGTTAAGAAACTTGAAAATTCCATAAATGGTCATAAGAGTTTTACAAGGAAATCTTCCCTAACCAAAAACCTAACAAAGAATTCTACATCACCATCCACACAACTACAAGAAGAGAATACAAAGAGGGAGAAGGAGATGTTAATAGCCTTAACCCGACAAGGTCTTCTTTTTCTCTTACGTGGATGGATCCGTAGACTTCTTTGGACACCAACAATGGAGTGAGGCGGAAATATAGAAGTGAATGGCGTGGATTTGGTATGTTGAAGTGTGTCAAATGATGTAGACTCACGGCCTATTTATAGGGCTTCAAAATGTCTCTTACCGGGCATCGTGCTGGATCGCCAGTAGCCGGCACACGTGGGAAATGTGTCCAACTGTTAACGGTCGAAACCGCCAATTCTGCGCGAAACAGTACTTATGCCGGGTAGGAGATACCCGGCATTATACCCGACAGCGGTTGGAAATCACGTGGAACACATGTGCTGTCGTATCGTCAACCAAAGCGACTTTACACCTATACCGGATAGAATTTACCCGGCATCATATCCGACAAAGCCTCTTTTCTGATCTATGCTCATGCCGTGCAGGATTAATCCGGCATTGAGTCCGGCATCATTTGAACTTTTACCTAGAAAAATCATTCCTTGCACAGAAAACTCACAAGAACATAAGTCTGTACAAATAATATACTTTAATACATAATAAACATAAATAACATATATTTAACCTTATTTAGATAAATATAATACTAAATATAGCCCATAAAATATGATAAGTCTGTGGCTTATCACAAGGGTGGAACTCTGCCCATCAACCATTTTCCAATTCACCTTTAACTAAATTACCTAGGGAATTTAATTCTCACTAGGTCCTATATCGGTTCCATACCACTTCATACATCACCATACCGTATATATATTTATCAAAATACAATACACAATATTACATTTAGTATTATATGAACATATACTGTCGGGGTTTTAGTTCCCCGGGAGTTTCTTTACTCCCTTACACTTGTACTCTCGCACAACAATGAACAAAGTAGATACACTTATCATGATGGTATTCACATCTTCTGTGTGCAATTACCACAATTAAACCATGAATGAATGCGTATGTTCATGTAACATACGCACCAATCATCAAAACAAATTATTTTGTGCTATGCACACCATAGTTCACGTACACTTGTACGTAAACATACACTAAGTGATTTTTGCGCTTTACCCCCCTTAAAAGGGATTACGCCCACGTAATCAATCACTGAACATTGGTTTAAAATGTTCTACCGTCTTGAAGTGTTTTAACTTTCACGCGGTCTATTATACAATGCGTTCTGGTTAAAGGATCTTAACCATATTGGCGGTTTAGTCCCTGAACCAAGAATTCTCATCGGAGTTTGTTTAACTCATAACCGGTTTCGGTTATGACCTATCAAAAATAAGCCATTTACTCGTATTCACTATGCATATTCAACATCTGAATCATGGGCTCACTAGCTTCTACTGCGTGACCCTGATAACTTTAGAGCTTAGTTTACCCCATTCGATATCCTTAATGCATTAATGTACATATCCCATTTATCACTTTTTATGTTGGGACTAATGGTTTCTCAACCGACGCGTGGTATCTCTTACCGTACGCGAATTTGGTGAGTTATAAATTTTCTTACCGTGCACGACTTCCGTATCCAGTACGGGTTGGTTACATAGCAATCGGGTATTTTTGTACTGAGGCTTTTTATTTCACTTATCGTGTCAATTTACTAAAAGTAAACTTCCATTCCTTATGCAACTGCAATAGGAATTCACACCGTGTTGCAATGAGATCTTTATCGCATAGTACCGGCCACTGGCTTACTGCCCAGTCTATTTACTATCACTTACCTTGCATCTCCACTGAGTCTAACTCATAACTCTGCTTATTCGCCATATCACTATTTAACAATATTCGTACAACGGTCGCTTACTGCGCACCATGTTCTTACTCATTGTACAACACTTACTTCCATGGCATCCACTCTCATATTAGCTTCCGCTCATGTACTTTCACCACTTGTATTATGGTTCGTCATTCATTTGAATGACTACGGAATACACTATTCTACGAGTCCTTATGCTCCCTGAGCGTTATTCACTCTACACTTCGCATCACACACCCATGGTGGTTGCTATTAAACTGACTACTCTTCCGGTTTTCCACAATTGGTACAAAAGCTTCTTTTTCATTTTATTCTTATATTCTTTGGCAAAACAACATGGTCAATCTTTAACATATTCCTTGAACTTTGTTTACATAATTACTGCTGTAACACCCTGGATTTTACCTCAAATGATAGCTTATGAAAATACAAATCTAACGGCACAAACGGAATTAAAAACGGAATTCAAACGAGCCCTAAAAGTGTAAAACGGTATTGGTCCGAACTTGTGTCCAGACATTGAACGTTCGGACACAAGCCGAAGAAAAATAAAGTGTGAAAACCATATGTCCGAACTTGTATCCGGACATTCACGTTCGGACACAAGTCGAGAGTTGAAATTTCTGAAAGCCGAAGATGTCCGAACTTGTGTCTGGACTTTGAAGTTCGGACACAAGTCGAGTTTCAAAATCCTGAAAATTCTTACGCGCGTGTCTAAACATTGGTCCGAACGTGCAAGTTCGGACGTAAGTCGAGACTTACAAGTCGAACTCGTCCTCGCATGCTGTCCGAACTTTGAAGTTCGGACAGAATTCCGGACACGACCAAAACAGTGAGTTCTTTTAATCTTCTCAGGGCATGTCCGAACATTGAAGTCCGGACGAACGTTCGGACACGTCCCGAGGTGTATTTTCAAAATGCAACAGAGTTGCAAAAACCACCAAAAACACTGGAAGAGTCAATATCAGAAGATAGCCAAACTCATTAGCAATATTTAAAGTAGTAAACTCCATATGAACTCAACTAAAACAATACATCAACAAGGTTTTCTAAACCATCAAAAGTAAATGTTGTGTATTAAACCAAATACATAACCTCAATTGCAGCGGAAAACAAATCCTCTAGGGTGTTACCGCCACACCCAATTCCCAAGGGTGCTCAGGCTAATGAACTTATTAAAACCACAACAACAAAGGTTAACTCAAAATCCAACATATGCGGAAGCTGAAATAATGACCAAAATGTAAAATCTTAGAAAACAACATAACAATTCCTTAACCACTGTAATTCAAACATTATCTCTATAATTCATATTCTCCTAGACTATGTGGTTGCAAATCCTGGTCCTCAAACTTAGTCATCCATACCTGCGATCAGAAAACCATAAACAAAACACAGAAAGGATCGCACAAATCAGATAAACTGAGTAAACTCCACCTCAATATGTAAAATACATTTTAGAAACTCATTTGCCGTTTATCAATTAGATGAGAATGTTTTATTGAACAGTTGATGAATTTCAAGAAAACATATCAAACACCAAAACTGCAGTAGGGAGCTTTCAACAGGAGATAACCATAATTCCAAACACGGAGTCACCTATGGGACCCCAAAAGACAATTCCAGGACAGTCACCTATGGGACCGTCAAACAACCACCTCACCCTAAGTCCTTAAGTGTGCACACCCCCTATGAAACAGCAGTAACATAGAGTAGATCAGAGGGCTTAACTACAACAATGCGTGCAGCACAAATAATAATAATAATGGGGAGCACCTATGGGCTCCCAAACAATAGAATACATCCTGCGAAAGACTCCCAAAATCCAGAACCGAAAAACCACAGCACAATCCAATTCTTCCAATTCCAAAACGTGGGAAACAATCCCAAATTTCCAAACCACAACGGAGAGTCCATTTTTCCAATCGTTTTACAAAACAGCAGTCAAACAACATTGAGCATAGAATTTACCTGGGTAAACAATCCCCTCAAGAATCTACCTCCTCAGTATTAGTAGAAGCACTCACCGGCGTAATTGGAGTCTAGATACATATGTATATACAACAATCAGGCACTATTCATCGTAACCGAACAGATTCATAAACTATCAAGTAGAAAGACGTTACCCAATGAAGCTCCTAGTTGGCACCAGGGAAACGATCTAGCAGTAGCAGAACAGAGAGCGTGAATTGCTAGGACTCAAGGAAGAAGAAGCGTGAATATAATTCAGTAGAGCAAGAGCGTATAAGTATCGTGACGAGGGTGAAGGCGTAGTGGTGAAGATCGTGGTATAAATAAATAAACTTAAGTAAAGAGAAATTAATATTGTTAAATTATTTAGTAATCAGCTCTATCAAAAGGAAGGAATTAATTAATTAAGTAAAGTAAATCACTTAAAAAGGAGTTCAAATAAATAATTAACATTGTAAATTGTTTTTGGGAAATTTATACAACATCATAACGTTGAGAATCATCAGGAAGAAGTCAAACCTCTAACAACATTCTTTTAAAAAGAAAATTAAGAAATAGTTTTCTAATTTGGGATTTGTTGAGAAAGTGAGTCGTTGTAACAAGATAAGAGAGAGAGTAAATATTTAAAGAGTTAATTATTAAACCTTCATTTGAAATAGGAAGGAAATTTAAGTGAAATAAATTGGATAAAGCACAATAACAAATTCAGCAAGAGGTTGTTATAACGTTAAAGATAATTCTAGAATACTAATAACGATGAAATCAAGAGAAGAATATATTTTATTAACTCAATGAAGTCAATTGGAATTTGGACTCTAGGGATTTGGAGATAATTAATGATAGGAAGTAAAGTCAGATTCGAACTCTGGGAATTAAATCAGTTTGAAAACAAGAAGGAATTCTGAGAGACAATTTAAGAGTGTAGTCTTGACGACGGAAGGTTGAAATAATATTTGAGTAATAAAATAATAATTTTAAATAGAACAAGGAAGAAGGTAGATAATCGCAAAGCATTTACGTAATTATTTTATAACCATCTAGGAAGGAAGGAAATATAATGTAAGGAATTAGCTTATCTTCCCTGGGCCACTAATATTATTGCCACAGACTTATACTTTCTTACTATATAATATACTATTCGTAGCTTGGAATTTCATGGGCATTTCATCTCATCCCTCTTAAAAGAAAGCTTCGCCCTCGAAGCTAAAACTCATCCATACGGCAAAAACTACTAACTAGATACTGATTTGAGTGGTTACCTGATCGAAGAGCTGTGGGTATTTCTTCTTCATCTCTTCCTCTACCTCCCACGTAGCCTCTTCGATTCCATGATTAGACCATAAGACTTTGACCATGCGGATGGACTTCGATCGGGTCTCCTTGGTCTTAGTGTCCATTACTCTGATAGGATACTCCTCATAGGATAGGTTATGTTCTAGCTCCAGGACCTCTGGCTGCAACACATGCGAAGGGTCGGGAATGTATCTCTTCAACTGGGACACGTGGAACACGTTGTGAACTTTCTCCAGCTCACTAGGGAGTGCTAGACGGTACACCACCTCTCCAATCCTCTCTAAGATCTTGTAGGGCCCAACGAATTTGGGGTTGAGCTTCCCCTTCTTCCCGAACCTGGTTACCCCTCTCACGGGAGATACCTTCAGAAATACTCTGTCTCCCGCCTCGAATTCAACCGGTCTGCGCTTGAGATCGGCATAGGATTCTGCCTGTCCTGAGCTGCCTTCATCCGACTCTGGATCACCCGGACCTGCTCCATAGTCTCCTCTATCAACTGTGGCCCCAAAACAACAGTCTCGCTGATGTCGCTCCAGTACAATGGTGTTCTACACTTTCTCCCATACAGAGCCTCGTAGGGAGCCATCTTGATGCTGGTGTGATAACTGTTGTTGTATGAAAATTCCACCAAGTGCAGCATATCAGCCCATGAACCCTGGAAGTCCATCGCACATGCACGAAGCATGTCCTCCAAGGTCTAGATGGTTCTCTCGGTCTGGCCATCAGTGGCTGGATGAAAAGCAGTACTTAACTTTAGCTGGGTGCCCATTGCCTTCTGGAACTGCTGCCAGAAAAGGGCTAAGAACCTCGAGTCTCTGTCTGAAATGATGGTCTCAGGTACTCTATCCTATCTCACCACGTTTTTGATGTAGACATCTACTAACTGACTCATAGACCACGTATTCTTCATGGGTATGAACCGTGTAGACTTAGTAAGTCGGTCCACTATCACCCAGATCTGATTGACTCCTCCATTCGCTAGTGGTAAACCCATCGCGAAATCCATAGAAATGGAGTCCCACTTCCACTTCGGGACCTCCAGCGGCTGCAGTAACCCTCCCATCCTCTTATGTTCGAATTTGACCTTCTGACAGGTAAGGCACTTTGACACAAACTCTGCCACTTCCCTCTTCATCTTAGGCCACCAAAACATCTTCTTCAGGTCCTTACACAATTTCTCACCACCAGGATGAACCGAATAGGGAGTATTATGGGCCTCCCTCATCAGTCTCTCCTTTACCTCCGCATACCCCTGAGGTACACACCATCGGCCTCTAAATCTCAGGCTGCCGTCACTGTGGATCTCGAAGCCCTCTGCTTTACCTTCCTTCATCTTTTCTCGAATACACTCTAACTTTACATCTCCAGGATTCCCTTTGAGTATCTCTCCATAGATGTCGGAAGAGACACTCATGTGGTACAACCTCACTTCTTGCTCTACGCCTCCAGACTCCATCACCTCCAGGTTCAGTCTCTGAAAGTCACAAACTAGTTTGTCTGGAAGAACCCACATCGAATTCACAGAATGACTCTTCTTCCTGCTCAGAGCATCGGCCACAAGATTAGACTTCCCTTCATGATACAAAATCTCCAAGTCATAATCCTTGATCAATTCCAACCATCTCCTCTGCCTCATATTAAGTTCCTTCTGAGTGAAGATGTACTTGAGGTTCTTGTGGTCGGTGTAGATCTTACAGGAGACACCGTAGAGGTAGTGCCTCCAGATCTTAAGGGTGAAAACTACTGCTGCTAGTTCCAAGTCGTGCGTCGGGTATCTGGTACTGTACTCTTTCAACTGCCTCGATGCGTAGGCTATGACTTTCCCGTGCTGCATCAAGATACACCCTAAACCATACTTGGAAGCATCGCTGAAAACCTCGAATCCATCTGTCCCTGAGGGCAAAGTTAACACTGAGGCTATGGTCAACCTCTCCTTCAACATCTGGAACGCCTTCTCGCAATCATCGTCCCACTGAAATTCGGTTACCTTCTTCATGAGGTTTGTGAGGGGTCTACCAATCTTCGAGAAATCATTCACAAATCTCCTGTAGTATCCTGCTAGACCCAAGAAACTACGAACCTCTGACAGGTTGCTCGGTCTCGGCCACTCTTTCACTGCTTGGATCTTGGCCGGATCCACTGAGATTCCCTTTTTGGTGACGATGTGGCCTAGAAATGCCACTCGATCCAATCAAAAGTCGCACTTAGACAGCTTGGCGTAAAGGTAGTGCTCTATAAAAATCTGTAGGACTGATCTCAGGTGCTCCTCATGCTCTTCCTCATCCTTGGAGTAGATGAGGATATCATCAATAAATACCACCACAAACCGGTCTAGATATGGGTTGAAGATCCGGTTCATGAGGTCCATGAATACTGCCGGCGCATTCATCAATCCAAAGGGCATCACCAGGAACTCAAAGTGCCCATATCTGGTCCTGAAGGCAGTCTTCAGGATGTCCTTCTTTGCCACACGTAGCTGATGGTATCCCGACCTCAAGTCTATCTTAGAAAAGACTTCTACACCCTGAAGCTGATCGAAGAGGTGGTCGATTCTTGGTAAGGGGTACCGGTTCTTCACAGTGATCTAGTTCAGCTCCCGGTAGTCTATGCACATCCTCATGCTCCCATCCTTCTTCTTTACAAACAAGACATGAGCTCCCCAAGGCGATACACTCGGGCGAATGTATCCCTTCTCCAATAACTCCTCCAATTGGACTTTCAGTTCTGATGGCGCCATGCGGTACGGGGCCTTGGAGATAGGCGCTGCTCCTGGCACGAGGTCGACGATGAACTCCACCTCCCTGTCTAGCGGCATGCCAGGAATCTCATCTGGAAAGACGTCAGGGAACTCATTCACCACTCGAATCTCTTCTAATATACTAGGCATTCGGCTCAGGTCCTGGACATGGTAAAGGTATGCCTGCTGTCCCTTCCTCACTTGGGAGAGGATCATCATGGCTGAGACTATCTTTACTCTTGGCTTCTTTCCCGCGCTACTGTAGGAGCTCTTTGCCCGATGGTCCTCAATGATGATCTTTCCTCCGCTCCCACAATCGATCTTCCCCTTATACTTGCTTAGCCATTCAACTCCCCAGGATGATTTGAAGTCGGGGAGGATGAACTGGATCAGGTCAGTTACAAATGTTTTCCCCCTTTATGTCTACCCCCACATCTTTCAATACATGATTACAAGAGATGCTGCTATGGTAGGAGACTTACAAGTTACTAGTCCCAGTTTCTTAACAAAATTCTCATAAATAAACGAGTACGAAGCTCCAGTATCAAACAAAACACGAGCAGAAGTACCATGAACAGAAAAGGTACCTGCTAACACCTCTGCTCCGGCCTCAGCCTCGGCCCGGCTCATAACGTTGATCCTCCCAGGAGCCTGACTATTGCCCCGGTTCTCCCCTTGGCCTCGGTTGCCTCCATTTCCACCCCCGCCGCTACCACGCGGGGGAGCATCCCCGCGCTGGTTCTGGTGCTGATCTCTGCCTCGAGGCTGGGAGTCTACTGGTCTGTAGGTCTGATCTCTGCCATTCCCCCTCTACCGAGTGCCTCCCTGAGGACTCTGGAATCACTCAAAAGCTCTGTGGCCCTTCCTGCCACACCGGAAGCACGCCACCAGGTTTCCTTCACAGTCTTTCCCCGGGTGGTCCTTGTGGCATCTCCTGCAGTGGAAGTGCCTGTCTCGCGCGGTCTCTCCCCTCTGAACCTGCCCCTAGGGTCTATCATTCCTCCTCTGGTCATTCCTCTGGCTCCCATCGAACCTCCTCCGGTCATCAGAGTTAGGGCTCCACCTCTTCTTCGGGTTGGGCCTCTGATGTCGGTCATCACGACTCCGGGACTCCTCCACATCCTCCACCTTTCTCTTTTGGTCTGCCTGGACCTCCCTCCTCTTCTGCTGCACCCTATATAGGTTAGCAGCCTTTCCATAAGCGTCCTAGAGGGTAGGTATCGTCAGCACGCTCAAAGCCTCCTGGAGGCTCCAGTTGAGTCCTCCTACAAACCTCTGCACCTTGGATGCTTCATCCGGGACCATCGTCGGTGCGAACCTCGCCAGCTCGAGAAACTTGGAGTGATACTCCTTCACGCTCCGGGTTTGCTGCTTGAGTTTAGAGAACTCTAGATATTTCTGCATTCGAACATGCTCGGGGTAGAACCTCCTTCGCATGGCCTCCTTCAATGCTTCCCATCCGAAATCGGGACCCGCCAGAAGAGCGTCCTCGTTGGCAGACCACCAGATGTCAGCCTCGCTCTTAAAGTAATAAACTATAGCATTCACTTGCCGGTCAGCAGGGCAATTGACCGCCTCGAAGATTTTGTTGAACTCTCGCAACCAATCTTCTAGTAATACTGGGTCCTCCTCCCCCTTGAATGCAGTCGGCTTCAGATGGGCGATCCTGTTCATGTAATCCTCTAGCACATTGTCTCGCTGGGCTTGGCGTTGCACAATTTGGCCCAGGTTAAGGCAAGCTCCTGGAGTTGTCTCAATGGGTCATTGGTTGCCCAGTCTATTTACTATCATTTACCTTCCATCTCCACTGAGTCTAACTCATAACTCTTCTTATTCGCCATATCACTATTTAACAATATTCGTACAACGGTCGCTTACTGCGCACCATGTTCTTACTCATTGTACAACACTTACTTCCATGGCATCCACTCTCATATTAGCTTCCGCTCATGTACTTTCACCACTTGTATTATGGTTCGTCATTCATTTGGATGACTACGGAATACACTATTCTACGAGTCCTTATGCTCCCTGAGCGTTATTCACTCTACACTTCACATCACACACCCATGGTGGTTGCTATTAAACTGACTACTCTTCCAGTTTTCCACAATTGGTACAAAAGCTTCTTTTTCATTTTATTCTTATATTCTTTGGCAAAAACAACATGGTCAATCTTTAACATATTCCTTGAACTTTGTTTACATAATTACTGTTGTAACACCCTGGATTTTACCTCAAATGATAGCTTATGAAAATACAAATCTAACGGCGCAAACGGAATTAAAAACGGAATTCAAACGAGCCCTAAAAGTGCAAAACGGTATTGGTCCGAACTTGTGTCCGGACATTGAACGTTCGGACACAAGCCAAAGAAAAATAAACTGTGAAAACCATATGTCCGAACTTGTGTCCGGACATTCACATTTGGACACAAGTCGAGAGTTGAAATTTCTGAAAGCCGAAGATGTCTGGACTTTGAAGTTTGGACACAAGTCGAGTTTCAAAATCCCGAAAATTCTTACGCGCGTGTCCGAACGTTGGTCCGAACGTGCAAGTTCGAACGTAAGTCGAGACTTGCAAGTCGAACTCATCCTCGCATGCTGTCCGAACTTTGAAGTTCGGACAAAAGTCCGTACACGACCAAAACAGTGAGTTCTGTTAATCTTCTCGGGGCATCTCCGAACATTGAAGTCCGGACGGACGTTCGGACACGTCCCGAGGTGTATTTTCAAAATGCAACAGAGTTGCAAAAACCACCAAAAACACTGGAAGAGTCAATATCAGAAGATAGCCAAACTCATTAGGAACACTTAAAGCTGTAAACTCCATATGAACTCAACTAAAACAATACATAGATTGCTCAACAAGGTTTTCTAAACTATCAAAAGTAAATGTTGAGTATTAAACCAAATACATAACCTCAATTGCAGCGGAAAACAAATCCTCCAGGGTATTACCGCCACACCCAATTACCATGGGTGCTCAGGCTAATGAACTTATTAAAACCACAACAACAAAGGTTAACTCAAAATCCAACATATGCGGAAGCTGAAATAATGACCAAAATGTAAAATCTTAGAAAACAGCATAACAATTCCTTAACCACTATAATTCAAATATTGTATCTATAATTCATATTCTCCTAGACTATGTGGTTGCGAATCCTGGTCCCCAAACTTAGTCATCCATACCTACGATCAAAAAACCATAGACAAAACACAGAAAGGATCGCTCAAATCAGATAAACTGAGTAAACTCCACCTCAATATGTAAAATATGTTTTAGAAACTCATTCGCCGTTTATCAATCAGAAGAGAATGTTTTATTGAACAGTTGATGAATTTCCATAAAACATATCAAACATCGAAATTGCAGTAGGGAGCTTTCAACAGGAGATAACCATAATTCCAAACACGGGGTCACCTATGGAACCCCAAAAGACAATTCCAGGACAGTCACCTATGGGACCGTCAAACAACCACCTCACCCTAAGTCCTTAAGTGTGCACACCCCCTATGAAACAGCAGTAACATAGAGTAGATCAGAGGGCTTAACTGGAACAATGCGTGCAGCGCAAATAATAATAATAATAATGGCGAGCACCTATGGGAACCCAAACAATAGAATACATCCTACGAAAGACTCCCAAAATCCAAAACCGAAAAACCATAGCACAATCCAATTCTTCCAATTCCAAAACGTGGGAAACAATCCCAAATTTCCAAACCACAACGGAGAGTCCATAAAAGCACAGCGAAGCCTTTTTCCAATCGTTTTACAAAACAACAGTCAAACAATATTGAGCATAGAACTTACCTGGGTAAACAATCGCCTCAAGAATCTACCTCCTTAGTATTAGTAGAAGCACTCGGCGTAATTGGAGTCTAGATACATATGTATATACAACAATCAGGCACTATTCATCGTAACCGAACAAATTCATAAACTATCAAGTAGAAAGACGTTACCCTACGAAGCTCCTAATTGGCACCAGGGAAACGATCTAGCAGTAGCAGAACAAAAGAGCGTGGATTTCTAGGACTCAAGGAAGAAGAAGCGTGAATATAATTCAGTAGAGCAAGAGCGTAGAAGTATCGTGATGAGGGTGAAGGCATAGTGGTGAAGATCGTGGTATAAATAAATAAACTTAAGTAAAGAGAAATTAATATTGTTAAATAATTTAGTAATCAGCTCTATCAAAAGGAAGGCATTAATTAATTAAGTAGAGTAAATCACTTAGAAAAGGAGTTCAAATAAATAATTAACATTGTAAATTGTTTCTGGGAAATTTATACAACATCATAACGTTGAGAATCATCCGGAAGAAGTCAAACCTCTAACAACATTCTTTTAAAAAGAAAATTAAGAAATAGTTTTCTAATTTGGGATTTATTGAGAAAGTGAGTCGTTGTAACAAGATAAGAGAGAGAGTAAATATTTAAAGAGTTGATTATTAAACCTTCATTTGAAATAGGAAGGAAATTTAAGTGAAATAAATTGGATAAAGCACAATAACAAATTCAGCAAGAGGTTGTTATAACGTTAAAGATAATTCTAGAATACTAATAACGATGAAATCAAGAGAAGAATATATTTTATTAACTCAATGAAGTCAATTGGAATTTGGACTCTAGGGATTTGGAGATAATTAATGATAGGAAGTAAAGTCAAATTCGAACTCTGGGAATTAAATCAGTTTGAAAACAAGAAGGAATTATGAGATTGAATTTAAGAGTGTAGTCTTGACGACGGAAGGTTGAAATAATATTTGAGTAATAAAATAATAATTCTAAATAGAACAAGGAAGAAGGTAGATAATCGCAAAGCATTTACGTAATTATTTTATAACCATCTAGGAAGGAAGGAAATATAATGTAAGGAATTAGCTTATCTTCCCTGGGCCACTAATATTATTGCCACGGACTTATACTTTCTTACTATATAATATACTATTCATAGCTTAGAATTTCATGGGTATTTCAACTGCTCCAGCGGTGTCACAATATCGAGAGGTATCCCCACTCTTAAAGTAGTGGTTCGTTCTCCGCTCTATTCACTTGTATAACATAAACTTTTGTAATCAATTAAATTTACGTAACACATTTGGTCTGTGGCTTATACGCCTCATTGCCTCGAGCTCTGCTCATTATAGGTTGTTCACTCAAATTTTACTTCTCCATACACCATCACATGGTTTGGAGGTTGTATTGGGCTCCATGGCAAGGTCGTTGCATCACGCTTCCTCTCATGGGATGCCCCTTAGGAATGTTAGTTTGCCTCTTTGGCCACTTAGGGTTCTACTGTTATGTGGGTTCCCTTCGGTATTTTAACCGAGTATTCGTTTCAACTCTTGTGTTTCTATCACGACATTTTGTTCAACAATTGTTGACCCAAAAACCCTTCAAGGATTACTCCTGAGTGTTGCTAGGTTATGCCATTACATCTGGCTTGTACTTATGGGTATGTTTAATATCGTCTTCATTGAAGATCGTTATCTCCTGGTAGCCTAGGTGATTATTCTTGGAATTTCATCCCGTTCGTTGCACATTAACATGTCCATATTAGGCATCTGCCTTACCATGTATAGGCTCGGTATTCGCTCCAGCTATCATGTTTATCCCTTGGGATTCTTGAGACATATGTGATGTCTTTACTTACTAGTTAGTGCACTTCGCCCTTCCTGACTCTTAAACATTTCCTTGAAACGAATTCACTAATTCCTTTAGTCTCGTTAACTAACTGAATTCTTTTACTTCAACCATTCGTGGTAATCCGTTGCTCTTGTTTGACTTTTACTGCTGACCGTAGTATGGAGTCGACTACTTCCCGTGTTCCTGACTCTACTCGTATACATATGTGGGGTATCCTACTGATACATTGCTACTTACCCGACTAACTCATGAATGAGTCCGTCAGGCCCGCAAGCTCCCATCGAAGTGCGGTCGTCCCACATTTCATTTTTGGTAGTGTCTATCACACGCCTATGTGAAGTATTCTGTTGTCAACTCCTCTTATATCGTCTTATGATACATGCATTCAGTGCTTCCCGAACTTAATCAAAGGAAGTCAATCCACTGTTGTATTTAGTACGGACTCATTGATATCCTCGGGTTTTAGGATTTTTTTTCTAAGGTTGTTCGAAAGTTGTGTAACTTACCTACCATGTGGCGCTGAGGCCGGTGTAGGTTCTCTGGTTTGGTTTAAAGGAAATTCTGAAAAATTAGAAATAAATATGAGTTTGGAAGTAAATTTGGCTTTGAAGAGAGTTCGAAATAAATCTGAGTTTGAAGGAAAAATTCTCCTGGTATTTAAAATGTCTTCTTGCCTTAACCAAGTCTGGCTTCTCGCTGACTGGTATATCCCAAATATAAAGGTTAGGCTGTTAAGCCCTTCCAAGGTTATGATGATCTCATTCGACCTCATGGTACTTTACTAAGTACTCCGTAGTTGTTAAAAATTTCCCCGGACAACCCCGTTATAGCATCACTTGCCATGGCAAGTGCGCCATGCTAACTGGCTATCGGTTCAACACACACCGGCTGCGGTATTGTTTTTACCCGCACCGTAATCAGTGGCCTTGTTGGCTCTTACTTTGATACTCTACTTTGGTAATTAATCTTCTGCACAGCTTCTCATTGGTCTTCACATGGTAATCATTAACTAGGACGTTTCCCATTCTTGGAGACCCTAATTTACTTAGTACTGTATCTTCCTCATAGCCCGTTCCCACGCATTTGTCGTGGTTACTGAGACTTGTCTCTTGTTAGGGTACTACGTTGTAGTCCTATTGAGGTATGTTTCATGTACACTCCTATAGTTGTCTGAACTTGTAACACCCCTACCGCTAATACCGTCATTACCGTCCAAACTCCTCGTACTCCCATACTCACGCAGCGGATACATACTTACACAACGGTGGGTGATACAATGCCGTTAGCCACCCACGTTGAAATACCCCAAACCGTAATATGTTAATTAATTATGTAATTATAATTTTCTAGGGCTAATTAAGTCCTTAAGATCTGTGGTGAAGAAATGAAAACCAAAAAGAAAAAGGAAAGGCGTAAAAGTCACAAAACGTGAAAATACGTATTTAATTATTTTAGGAGGTACATAACCTTCGTTAGGGTCATAAATATATTTTTATACCTTAATTACACACTAAGAACATGTGGGAAAAATTCCGGAAGAAAACGGATCCAGATAATGTATTAAATCGCTAATAAAGCCTTGGTGCACGTTTTTCGAGAAAACCCGAAAACGTGACCTTGAACAGTTAAAAGACCCCGTAAAAATTATAGTTCATCAAATAACTATAATTAAACATTAATGGGAGTATAATAACCATTAAAATTAAAGAAACGAGAAAATCCGGAAACCGGACCTGGACTGTTAAAACTGACAGTTCAGGAATTCACGGGTGTTATCTGCTAAATGACCATGTGCCACTTCCTCTCTACTTTTACAAAAAAATATTTGATTTTTGCCCCTTGTGAGAAGTAACTCACGTTTTGTACCCCCTCCCTCTCATTTATTAATTCTACTCTATGTACTAGAAGACAAAAACATAAAGTAAAGTACTATTACCTCTTTATTTTTCTCTTTCCTCTACTTTCTCCTTCCCTCTCGATTTTCTTTTCCCCTTGCCATCGTTCTCTCTGCTCCTTGTTCCCTCCTATGGCGATTTCTTGAGCAGCTCCAACTCCTTCATTCTCCTTCCTTGTTCCCTCACCAAATCAAGTCCAAATAAAAAATAAAATACACCAAAATACTCACCTTGCTTTGGAGATCATTTTCCACCTTTCAAAATCATCAAACTCCACATTTGACTTCCATGGGTGTAGCTCATTTTGAAGAGGAAAACACCCATTCTTGAAGCCAATCAACCCTTTGATGGGTTAAGGTAAGAAACAACTTGAAAATCCCTCTCTTTCTCCATCTTCCTTGGCCGATTTTGCCCTGTTTTGAGCTCCAGTTTTGCTCCTTGTTTTAGCGTATTTGAAGCCTCATTAAGTGCTGGAGTTTGCCCATCTTTGTTCCTAAGAAGCCCATTGTGAAGTAGAAGGTAAAATCTCTTCATTTTTATGCTTAAACACCCTCTTGTTTTAGGGTTGTTGCAAGCGCTTCAATTAAATTCTTGGTACTCATTACCATTTATGGTATTTGGTCATTAGTGTAACTAATAACCCATTGGAAATCGGTTGTGGAACAAGAAGTGAGGAGGAGGGAAAGTTGAAAGAAATCCAAGGTAAATAACTTACCTTAAGCTATGTGGTGTTTTAAGGACTTGGTGTCTTATCTTGGTGCAAATATAAATGCTCAGTGAAATGCAGGTGTTGCGAATAATATGAGGAAATTCAGTGTTTAATTTGATGTTGATTAAGGGCCTAAGAGCTAAACTTTTAAGGTTCATGAACATTGAGTGCTATTGTTGTTGTAAATGATGAACTTAAGGGTGGTCTAGTGTTCTTGGATGAGTTCGTTGGTTGGACTGTTTGGAGGGTTAAATAATGTGTCGGAAAATGCTAGAATTATGGGGAGATCATGTCAAAATTTGTGTAGAAATTTAATGGTTTAAATGTATTTCGAGGTGGGAGCAAACTAGTGAACTACAAGTGTTTTAAGAGGGAAAACTTAGTGTGAAAATCGGTTGGTAACTAGGTAGATGGAGAAGGGGAGAGGAGTGAACTCTAAGGTGGGAATGTTGCATTATTCTTGGACTAATGAGTGGGTGAGAGTGGTGAGAAAAATCTGTAGCATAACACTTGATAGAACTTAGCATTAGTTCTTGTAAGAGGAGAGTGGGAAATTTGGGTGAATTTAATCAAGAATTGAGTAACAAGTTTAGATGATGATTTAGGCAAGTTTAAGATGTTATATTAGTGTTAAAATATATTTAATTACATGTAGGAACCTTGGGGCAACAATGGGTGAAGTTAACAAGTGAAACAAGAATTGAAAATGTCATTTCTGGAGGTCTGTAGCAGGGGTCCGGGACCTAGGTTTCATATCAAGTCCCGGACCATACTATAAAAATTGTTCGAGAGTTGCCCAGCACTTTGGTCCGGGACCTAGGGTGAGCATTAAGTCCCGGACCACCCCTATTAAAATGACCGAGAGTTTACACACACTCTGGTCCGGGACTTAGGTTATGTATGAAGTCCCGGACCACCCCTGCTTTTCTGCCCGAGAGTTACCTATTGAGCTGGTCCGGGAGTTAGGACCAGGACAAGGTCCCGGACCAGCACCAGAATTGAAATTCTTGATTGTTTTTGAGTCTAAACCGAAAGGAAGGAAAATGGTTGATGTTATATGATGTTTAGGAGTTATTTGGTGACTTATAAAGGTCCTAAGAGGTATAAACAAGTGTTGGAAGTGAGTGAGTAAGTTAAGGAATTAAGTGCACTAAGTTAAACCGAAATAACGTGATAACAGGGTAAGTATGGGAGTAATAGGAGTTTACATACTGTAAGACCTTGTTGTTAATAAAACATTTGAAATGTTATCAGTTGTTCAAAAACTACCCGGGGAGCGTGAGATGACGCGTTGGAGTGAACCCTCGGGAACACGGTAGAGTAACCCATGGTGTAAGGTATGGTTTTCTTGCAACTTGTGTCCTACCGGGTTACACCGGCTTGTATGCCAATGTGTTTTTCTGTGTGTTTGCCACCTTGCAAGATAAAGCATGAAATGAGTTTATAGTAATTCATTATTGGGCGTAATTAATTCCGATACCGTTTAACTTTAATTATGTGTTGAATAATAGTTAACCGACCTTAGGTTCACATAAGAGATCGGTATTCGGAATAAACGTCCCAACCCACGGGAACGTTCTAACTACGGCTATCCGTGTGTTAGTGTATGTTGTGATTAAGTGTGATGTATGTGACTTGCCTAGTATGTTGTTGTTATTGGATACTGTTATCCGTGCTGTTGAAGTGGGATGCGATTTCCCTTATGTGATTAATAGGGTTAGTGAAACTATGTGGTGTATGTATGTGATAAGTTCCATAAAGGAACCTTTAACTAATAAGTATATGTTATGTATGGTGAGGAATCCGGTCGTTCCGGTCGCGCGTGTTGTTTGGGAGTTGATGTATATATGTGAATTAACTCCCATCCTGTTATGTTAAGGGTTGCTTTCCTTCATTGGATTTCAACCTCCCATTAGCTTAGCCAAAGCTTACCTACCCAACTTCCAATCGGGTAGGGGGAAATCATGTGTAATGTTGGTAGGGTGTTGATGCCTAAGTTCGCTTCGACTCCCTCTTTATTATGTTACGGTTGTTTTTCCTCCTTGAATTACAACCACCCACAAGCTTAACCAAGGCTTACCTACCTCATCATTATTGGAGCTAGGGGGAAATTGTGTAAGGTGTGATCGGTCCTATATGAGGCCGCCCCACCTAAGTAATGAAAATGTATGTATGTTGTGCTCGGGCTTATGTCACCCCGGCACTCCCCAAGTAAAGTTTATGTTCTCTAAGAAGAATAGAATTAAGTTGGTGTAGGTTATTAAGTGAAATGTGTTGTTATGTTGTGTGTGCTAACCTTGTGCTTGTGTTCTGTTAATGGATGTGTGCTTTTAAGCATGATGTATGTGTGTAATGTATGCATGTTTTAAATAAAATCAACCGCATGCTAAGACGACAATTAGTTGTGCGTGGCCCGGTAAGATGCGGGCTGCGGGATTACCATACCAGGAAAGGTGCTGAGCCCCTTGGGGGCCACCCTTTCTTCCTTTTCTTTTCAGGTACAAAGAGCTGGAAGCCGTTCGAGAGTAGAACGGGGTAGTTATTTGTACGTGGTAGCCATGAGAATTGTGGATGTATTGTAGGTGTAGTAAGACCGAATTTGTATCGGCGTTAGTTAGAAGATACTCGGTACATGGTAATGTAAGTGTATAATGATCGTTGGACATGGAACGGGATTTATGTGTAGTTGCTCGGGAGTTTAGTCCATCAGACCGGTACAATGTATGTATGTTAGCCTTGTTAGCTACGTGGGTGGCTAACGGCGTGTAACACCAAGGAGTTAAGTTATGTTGTGAGTTGTGATTTCCGCTGCAAGGTGTTGTTAAGTGTGTTGTTAGTAGTCGGGGTGTTACAAAAAGTGGTATCAGAGCGAAGTATCGCTCTGATGACTGAGTTACCGAGCTTAGGAAGTACAGAGTTAAGAGTTTAGCACTTTTGGTTAAGGGTTGAGTGATAGCGTGAGAAGTATGCTAGTTAGGAAATGCCAGTGTGTACTGGATACCTACAATATCCATCCCGCCCTCCACAAACCCTATTTTATAACTTGGGAAGAACGCCAGAGAGATGGGAGTCATCTCTTACTCGGGAAAACCCGATCTGGCAGTTGATATTTACCTCTGTAAGTATGGAGAACCTGTCATACGGTAGATTCTGAAAGGTGTGAATCCCGAAGACGGTTTCCATCTGAACAATGTTTGCCGCATTTAATAGCGAAATATGGAGAATCTTATGCATAGAGGAACGGAATTTCCAGCAACCTGGGTCGACATGCGAAGCAGTCGAGGACAACCAGCTTGCAAGCACTAACCGTGCAACAGTGGAGAAGTGAAGTAGTGGAACCCGAGACGAGTGTCTACGGGACTACAATGTTGACTAACACACCAACGGTACACCAACCGAGCAAAGAACTATGACGTAGTACGAGGAGGATACAATACTAAGTAAAAAGGGGGTCTCCCAGGATGGGAAACACCCTAGTTAATGGTTAACATGTGGAGACAGTAAGTTGTACCCAGAAGATTGTTGTTAAGGCTGTAAGATCAAGCAAGGGCCAGCAAGGCCGCTGATATTAGTGCGGATGAAAGCAGTACCGCAACCGATGTGTATTGAACCAGTAGCCAGTTACATGGCACACTTGCCATGGCAAGTGCTGCTATACAAGGCTGTACGGGAAACTTTAGCACTACAATAGTACTTAGTAAAGTACCATGAAGTAAAGTGAGATCATCATAACTGTGGGAAGGGCTTAATAGCCTGACCCCAATACTTGGAAATACACCAGTCAGCAGGAAGCTAGACTCGGTTAAGGCGAGGAATGTTGTAAACCAGGAGAGAATTTTTCCTTCAACTTAATCCATTTTCAAAACCGTTTTTCAAAACTAGATTCTTTCAAACCCATTTTATTTCAATTCGACTTTTTTTAAAACCAAACCAGAAGACCTACACGGGCCTCAGTGCCACATGGTAGGTAAGTTATACCCAGTTACTTTCGAGTAACCGGATGGAAACCGGTAAAACAAGGGTAACAACCCGAGGAATGGATTGAGTTTTAATAATACAACAGTGGATACATTTCCCTTGATTAAGTCAGGAAGCATGGAATGCATATTATCACATGGATAATATAAAGGAGTTGACAACAGAATACTTCACCTAGGCGTATGACGGACACTACGAGTGTACCAACAGTAATGTGGGACGACCGCACTCCAATAGGAGCTTGTGGGCTGACAGACCTTCTTATGGGTTAGTCGGGTAAGTAGCAATGTATCAGTAGGATACCCCATATATGTATACGAGATGGAGTCTGGAACACGGGAAGTAGTCGACTCCATACTACGGTCCGCAGTAAAAGTCAAACAAGAGTAATGGATTACATCGAATGGCTGAAGTGAAGAACCCAGTTAAGTTAAGGAGGCTAAAGAATTGGTGAGTCTATTTCAGGAAGTGTTTAAGAGTCCGGATGTGCGAAGTGCACTGATTAGTAAGTAAAGACATCGCACATGTCTTAAGAATCCAGAAGGAACACAATAGCTGGAGTAAGTACCCCACCTATATATGGTGAGGTAGATGCCTACCATGGATATGTTAATGTGCAATGATCGGGATGAGACTCCCGAGATGATCACTAGAGATATCAATCTCACTAAGGAGAATATTCAACCCAGCAAAGAACGCGGGGCGAAGTAGAAATTAAACATACCAATGAGTGCAAGCCAGATGAAAAGGCATAACCTAATAACACCCAGGAGTTATCCTTAAAAGGGTGTTTGGGTCAACAATGGTTGAACAAGATACGTGACAGAAACGCAAAGGCTGAAATTAACACCAAGTTTAAACACAAGTCGTCAGAGGGAAGTCTGACATCCTTGAAGGGGCATCCCATGAAAGGAACCGTGATACTACGACCTTGTCATGGAGCCTAATACCAATCTAAACCATGTAATGTGTGTGGACAGCCTACAACGGGCAGAGCTCGAGGCAATAAGGCTTAAAAGCCACAAATCGAGTGTGTTAAGAAAATGTTATTGATCACAGAAGTTTACGTTATATAAGTAAGTAAGCGGATAACGAACCACTGCTTAAAGTGTGGGGACACCTCTTGATATTGTGAGACCGCAACAGCGGTAGTTATGTGAACTAAATTCAGAGAATGTGTTAAGAGTTGACCATGTTGTTACTACGAAAAGAAGTATTCGTACCAGTTGTGCAGACGGAAAGGGTGATAAGCCTAATGGCAACCACCATAGGTGTGGGATGCTAGATGTGTAATGAACAACGCTCAAGGAGCATAGAGGCTCGAAGAGTAGAGTATTCAGCAGTCAGCCGAATAAGTGGCAAAACACAGTGTAATAGCGGAAGCTAATATAATAGCGGATGCAGTGTAAGTTAATGTTATACAATGAGTAAGAGCACGGTGCGCAGTAAACGACTGTTGCATAAGTATTGTTAAATAATAATGTGGCAAATAAGACTAGTTATGAGTGAAACTCAATGGGCATACAAGGTAAGTGATAACAAACCGACTGGGCAATAAGCCAATGATCGGTATATGTGATAAGGAACACAGTGTGAATTCCTATTGCAATCGCATAAGAGATTTACTATCAAGAGTTTACGCCTCTGCACTCTGTATGACTGAGTGTTTTGGTATTGCACTTGCGCGGTAATGATCGAGTGTGATAGCTAGGAAGTTTGGGTAATGTCAATTGTGATGGAGGAACAAGAATTATGGTGTGATAAAACCGATGCATAAGAGAAGCACGGTCGTACCAATCAAAGGGTACTTGATTGGCATAAGTGACTACAATAACACGATTGTTAAATAAACGACATAGTACTACACAATAGGTAGTGGCTCAAACGTAACCGACAGTAAGTCGGAAGAAATTAAGTAAATCAGTGTGGAATACAGTAAATTATCATGGAAGTAAATAGGAAGTTGTAACTCACCGAACTCGCTCTTGGTAAGAAATACCACGCGTCGGTTGAGAAATCGTTATTACCAAGATGAAGGTGATAATCGAAGATATACAATACAGTAAGATAATGAAGGGGGCAAACTAAGCTCGAAGTTATCAAGAGTCGCGCAGCAGAAACTAGTGAGCTAGCGATTCAAGAGTTGGATGTGCGTTGAATGGCAATTATTAACGCCTAGAAGTTTCACAGGCCAGAATCGAAACTGGTTACGAATTAAATAAACTCTAAGGAGAATTCTTGGTTAGGGACTAAACCGCCAACATGGCTAAGATCCTCTAACCAAAACACGTGGTATAACAGACCGCGTGGAGGTAAAACACTTCACGACGGTAGAACATTTTAAACCAATGTTAAGTGATTGATTACGTGGGCGTAATCCCTTTTAAGGGGGGTAGAGCGCAAAACCGTTTAGTGTGTTTTACCGTACAAGTGTACGTGAACAATGGTGTGCATAGCACAAAATAATTTGTTTTGATGATTGGTGTGTGTGTTACATAAACATACACATTCATTCATGGTGTAATTGTGGAAATTGCGCACAGAAGATGCGAATACCATTGTGATAAGTGTGTTTATTGTGTTAACGGAGGTATGTGAAAGTATAAGTGTAAGGGAGTAGAAAAACTCCCGGGGAACTAAAACCCCGACAGTATATGGTCATATGATATCAAATGTAATATTGTGTATTATATTTTGATAAAAAAAATATATTATGTGTATATACAGTGTTGTGATTTATGGAGAGGTATGACACCAATACAGAACCTAGTAAGAATTAAATTCCCTAGGTAACTTGGATTAAGTTGAATTTGGATGATGATTGATAGACGGAGTTCTATCCCTTGGAGATGTAATGATTATGACTAGATGGATTAAAAGATAGAAAATGTACATGTTTGAATTAGTTGTTGTTTGAAAATGAAGTGGGAGGTGAAACTTGATTATCATGAGATCAAGGGAAGCCGAACACAAATTGGGGTGGAAAGATAGTTCAACACTGATGCTGATCACATCAGGGTTGGATGATTCTTGAAACTCCCTATAAGTGGTCATAAATAATCACATCAAGAATAAGATGCAGTTAGCAATAATTGGACTTGGAGTTGTATTGAGTTTTCAAAAGAATTTTAAATTGGGTTTCAAATTTCCAATTGGTATTTTCAAACTTCAATAAATATTTTTTTTAAGATTCTTAAGTGGTATTTTCAAAGGAAGGACTACTTTTACTTGACCTTGTAAAAGGATCTTCAATTGGTATTTTCCAATAAAGAATTTCATTCTACTTAACCTCATATAGAGTATTTTCGTATTACTTGCTCACGAGCTGAGGACGTATGAGCCTTTGTCTTCGGACCGGTGACATGAGAAGTATATTTTAAAGATGTATGCAATTGTTTTGATCTCCCAAAGGAACGGGGACCAGAAGGTGTCCATCGCGACCGGGTTCTGCGGGATCACAGTGTATATGTACTCAACATGGGTCTCGAACCCATGAAGAGATGGAAAAGGAATTTCTGGTTGATATACATGCTGTGACATGTTGTGTGGTATGTGTAATAATTATTATTTTGACCTTGAGTCCTAATGTGGTTAAGTTCCGGAAGTGTTATGTTATCAAGACCTATGTGTCTAAAGGATGTTGTGTTATCAAGACCTACGGGTCTAAATGTTGTTATGTTACCCAGACCAAGAGTCTAAGGGTTGTTACGTATGTGCAAATGTTGTTAAGGTACCCGGACCATTAAGTCCGAGGATACTATGTAAGTATGTTATGTCATGTTATGTATGGATGTGGATGTGTTACCCGGACCGTTAAGTCCGAGGTTGTGATGTAAAATATGTTGTTGTGGAAGTTTATGTTGCAAGTAATCCCCGTATTCTAATTCAAATGATGCTTGGGAAGTGTGAACTTCGAGGACGAAGTTCTTTTAAGGGGGGTAGATTGAAATACCCCAAACCGTAATATGTTAATTAATTATGTAATTATAATTTTCTAGGGCTAATTAAGTCCTTAAGATCTGTGGTGAAGAAATGAAAACCAAAAAGAAAAAGGAAAGGCGTAAAAGTCACAAAACGTGAAAATACGTATTTAATTATTTTAGGAGGTACATAACCTTCGTTAGGGTCATAAATATATTTTTATACCTTAATTACACATAAGAACATGTGGGAAAAATTCCGAAGAAAACGGATCCAATAATGTATTAAATCGCTAATAAAGCCTTGGTGCACGTTTTTCGAGAAAACCCAAAACGTGACCTTGAACAGTTAAAAGACCCCGTAAAAATTATAGTTCATCAAATAACTATAATTAAACATTAATGGGAGTATAATAACCATTAAAATTAAAGAAACAGAAAATCCGGAAACCGGACCTGGACTGTTAAAACTGACAGTTCAGGAATTCACGGGTGTTATCTGCTAAATGACCATGTGCCACTTCCTCTCTACTTTTACAAAAAAATATTTGATTTTTGCCCCTTGTGAGAAGTAACTCACGTTTTGTACCCCCTCCCTCTCATTTATTAATTCTACTCTATGTACTAGAAGACAAAAACATAAAGTAAAGTACTATTACCTCTTTATTTTTCTCTTTCCTCTACTTTCTCCTTCCCTCTCGATTTTCTTTTCCCCTTGCCATCGTTCTCTCTGCTCCTTGTTCCCTCCTATGGCGATTTCTTGAGCAGCTCCAACTCCTTCATTCTCCTTCCTTGTTCCCTCACCAAATCAAGTCCAAATCGAAAATAAAATACACCAAAATACTCACCTTGCTTTGGAGATCATTTTCCACCTTTCAAAATCATCAAACTCCACATTTGACTTCCATGGGTGTAGCTCATTTTGAAGAGGAAAACACCCATTCTTGAAGCCAATCAACCCTTTGATGGGTTAAGGTAAGAAACAACTCGAAAATCCGTCTCTTTCTCCATCTTCCTTGGCCGATTTTGCTCTGTTTTGAGCTCCAGTTTTGCTCCTTGTTTTAGCGTATTTGAAGCCTCATTAAGTTCTGGAGTTTGCCCATCTTTGTTCCTAAGAAGCCCATTGTGAAGTAGAAGGTAAAATCTCTTCATTTTTATGCTTAAACACCCTCTTGTTTTAGGGTTGTTGCAAGCGCTTCAATTAAATTCTTGGTACTCATTACCATTTATGGTATTTGGTCATTAGTGTAACTAATAACCCATTGGAAATCGGTTGTGGAACAAGAAGTGAGGAGGAGGGAAAGTTGAAAGAAATCCAAGGTAAATAACTTACCTTAAGCTATGTGGTGTTTTAAGGACTTTGTGTCTTATCTTGGTGCAAATATAAATGCTCAGTGAAATGCAGGTGTTGCGAATAATATGAGGAAATTCAGTGTTTAATTTGATGTTGATTAAGGGCCTAAGAGCCAAACTTTTAAGGTTCATGAACATTGAGTGCTATTGTTGTTGGAAATGATGAACTTAAGGGTGGTCTAGTGTTCTTGGATGAGTTCGTTGGTTGGACTGTTTGGAGGGTTAAATAATGTGTGGGAAAATGCTAGAATTATGGGGAGATCATGTCAAAATTTGTGTAGAAATTTAATGGTTTAAATGTATTTCGAGGTGGGAGCAAACTAGTGAACTACAAGTGTTTTAAGAGGGAAAACTTAGTGTGAAAATCGGTTGGTAACTAGGTAGATGGAGAAGGGGAGAGGAGTGAACTCTAAGGTGGGAATGTTGCATTATTCTTGGACTAATGAGTGGGTGAGAGTGGTGAGAAAAATCTGTAGCATAACACTTGATAGAACTTAGCATTAGTTCTTGTAAGAGGAGAGTGGGAAATTTGGGTGAATTTAATCAAGAATTGAGTAACAAGTTTAGATGATGATTTAGGCAAGTTTAAGATGTTATATTAGTGTTAAAATATATTTAATTACATGTAGGAACCTTGGGGCAACAATGGGTGAAGTTAACAAGTGAAACAAGAATTGAAAATGTCATTTCTGGAGGTCTGTAGCAGGGGTCCGGGACCTAGGTTTCATATCAAGTCCCGGACCATACTATAAAAATTGTTCGAGAGTTGCCCAGCACTTTGGTCCGGGACCTAGGGTGAGCATTAAGTCCCGGACCACCCCTATTAAAATGACCGAGAGTTTACACACACTCTGGTCCGGGACTTAGGTTATGTATGAAGTCCCGGACCACCCCTGCTTTTCTGCCCGAGAGTTACCTATTGAGCTGGTCCGGGAGTTAGGACCAGGACAAGGTCCCGGACCAGCACCAGAATTGAAATTCTTGATTGTTTTTGAGTCTAAACCGAAAGGAAGGAAAGGGGTTGATGTTATATGATGTTTAGGAGTTGTTTGGTGACTTATAAAGGTCCTAAGAGGTATAAACAAGTGTTGGAAGTGAGTGAGTAAGTTAAGGAATTAAGTGCACTAAGTTAAACCGAAATAACGTGATAACGGGGTAAGTATGGGAGTAATAGGAGTTTACATACTGTAAGACCTTGTTGTTAATAAAACATTTGAAATGTTATCAGTTGTTCAAAAACTACCCGGGGAGCGTGAGATGACGCGTTGGAGTGAACCCTCGGGAACACGGTAGAGTAACCCATGGTGTAAGGTATGGTTTTCTTGCAACATGTGTCCTACCGGGTTACACCGGCTTGTATGCCAATGTGTTTTTCTGTGTGTTTGCCACCTTGCAAGATAAAGCATGAAATGAGTTTATAGTAATTCATTATTGTGGCGTAATTAATTCCGATACCGTTTAACTTTAATTATGTGTTGAATAATAGTTAACCGACCTTAGGTTCACATAAGAGATCGGTATTCGGAATAAACGTCCCAACCCACGGGAACGTTCTAACTACGGCTATCCGTGTGTTAGTGTATGTTGTGATTAAGTGTGATGTATGTGACTTGCCTAGTATGTTGTTGTTATTGGATACTGTTATCCGTGCTGTTGAAGTGGGATGCGATTTCCCTTATGTGATTAATAGGGTTAGTGAAACTATGTGGTGTATGTATGTGATAAGTTCCATAAAGGAACCTTTAACTAATAAGTATATGTTATGTATGGTGAGGAATCCGGTCGTTCCGGTCGCGCGTGTTGTTTGGGAGTTGATGTATATATGTGAATTAACTCCCATCCTGTTATGTTAAGGGTTGCTTTCCTTCATTGGATTTCGACCTCCCATTAGCTTAGCCAAAGCTTACCTACCCAACTTCCAATCGGGTAGGGGGAAATCATGTGTAATGTTGGTAGGGTGTTGATGTGTTGTTCGCTTCGACTCCCTCTTTATTATGTACGGTTGTTTTTCCTCCTTAAATTACAACCACCCACAAGCTTAACCAAGGCTTACCTACCTCATCATTATTGGAGATAGGGGAAATTGTGTAAGGTGTGATCGGTCCTATATGAGGCCGCCCCACCTAAGTAATGAAAATGTATGTATGTTGTGCTCGGGCTTATGTCACCCCGGCACTCCCCAAGTAAAGTTTATGTTCTCTAAGAAGAATGGAATTAAGTTGGTGTAGGTTATTAAGTGAAATGTGTTGTTATGTTGTGTGTGCTAACCTTGTGCTTGTGTTCTGTTAATGGATGTGTGCTTTTAAGCATGATGTATGTGTGTAATGTGTGCATGTTTTAAATAAAATCAACCGCATGCTAAGACGACAATTAGTTGTGCGTGGCCCGGTAATGCGGGCTGCGGGATTACCATACCAGCAAAGGTGCTGAGCCCCTTGGGGGCCACCCTTTTCTTCCTTTTCTATTTCAGGTACAAAGAGCTGGAAGCCGTTCGAGAGTAGGACGGGGTAGTTATTTGTACGTGGTAGCCATGAGAATTGTGGATGTATTGTAGGTGTAGTAAGACCGAATTTGTATCGGCGTTAGTTGGAAGATACTCGTACATGGTAATGTAAGTGTATAATGATCGTTGGACATGGAACGGGATTTATGTGTAGTTGCTCGGGAGTTTAGTCCATCAGACCGGTACAATGTATGTATGTTAGCCTTGTTAGCTACGTGGGTGGCTAACGGCGTGTAACACCAAGGAGTTAAGTTATGTTGTGAGTTGTGATTTCCGCTGCAAGGTGTTGTTAAGTGTGTTGTTAGTAGTCGGGGTGTTACACACGTGACTAACAAGGCTTACTACTACATACAACATCCGTCTGATGGACCGGAATCCCGAGTACTACACAACTACAATACATACTCCCATTACCAACCGGGTATTACGAATCTTTATTTATTACAATGCTCCACAATTACAATACAACATACCGAGTTTACTAAGATCCAAATACAAATACAAATGCACCAATCCTTTCAAGTTTGTACATACTCATTAAGAGTCTATATCTACCCATTCCTCACAAACTACATACTTCCAATACATATGGTGTACCCCTTGGTACACCTCTACATTCAAGGCTACAAGTCTTATACAATCCTCTACTGTCTACAATTCTTTTCTAACTATCTAAATGTAGCTGCCGGTCTCTTATTGTGACCATAACTGCTTCGGTACCTGTACAATAAAAACATCGCCCCTAGGGGCTTAGCTTACGCTGCATATGACTTCCGCATACCCCGCGTACTAGCGAGGGTACGCCGACCACTTGGTCGAATACATGCAGTTCATTTTACAAATACATACATACATACATGCTTCATTCATAATGATACAATGCTACACACGGAATACATACATACACTTCAAGACATACAAGGGAGACCATACAAGCCAAACGATGATTACTTACCTTTTCCGAAATACGCATACACAATACATACACAATACACAATACTTGTTAGCTCCATTTGTCCACCCGGGTTAATCGGGTGGAGATTACTCTTTTACTAGGGGTCAATGACTTACACCAGCCAAGACCATTACTCATACATACTTTACTTACTACTTACTCAAGTCAAGTCGTCGGGACCTCCGGGCAGGGACTACACCGTCCCACCACCGGGCTTTACTTGGCTCACTAATCCAGGATGCTACCCATTTAAGGGGTTTGGGCTGTGGAAAAGTTTAAGAGCCAGGAATCCGATCCAACCTCTTGTGTCTCCTCATCCTCACGCGTGGCCGAAACTATATCAGACTTCTACTCATTCCAATTTACTCAATACTTACGTTAGGAGTTAGGTAGTTAGGAATTAGTAGAAGTCAACCATCCAAGCTACACAATAATCATTACTTACATCCTCATCCATACAAGCTACATCACATTACACAAGTACATTACAAGGTACATACACACTTCATCTTCATCTATTCATTTCATGAATTATACAAACTAATTGTTCAAGACAACTATATCAAGAACATTATAAAACAAGCACAAGTAAGTGCAATAAGGTCCGACTCATGCATTTATCTTATTTAGGTGATCAAATAAGCACATAAATCGGGGTAACCAGGTTAGGATACAGAGCATGAAGAAATCATACCTTGTACTGGGATTTACTTTACCGGGTGTCCTCACGTTCCTTTGGTTCACTCTTGTTGCTCGAGTCTTACTCTCGAACCAATGACTACATGCCAAATGGTTCAATTAATACTAAGAATTACAATACATACATAATTACTACTCCCATACTTACCCCATTATCTCGTTGTTTCGGTTTAACTTAATGTTCTTAAACTTACAACTTTCTTAATCACTTCTCAAACTTGTTTACACTTCTTAGGGCCTTTAAACATCATTAATCAAGTACTAATTATCTTATACTAACATTACCATTCATTACCTTTCCTTAAAACCCATTTAATAAGCTTAGATTTCATTTTTGGTGTTGGTCCGGGACCTTGTCCGGGTCCTTAGTCCCGGACCAACACTGGTCTAAAGTCTCGGGTGGATTTCTTTTATGGTCCGGGACCCTGTCCCTATCTCAAGTCCCAGACCAGGCGCTGGTTTAAACTCTCGGCAGGATTTTCACTATGGTCCGGGACCTTGTCCTGGAGTATAGTCCCGGACCAGGTACAACCTTTTACTCTCGACACAATTAAAAGGGTGGTCCGGGACTTTGTCCAAGGACTAAGTCCCGGACCCTGCTAAAACCTGCAACATACATTATTTTTCAGCCCCTAATGGATCCTTAATCCACCTCCAATCATTCCATAATCTTTCCACATGTTTTGTACACGTTTAAACACACTTAAATACTCACTAAAACTCCTTAAATCCATGGTCCAATACTTACTCAACTTCTTGCTCAATTTCTACAAATTTCCATTCTCATTTTCACACTTTGCACACTTGTGCATTCTTACACTTCTCTTTGCATTTTGCATCTTATCCTAACTTCATTTTACCATTCCAATTCCTTTCCAATCAACTACTCTACCTATACCCAAGTCCAACTCCCTTTTTACCAAATCTTGCACACTAATTCTTCATATTTTCTACAATGCATTTCTACACTTTTTGCTACAGATTTTACACTCTTTTATTCACATACTACTACTACCACTCCATGGTTACTAAACATCTCTACTAACTCCAATACACACCCTGGTTCTTCCCATTCACCAAATCATTCATAAATGTACATTTCCTACTAAAATTTTGCCATAGTTCACCTACTTTCTTACTTAGCCACACATATCCATTCTCACCAAATTCATTCCTAATCTAGCCACACCCATACAAGGGTCCTACCAGCAATCAATACAATACCAATTCACCAATACTTCCTCAATCCACAATACTAATACACATATACAATTTATTTGGCTCCAAGGCCTACAATTCACATACTTGCTCACAAATACTCAAACTTCCATAAACTACAATACTAATACAATATTTTAGGTTCTTTAATCAGTTTACCCATTCCCATTACTCTAATGCATTAAAATTTTAGCATTAAGAAGGAGCTCTTACCTTGAGCTTATAATTCCTTCATTTCTTTTCCACTTCTCCTCCTTCCTCTCCTTCTTGCACAAATCGGCCATATGGGGAATGGAGTTGCCAAGCTCCATTCCCATCACCCAAAGCACACAAACAAGTGTAATTAAAATACTAACCCTTAGATTAATACTAATTCATTGAAGTGCTTAAAACACAAATTCTAGGGTTTACCTTTTGAGTGTTTTAGGAGGGGTTTTAGCCCTTGGTTCAAGAAGGTGATTCCACCACCATTGCAAGGTTGAATTGATGCTCAAAAGACAGAGAAAAACAGAGCATTATAATGGGCAAAAATCGGCTACAAAGGAAGATGGGCAAAACTTAAGTTTGTCATGTAGATTTTTACCTTAATGGAGAGAGGAGACTCCAAGCTACACATTGATGCCATTTTCTCTTTGAATGGGGAAAACCCTTGGAGATGAACTTCCTCCTTTTGAAATTCTAAAAAGAGGGAAGTGTAGAGAATGATGAGGGGAGTAAGAATATGCAATTATTTTTGCATTTGGAGGTCACATGAGGCTAGAGCATGGGAGAGAAGTGAGGTAGCCATTGTTGTTGTCGGGAGCTCAAAATCGCCAGCCTTGGGAGGAAGAAGAGAGAGAAATTGGTGGGGAAGAGAGGAGGAAGGTGAGAGAGTTGAGAAATGAGAGGTGAGAGAAAAAAGTGAGTGCTTTTATCAGTTTATTCACTTTTTGCTTTTTGCCTCTTATTTAATTAGCTAGTATGTGAGTGTGTGTGAGGGCTTATTGGCTTAATAAAAACCAGCCCATACAGTATTACTAGTTGGAGCTTTTTTCGTCTTTTACAGAAAACACTCGTTATTTTACCCAGTTTTGGTACTATTCACTAACCGGGCCCGTTTTCCGGAATTTTCTCGTTTCTTTAATTTTATTGGTTATTAAGCTTCCGTTAATGCTTATTTATAGTTAATTAATGAACTATAATTTTTATGTGTTCGTTTGACCACTCGAAGTCACGTTTTCAGGGTTTCTCGAAAAACGTGCGCTAAAGTTCTATTAGCGTTTTAATACATTATTTGGATCCGTTTTCTTCGGGAGTTGTTCCCATATATTATTTTGGCCTTATTAAGCCTTAGGAATCCATATAATACACTAACCGAGGTCTCATACCTCCTATGGTTATTTAACGCTTATTTAGCGTTTTCGCTTTTTAAGCATTTCTTCATTTCTTTTGGATTTATTTTTCCTCACCAATATTACTTAGGCGTTATTAGGCCCTTAAATACATATTAGAACAATCTTAATCGCTTAATTTAAGTTCGGGGTATTTCAATCTACCCCCCTTAAGAAACTTTGTCCTCAAAGTTGTTCAAGGTTACAAGATTACTATACTTACTCATTCATACATGTCTAATGCCAAAGTCATACATTCCTCCTCCTTACAATTCCCAAATCCATTACTCACGATCTCCACATACCATACCATGCAAGTATACTGCAATCATTCCGATCCGTATTACTACCCACCATCTTGTTCCACATTACAAGGTTTATACATACATACAGTGCAAAGCTATCCTCAAAGCAATGTAATACCCATTACAATCCCGCAGGCACTCCGGTCATCTAGACACAAGACTCCTCTATGTTCCGCTGCCCTTGGAATAATACAACATGATACACTACCACCGTTCTTCGGTATACGCTTCCAAACAATTCTCATTCTCCGGTCTAAGGGAATTCCTTTCACCACTGCTATTTAGAAATTTTCTAAAACATAGCAACTCCAAATTTCCAATTTATGTTCATTACACCTATTCTAAGCGTGATTCTTGTGACCACTTAAGGGGAGCTTCAAGAATCATTCGACCCTGATGTGATCAGCATCAGTGTTGAACTATCTTTCCACCCCAATTTGTGTTCAGTTTCCCTTGATCTGATCAGGATCAAGTTCAACTTCCACATCATTTTCAAACAAACAGATAATTTGATTATTTCCATTTCTGTCTTTTTACTCTTCCTAGTCATAATTACAAATTCATACAACTCCAAAGGATGGAATTTAGTCCATCAATCATCCTCACTCTACTTTCAAATACTTTACTTCAAGATCCAATGCCTAAGTACTCATTTCATCAACCTTCGCTACTTTCATCCATTACTCTCCATCATCTCAAATATTCTAACTAAGAAAAGCAATACTTATGAAATTCAATCGTCCTCAATTTACTTCCAATGACTTACCTACGAATACACTACTCATGGTCTCCATTCATCAACTTACTCTCAATCATTTCGTACTACTTCCTTAAAGGATACAATACTTGTGGAGCTCTGTCCACTACTCGTTCTCAATTGTCTCACAACAATCACCTAGGGAACTCAATTTTCTCTAGGTTCTACATCGGTTTTATACCGACTCATGTTATGGTATTTGTATCACTCGTGCCTAATTACCATAATTACAATATGAATGAATACGTATGTTTATTTAACATAAGTACCAATCATCAATTCGATTCTAATCTGTGATATGCACATTATAGTTTATGTGTTTTATTCATGAAACTTACATTAACGGGTTTCGCTCTACCCCCCTTAAAAGGGATTACGCCCACGTAATCTACCATATGTTATTATTAAACATTGGTTAACTCGATTCGGGCACTCTGAAGCATTTAGCTTCCTTACAATCTATTACTCAATGCATTTTGGTCAACGGGTCCTAACCATACTAATGGTTTAGTCCTTGTACCAAGAATTCGTATATGAGTTTATTTAACTCATGATTAGTTGGGTTCTAGCCTATTAGGCTTCAAGGCATTGATAGCCCTTCTCTCATACTTACTAGGTATATTAACCTCTTAGCTAGGGCCCGCTAGCTTCTGCTACGCGACCCTGTTAACCTTAGTGCTTAATTCGCTCTCTGGTTATTCTAAATATGCTACTCATCGCCTTTTTATCCCTCTATTGTGGGAATAAGGTTTACTGACAAGTGTGGTATTCTTTTACCGTGCTTGAACTCGATGGGTTTAGATTTATACCAGCTCTCTGGCAATCTATATACATACTATTCGTACTCCCACGATTATTCACTGAGTTTCTCCGACTCATTGTCGAGCAGGGTTAAGTCACTACTTAGTTGTAGTGCTTCCTCTGTTGTCAATAGCTTCTGAATCATACCAGTTATCCTGGTTCAGTACAAGTGTCCTTTACTTGTATGACCTTGCATTTTCTTATGCGTCGGTTCTAGTGACTTTCTTAAGTCTCTTTTCACTTTTTATTCCAACGGAATTCACATCTTGTGATTGTTGGTGTGCTTTACACTCTTCGTGCTTCTTTGGCCCTTGGCCGCATGGTTTGTCTCTAAGCTTTTGCTTAACTGGCTTATGCCATGCTCGTTGGTGAAAAGAAGGATTTACTACAATTTACATTAACCATATTCCTAGCTATCCCACTAGATCATTAGCTGCACAAGTGCAATACCAAAACACTCAGTCATACAGAGTGCAGAGGCGTAAACGCTTGGCAGTAACTCTCTTATGTGATAGGAATGAATATTTCTGCCTGTCATCTTACTACTCCGTATCATTATCTAACTACTTCCTCATAGCGGTCGCTTGTTGCGCACCATACTCTTACTCATTATACACATTGTTTTTTTACGGTCTCCGTTACTGTGGTAGCTTATCTTTACTCATTGCCATTGTCATTGGCACCATTTCCTTATGGTGTGAATACACCGAGGGTTTCCTCTGTTCGTGTGTATGATGGTTGTCGTAGCATACCACAATGTTACTATCTTCCCAATGTGAAGATGTTTTATTTCAATTTATGTTCCATGTGTAGGTTAGCTTACCTCACATTACTTCATCATTTATGATATAACTTGCCAAATATCTTGGTTGATAAGCTCTCTTGATTGTTGGTCATTCGTGGTGTCCAATGTGCATTCACATTGATTGTTTTTGACAATTACTGTCTCCCAGTAATGAGCATTGGCTATAGGCTCTAGCTGTGTAGTTTACTTTTGTATGTACATCACCGGGACATCCCAAGAAACTTCAAGGGTTTTCTCTAACTGGGGAGTAATCTATCACTGATAAATAGAAGTTCTTGTTGAGGGGTTTGTCTCCACTCATAGGTCTCGTGACAAGGTTTGCTAGGTTAGTCTCTGTGTATATACTTTCACCATTCATACAATGGTTCACCATATGTTTGGTTGCATATGGAGTATACTTACTCCTTTAAGCCGTAGATGGAAACCTTTTCTATGGGTTCACATCATCACCACGTTAGTGGTCTTCGGTTAACGAGAGGTACCTTTCCTTGAGTTTCCGTAGTGTCCAAGTGTGGACTAGGACATTGTTGGCATTATCACGATTCCTATGCCTCTGTGTAACCATTTCTACAGAAGGCATGAAGAGTAATTAAAAACTCCGTCAACTGTATACTAGACTGATGCTCTAGTGATAGTGACACTGAGGTAGCCATTACTCCAAGCCACTTATGATGTTGACCTTAAATTGGGTGGTTCAGTTGTCGATCTATTTGTCGTATGAAGCAATATCTCTTGCGAGTCTTGTTATAAAGTAGTGTGGGTTTTGTAACCGTCTAAATTTACATAACGTATTTGGTTCCTAGCTTTTAAGCCTTATTGCTGCAAGTCATGCTCTTTGCAAGCTGCTTATACATGTTTGCACTCCTTGTATACTCCATAGGTTGGAGGTATTACTGGGCTCCATGGCAAGTCGTGGCATCACACTTCCGTTCATAGGAGGACCTTTAGGCAATCTAGTGCTAATCAGTGCCTTTGTGTAATTCAGGGTATCTCCCGTCATGCGAAATCCCTTCGGTGTCCTAACCAAATGTTCATTCTAGCTCCCGTGCTCTTATCATGACGCTTTGTTCGACTGTTTGTTTACTCAGACACCCTTCAAGGATTGCTCCTGGGTGTTATTGGGGTACACCGTTACATCCGGCTAATGTTTATGATATGTTGTGTCCGCTATACCGGCTTGTGGTATTGTATTTGAGCTATCCCCTTTAGGGTTGTAACGTCTCCCGTTCTTGGGTAGACTGTTTATACTTTCTCCTAGCATTTAGACTAGGTTTAATACCCTCTTCAATAATGAATTATGCTCCCTCATAGTTTTGTAATTGTTCTTTGGAACTCCGTCGCGTTTGTTGAACATCATTGTGTGCACATTAGGCATTTGCCTTACTGTGTTCAGGCTGGATATACTTTCCAGCTGTCATGTATTTGCTTGATGTCCTTGTGACATATCCAATGTCTGTACTTACTAGTCTGTGCTCTTTGCACTTCCTAGTTTTTATTCCTTACCTTCAGATGGATTCTCTAAGTTCCTTATACTTATTACTTAGCTGTATTCCTTCTCCTAGATCGTCTGTGGGGTCCAGCTGTATTGCTTTGCATTTACTCTTGGTCCGTAGGACAGAGTTGACTACTTCCCGTGTTCCGTGCACTACATGTATACATACGTGGGGTACCTTGTTGATACGTTGCCACTTACCCGACTATTTGTCAGGCCCACAAGCTCCTTCGGAGTGCGGTCGTCCCACATCCCGTAATTGGGTACACTCGTAGTGCTCGTCACACGCCTAGGTGAAGTATTCTATTGCCAACTCCTCTTGTATCATTCTATGATACTCACCGTAATTCTGTTGGTTTGGTTTTAAAATTCAAGGTTTAAAAGGAGGTTTGTGGTTTTGAAAGAAAAACTTTTTGGGGTTTAAAGATTGTAGTTCGGTGTTAAAAGAAATTCTTCATGGCATAGCCATGTTCGAGGTCTTGACCAAGTCCAGCTTCTCGCTGTCTGGTATGTCCTTAATACAACGGTTAGGTCGTTAGGCCTTTCCAAGGTTCCATTCTTCCTGTTGTTAGGATGTGTGAGTCGCTTCATTGCGGTCACGGTACATTACTAAGTACTTGTGGTGTGTTAGGGTTCCTCTACATGTTTCTGTTCTTACTGCACTTGCCGTGGCAGGTGCATGGTGCTGGTGGTTTTTTTGGGTAAACTTATACCGGTCTCGGTATGGTTTCCACTCGTATTAGGTAGTCTTGTTGACTCTTCCTTGATATATTGGTTTATGTTTTGGGATACTCGATCTTTTCAGTGGTTCTCAGTGATCTAGACATAGCTGTCGTAGATCCAGGTACTTCTCCAATCCTTGGAGATTCCTTTTTATTTGGTTTTGTGTCTTTCCTTGTTGCTCGTTCTTACATATTTACCGTGGTTATCGAGCCATAGCTTGTTTGTGCACTACTCTTGTAGTTGCGTCGGATTATATCCCGTGAAGGTTCTTGTAGCTGTCTGAGCTATGTTGGCCAGGTATTGTAACCTTCTTGGCGTTGTACTCTTGGAGTTAACCACTCCCGACTATGTCCTTAGTCAGTTAGCATACCATTGATGGTGCTATTTAAATATTACAGCCCCGTAGACTTGTGTCTCGGGTTTTGTCACTGCCCCTTTTTCCGCTTCATTGCACGCTTAGTGCTTCTTTTCCTGCTACTGGTTATCTAGCCAGGTTCTCGCGACTGCTGAGCATGTCGCCCCATGCTGTTGTAAGTTGTAGCCTCCTTATGGTTGGAGTGCTCATTCTACCACTTTTAAATGCGGGTATTGTTGCTCAACCGGAAACCATCTCCGGGACTCCCAATTCTCGGAATCTACTACATGTCGGTTCTTGTTACCGTACGGTGGCTTCACAACTGCCAGATCGGGTTTCCCTGAGTATGAGAGGACTTTCCTTCTCTCTGCCGTTCCTTCCCAAGTTATACAGTGGGTTTGTGGAGGGTGGGTCTGATATTGTAGGTATCCGGTACACACCGGGGGTTCCTAACTAGCATATCTCTAATGCTAACACTCAACCCTTAGCCCTAAGCTTCTAATTCCTAACTCGGTATTTCCCAGACTCGGTATTTCCAATCATCAGAGCGATACTTCGCACTGATACCACTTTTTGTAACACCCCTACCGCTAATACAGTCATTACCATCCAAACTCCTAGTACTTCCATACTCACGCAGCGGATACATACTTACACAACGGTGGGTGATACAATACCGTTAGCCACCCATGTGACTAACAAGGCTTACTACTACATACAGCATCGGTCTGACGGACCGGAATCCTGAGTACTACACAACTACAATACATACTCTCATTACCAACCGGGTATTACGAATCTTTATTTATTACAATGCTCCACAATTACAATACAACATACCGAGTTTACTAAGATCCAAATACAAATACAAATACAAATGCATCAATCCTTTCAAGTTTGTACATACTCATTAAGAGTCTACATCTACCCATTCCTCACAAACTACATACTTCCAATACATATGGTGTAACGCCCCTATTAACCATAAATACAGCGGAAATAAAACTCTAAGGCGATTACAGACCATCGGGTTCCAAACACCCGGCACCAAACCTCACCAATTACAACTTACAATTTACAAAAGCTACGGTCTGAACTCGAGAAAAACTTAACTCAAACATAATAGAAATTAAACACATTAACTCTCCACAAAACCTAGTCCCATCCTAAACGCTCATTCTCTTCGTGGCCACCTGTAAATCAATTCGTACCTGCAAGATGAAACCAAGCAGCCCACCCCGAAAGGGGCGGGTCAGTTCCCTGGAATGGAACTGGTACTAATCTCCAAAACAGAACTTTAAAGATAACCTTTAAGCAAGCAGTAACTTGAAATCAATATTTAAAACCAAACAGAGAAACAAGCACTTTAAAAATCACCAAGTCACAGATAGCAAGTTAAAGATAGAGACAACAATAGAAAAGGAAAGTTAGTAAACAAATTCACACCATGAGTTAGTGAGTATCCAATGCCTTAGTTAGATTAAGTTCCAGTTAGGAGTAGAAAGACCAAGTAGTCACCAGGACTAGGAATGATTGATAGATAAACGAAGATTCCAATAACCCAAGAGTAGAATAAACCCCAATGCCAAGTACGTCCTTTTAGGACAGGGGATATACAACCCCTCTCTGTTCACTACGTCCACCCAGGACAGGGGATATACAGCCCCTCTCTGTTAACTACGTCCACTAAGGACAGGGGATATACAGCCCCTCTCTGTTGCCGATGAAGACGCGTGCACGTCACCCAAACAAACCCAGCTCATGGATGAAAAGATATCAAGAGTCAAGAAGAATTACCAAGATTGACATTTCCAAAATTTCCACCAGATCATTAACTGCACCAGAGCGATACCAAAACACTCAGTCCTATAGAGTGCAGAGGCGTAAACCCCGGCAGATAATATCTAATGAAACAACCAGATAGAAGGAACCAATAACCATGTATGTTGTTCAACCAAGGCTCAGTTAGTCATACAGGCTGAGTTAGTCACACAAACCATTTTTCCTTATTAAAACCTTTTAGGCTCAGTTAGCATTTTTCAAAAACATCCCTTAAGTCCGTTAGCAAGCATATGAGTACGAGAAATCGTACCTGGTATGTGTAGAAGCCGTAATCCACCCTTGACTAAACTTGAAAGTGCAACACCCACTAACAACCTATAATTAAGGTGTTCCAAGTATTGATTAGTTATGGAACTTGTATAACTGAACACCTTTTGTTCTTACCGGGTTATAGTTTTTAGATTTACACCCAAACCTAAGTATGCTAAGTAAACATCAATTATGATGTAGTAAGGCTAGAATATGCCTTAGAAGATTGGTAGACAATTTAAACCAAGAAACACAAGAAAGTGCCTTAAAGGCAATCAGGGCAGGGCAAAACGTGCTCTAAAGCTTGGAGAGACTTGGGTGATACCCAATATCATGATACGACCTTAGTAATATTCTAATGGTCATTTTAAATCAATTAGCAAAGAAACCAAGCTTGAAACAAGTTAAAACACAAATGTGCTTTAAGAAGTCTTAAAGCACATTTTTGAGAAATTGTCTTAGAATTGAGTTTTGTGAGTGGCTAAATGTCCATCATTACTATTTAACAACATGTGTACTAATTAGTATCACATTAGGAGGTCTAAATCAATGAGAATCAAAATTTCCCGATTATGTGCCTTGATAGTGAATAGTAACTATTTAGTGCTAGTTAAGTCATAATCAATAAGATGGTCACCAAGACCATAAATATCTCCATTTATGAGGGGGCCGTTTTGATGTGGGAGTCACCACATGAGTCATCAAATGATAGGGAAAATAGAGTAAAGTGAGAAAAGTTACTATTTGCTTATAAAACAACTACCTTATATTAGTCTACCTCTCTCCTCTCTTCTTCATTTCCTCTTCTTCTTCCACGGTTCTTCTCTTCTTTTCCTCTGTTCCAAACCGTCCCAAGCACCTCCATTGTTGCTTCACCTTGCTTTGGCAACACTTACTCATTTTAGCTCCAAATCAAAAAACTAAACACATATTATTCTTAGTTAGGTCAAGACCTATCTTTCTATCTTTTCAATCTTTCAAAGCTCCATTTTGGTGCCATGAGAAAACTTCATTGATGGAGGAAATCAAGTTTGAAGAGCTCATTAGCTTCTCCATTCTCTTAAGGTAAAGAATATGTAAGAAAAATCAAGTTTCCACCATTTCTTCTACATGGCCGAAAATTTCTACTCATGGGGCCTTGTTTTTATGCCTTGTTCTAGCTTGATTTATTCACCAAGGACTAGTGGATGTCCTATTTCATTCAATGCCAAAGTCTATCTTGAGACTTCAAAGGTAATCATCCACTTTTATGCCTTAGAACACATTTCTAACCTAGGTTTTTATTCCTTGAGGTTAGTGTATTGTTTAGTACTCATATGAGTCATTGAATATTGATTAGAACATTGGCAAAAGGAATTTAAGTGGTGGCCGAGATCTATGCAAGAAGAAGGCCTAAGGAGGAGATTAAGATAAGCTTGAGAAACAAGTAAAATGCTTACCTAATGGTGGTTTAAGATTAAGGAATGAGTTTTAGATAAATACCAATGTGGCTTAGAGCTTACATTGTGTATTGGGTTATATAACCTAAGGAAAAAGAACTTAAACAAGCTATGAACTTGTGATTAAGGAGCTAATGAGAATGAGTTAGTAATATAAGGTTAAGGTGGATTTTAAGAGCATTATAACTACTATGAGATTGATGAGTGTAATTGCAGGTTGAAAGCTTATATATGTGGGAAATTCAGTGTTTAAGTTTAAGTCATTTAAGGGCCTAAGAGCCATGTCATTTAAGAGCCTTAGTGCTATGCAATTTAAGATTATTGCAATATATTGAGTTTGTTGTGAATGAGTTGGTTTGGGTGATGAGATATGATGAGAAGAACTTGATGTGTGTGAGATGGTTGAATGAGGAAAAATAATGTGTTTGGGCATGATAAGATACTAGAGGAGCTATGGCGAAATTTGAGTAGAAAACAAAGTGTTTAAGTGGTAGTGGTGAGCTAATATGCCCTAGGGTTTACTAGGGAGCATGAAAAGAAAATTGGGTGGAAATGAGTTGACTAAGGAGTTCTTGAGGTTTAGAATGACCTAGAGATGTCTAGGAGGAATTGGAGGATTGGTGAGTGTTTTTGAACACACCAAAATCATGATATGAGGAATGTAAGACTTGTGCATAAGTTTTAAGGAAATGATGTATAATGTTTTGAGAAGAATTAGTTATGAACTAGAGAGTAAAACAATAAGAGTTGGGAAGTTTGTGTAAGTGGTGGTGATGCTAGTAGTGGACTAATAAGGTTTTAGTTAGATGACAATGAGTGGACTTGGAGATGGAAGAGAAAAGTGTAAGAGAATGTTGTAAATTGTCAAGAAAAAGACTAGGAATATAAGAGTGTATGATTATGAGAATGGTGTGTAAGTTGATGAAAAAGAGGTGTAGATGTCTAAGGGACTAGGGGACCCAACTGGTTAATTTAAAGCACCAAAACCATAGTGAAGGAATCTAGGAAAACGTGTACAAACTTTGAAGGAAAATAAGGTATAATGACTTGTAGGCATGTGCTAGAGTACATATAGCTTTGAGAAGTGTGAGTAAAGCAAATGAGTCGTGCATGATGATGCTTGAGGAGTACTTGAGATAGTTGTGAAGAAACACTTTGGATAGTTGAAGTTTTAGACAAAGTTTACATGTTGGAAATGTAAGGAATTAAGTTATAAGTGTTAAGAGTTTAGTAAGAACTTGAATAATGATCAAGGAATTTAGAGGTGAGTTGATCCATGAGTTAGGAGGATTTTAAGTGCTAAAATGGTGTTGGAACATGTGTTAATACATGGGAAGAGATTAGAAGAAGTTTGGACAAAAGAACAAGTGTGGAAAGAGGTTCAAAACTGTAAAATTTGACAGTTTAAGATGTGGTCCGGGACTTAGTCCTTGGATAAAGTCCCGGACCAGCACTAAAATCAGGCCGAGAATGTACCCAGGGGTTGGTCCGGGACCTTGGGTAAGTACCAAGTCCCGGACCATAGCTAAAATAAGGCCGAGACTAAGGACAGCCATTGGTCCGGGACCTTAGGTCCGAACCATGTCCCGGACCAGGCAAAAATACAAAGAAAGTGTGCTTTTCAAGAGGTAAATGAAGGGGGCTTGTTGGGGAATGTTATTATAAGGTTGTTAAGAGTTGTTGGTGGAGTTTTAAGGATATTGGAGGTGTGAACAAGTGTGAGGTAAAATGAGAAATAAGTAACATAAGAGGTTAAGCTTAAACTACAATGACTTAGAGGTACTTAGTTGGAAATCATTAGTGATTAAGTAAGCTAGGTTAATTAAAAGTAATTAACCACCCAATTTGGTGAATGTTTTAGGGTTTGAGAATTTGGACTCCCGAGGAGAGTAAGCGACCGAACGACCGACGGTGAACGGTACAGTTCTCTTGTGACCTGCTTGCTAACGAGGTGTCCCTCGGCTTGTGTGTTATTTGTTTGTGTGCTCATAAACAAGATAAAGCATGCAACCGGAAATATATTATATGTATTGTTGTGTGATGTTTGAAAACTAACACAACATACTGTGAGAACTTACTAACCAATGTTTAGTAAGGAATTGAGTGAGAACTAAGGAACGCCCCTAATAAGGGACGATATGAACCGAAAGAGGTTAACCAACAAACAGGGTCTTGAGATAACTACTAACTGGAACATGAGTGAGGAAACCCGGGACCGATCTCGGTCATGCATGCTAAGAAAGGGGGTCGTTATCTATAGTAGATTCGACCTCCGATTAAGGACTTGTCTTCGGACTTGTTGCCTAGGGCCGGTTGCCGGCTCAGCTACACTGGACTCCCGTCCAGAGTAGGTGGCATTAAGATGGTGCGGTGGGATCACCTAAATCCCAGGTTCGAATTAGATACAACCAATCCCTTACAGGAAAGGTTTGTATATTGAGATTAAGATTGAGATTAAGATTAAGATTAAGGTAAGATTAAGTTAAGTTACAATCATTCCTTTTAAAGGATGATCTGTATTATTAAGATTAAGATTAAGGTGAGGTTAAGATAAGTTGCAACCATTCCTTTTTAAAGGATGGTTTGTAATATTAAGATTAAGATAAGCTACATCCACTCCTCATTAAAGGATGGTTGTTTCTAAGATTAAGATAAGAATCAGATTGAGGTAAGATAAGGATGGACTAAGATTAAGAGGAACATTACTTAAGGAGTTAAATAACTAACTCTCTAATTAAGGGAACGCATTTAAGTCGTTCATTGTGTGTGAACTTTGATTGTTCATATCTGAGTTGTTGTTTACTGCACTTTCTATTATGTTGTGCATCTAATCAACCTCCATGCTATCGACAATTAGTCGTCGTAGCCACGTTAGCTTGGGGGCATGAGGGGATCGTACCAGCATTCGTGCTGACCCCTTTGGGGGCTGTTTTTTTACTACACAGGTACATCAGAAGGCGGCCGTCGCATGAGTAAGAAGAGGGTACAAGTGTTAAGGATTAAGTGTGACCTACGAGTTGTGCATGTACACTCGTATGGCAATTGAGTTAGTAAGATGTATAGGTTGTGAGAGGATTGTAAGAAGGTTATGTAAATGGTTAAGGTTATTAGACTAATGTTCGGTATATTCTGTAGTCAGACCGTGGCAAGGTCCTGGATTGTAAAGAATTCCGCTGTATGTTGTGACATGTTTATATAATACTGTTAAGTTGCGAGACCACATTTGGATTGAGTTGGGGTGTTACAAAAAGTGGTATCAGAGCGTAGTTACGCTCTGAAGACAAGAAATACGAACTTAGGAGAATATTGAGGTTGAGATTGAGTTATGGGTTAAGGGTTAAGAGATAGAGTGAGAGGTGCGTTAGTCAGGACTTCCCGGTGTTTACGGATATCCATAGTACCTAGACCCGCCCTCCACATCCTAACCCTGAACATGTGGAACAAACGCCAGAGAGAAGAAAGCCTTCTCTTACTCGGGGAAACCCGATCTGGCAGTTAGTTGATAGTAAGCAATACAAGAAACATCTTGTGGCATAACAGTTAAGGAGAACTGGGAGAGGGAGATTTTAAATGGAGCGCATCACAAAGAGAAACAGGCGCTACCTATGGAATACTATCAGTAAGGGAACGGAAATTACCGGCAACATGGGTCGACATGCTACGCAGTCGAAATAACCCGCGATACCAATGATAAGGAAAGCACTACGGTGCAATGGATAAGGAAATTATAAGAGACATGAGTACCGGACACGGTCCGAGTGAGCATAACAGATGGGATAATACAAATGAGGATTGAGATTACTGGAAAGTCCGGTTAGAAACGGGAACTCCAAACCCCATATAATGAAAAAGGTTACAAACCTGGCCAACATAATGTGGACGACGATAGGAACACATACAAATTGTATACCGAAATAGGACTACAATGTAGTGCCTATAGAAGAACTATTACTTAATAACCACAACAGAATGTGGAGACAGGAGCGAGGATTAAGACATAAGAAAATATTAAGGGGTTCCCTCAGAAAGAGGAACGCCCTGGTAGATGACAGTACTGTCAAACAACAAGGAAACTGCCGGATGGACGGTTATCCAAAATAAGAGATTATCGAAGGAGTCCCGAGGACTACCAATTACATGGAAATTAGAAGGAAGTGTCACTACCGACGTACCTTGTACTAATAGCCCATCCTGCATGGCGCACTTGCCATAGCAAGTGCTACCACGGTTAAGCTACACGGAAAAGCCATCATGGCAAGATAGGGAACGCTACAGTTGAGACGCATATTAATACCGGATTGTAAATCCACGAGAACAGAAAAATAAGACCTTGGAAGGGCCCGAGACGGCCTGACCATGATGAGATAAGGACAACACCAGTCAGCCGGGAGCGGAACTTGGACAAAGTATTAAACCATATAAATATTAACAACGGTATAACCACTACAACAAAACAGACAGTGTGGTAAGAACACCAAACCCGGATCTCAAGGAGGAAAACCTAAGAGATCGCTCGGTATTGCGAGCAAAACACTATGTAAGCAATAACTACAGGGGATGTATTTAAGATACTATTGAGGTTGTTGAAGCATCGACTTACAACGAAAACGGGATAAGACTCCCAGAGTGACCATTAAGGATACCAATAACAACTCTTCAATGAAGATGTTAGAAAACCCAGAAAACAAGGATAAAAGAAATAAACGTAAGCTATAACCTACCAAGGATTAAAGTCGTACAACCCTGGAGGAAAAAGCTCAGAGGACTACCCCACAAAGCGGGCATAGTCGAGCCGAACAACTGATGAATGACATTGTAACACTGTTTGTTTAACTCATTAACACCCAAGTACGATTGATCATCAAAGGGTGGCGTAGTCAACAGAAGTTGAACGAAGCGTTGAGATAGAAGTATAAAATGCCAGGATGATATCCAACTTGGACACCGTAAGGCAAACGCCTAATACGAACTATCCTTAATTGCCAAAAGACATAAGTCTAGTAAAATGACAGCATTGTCAAAGACATTAAGTAACCTTAGATCACCTGAACAACTTCCCTAGCAGGAAGCAGGTTTGCAGCAACTTATCATGAAACCCAGATACTACATTTAGTATGTAACCTAACGGTGGATAGTGCTCAAAGAACTAGAATCTTATAGGGATGACTGCAGATGAGTAAGAGTACAAATAATGAACTGAGACATTAAGCATTAAGAGCCTACGAGCCAAGGATGTTAACCACATCAGAGCCGAGGCGCAGTTAAGTTATTAAGAGAGCTTGTTTAAGCCACGAAGGGACTACAATTTGTAGATATGAACGGTTACCAAACCTATAACTTAGATTGTGAAGAACATTACCAAGAAAGGGTACCAATGAGAATATGAGATAATGCTAAGGACAGGAGCGGAGGAGAACGAAACCATGCCTTTTAGGGTGGGGATACTCTCCTTGTTGTGAGGCCATGAGTGGGAATGAACCCCTCAAAAAGGGCTTTCACTTATTAGAGACGAAATACACTTTATTTAGAAAATGGAACTATGAACCTTGAGATTTCCTTGAAATATCAGATACACTTGAGTAATAAGGTAGATTGCAGAGATAGACCTCATATCCAACACCCAGGATGTAAGTAAGAATGAGTGATCGTCAGAGATAAACATTGTGACTGCACATTATGGCACGTCAATAATCAATACTCAGAAGAGCTGTGAATCAGTGGATGACTTCTTTAGTTACCAGTTAAACTACATGGTAGATAACATCATTAAGGATGAAAGAAAGCGAGAGAAATCAGCCTGTTTACAAATCTGAGATTGGAGCAGTCACCTTCGTATTAAGAGACAACTATTTTACAGCATGGTAACACAACCGCTATACACCCGGAATGAGAAAAACTCCCAATGTGTTACACCCAGAAGGGATTGAGTATAAGGTAAGACATGAGAATAAGTGAATAAGAGGTTGCACCATTAATGGGCAACATGGTAAGGGCCAACTACCACGGTAGTAGTGGTCGTGAGTACAATAGTTAGAAAGGTGGATTAATTCATGGTGCGCGTAAGGCGACCATTATGATGAGCCGTCAAATATTGACACTGAGGCAATTAGATTTATGGAGTTAAGACCAGTATAAGTAAGAAAATAAGATGGTAGACGAACTGAGCATTGATGCCAGTAGTCTGGACCTGGTTTGTAAGATTACACAGGAAGCACACAACCCATTCCTTAAGGAACTGGAAGTGCTTCCTAATAGGAGAAAGAAGATAAGAGGTCTATGGAAAGAGACCTAAGCTACTAAGAATAGAATCAGTTACGGGAGAAGAAAAGAGCTAGGAGAACAATACCAAGAAACACAGTAAATGGACTTCCCTTGATTAACTTCAAGAAGAACAATAAAGTTATTATGGAACGATAAGAGGGAGATCGGACAACAGAATACTTCATAATTAGCAATAGCTAAACGTGTGACGGACACTATGAGTTTACTAAAACGAGACGTGGGACGACTGCACCCCACAGGGTTGCAGGCCTGAACACGCTCATTTGAGTTAGTTGGGTAGTAGTAATGTAACGGAAGGTACCCCATGCATGTGAACGAGTGGGGTGTAAGGAACACGGGAAGTGTCGACTCCGTACCACCGACAACGACGCAAGATCAGACAAGAGCAGCTACTACCACAAACAGTCGAAGAGAAGAATTCAGTTGAACCAGCAACACAGAGGAACCAGAGAACAAGTAATTAAGGACTATGAGTGCGAGAAGCACGGATTGTTAAGTATAGACATTGGACATGTCTTAAGATGTAAGATTAAGACTGTAAAGCGCGATATGCACTAAACAGTAGTTTCAGACTAAGAATCATCCTCAGACCAAAGGTCATTTGGGGAGAACAATTTAGACATTCGAGAAAATACTAAGAGTATGAATTAGATCTCCAGGAGACTGGATAGACGGGCTACTACAACTCATCAAGGCCGTGTATATATAAAGATAACACGTGTCCATTGAGAGACTAATATTCCTAAACTAAGGATGCAGAAGGATATACAATGCTATTAAAAGCTAAGTGAGGCAGTTAAGCCTAAGAACATCAGAGTGGTGCAGCGGAAGCTAGCAGATCACTACCTTTGAGATTAGACCAAACTAAGTTAAGGAAACGGTATAAGTACCGTTAAGAATCCTCGATACAGAGACTAAGTCATTTCTGATCGAATTATAAGTAAGATAGATGACTGGAAGCTAGAATGCTTGGTAGAATTAGACATCTTGAACTTATGTTCAAAGATCATGTAATGTTGATTACGTGGGCGTAATCCATTTTAAGGGGGGTAGAGCGAAAACCGCTTAGCGTATGTTTGTGTACTGAGTACATAAACTACGGTGTGCATAGCACAAAATAATTTGAGAATATGTTTTACATAAACATTTTGAGATAAATCATGGTTATTGCACACAGAAGATGTGAATACCATACATATTAAGTACCTATCTTGTTAACTCCGGTGTGAGTACAAGTTAAGAGAATTAAGGAAGAGGATTAAGGAGACTTAAGAAAGAATATATGAGGTATGAGTCGATATGAGACTATGTGTGAGATAAGAATAAGATAACATATGAGATATTATTTGATATGAGCATGAGGAAGGAAGTAATGCTATGAGATAGATGGTGAATTGGTATGGGACAGTTATAGAACTTAGTAGGAATTTAAGTCTTGAGGTAATTACTAAGAGATGAATTGGGAATGTTTGATGGAATGAGTCCACTTTGGAGATGTATTGATTATGATTAGAAGAACTAAAAAGATAGAAAATTGGACATGAGTGAATTATTGATGTTTGAAAATGACGTGGGAGGTGGAACTTGATTTTCTAGGGATCAAGGGAAACCGAACACAAATTGGGTGGAAGGATAGTTCTACACTGATGCTGATCACATCAGGGTTGGATGATTCCTGAAACTCCCTACCAGTGGTCACAATTAAATCACACTAAGGATAGAGGCCTTAGGATAAAATGAAATTGGAGTTGCTTGTATTTTTAATTAGAGGAATTATTCCTCACATGACCTCGTAAAAAGGATTACCTTTTTACTGAGTCTCGCCCATGAAGTCGAGGACGCACGAGCCTTTGTCTTCGGACCGGTGACATGGGGAGAGCAGCGTGTTTTGTATTCTGCCCATGGTGACGAGGACGAATGAGCCATTGTCTACGGACCGGTGACATGGGAGAATACGTTGGAAGTTATGTGAATGTTTTAATCATCAAAAGGAACAAAAGGAATTTTGAGTGCTGCACATGCTTAAGCATGTTGTGTGATATTTAAGTATAGAATATGGTGGATCCAATGATCCAATGAGATTAAGTATACATAAGTATGATCTATATGATCTAAGGAATGAGGTAAGACATGTATTCTAATAAGATAAGATGCATGGGAACTTTGGGGACAAAGTTCTTTTAAGGGGGGTAGATTGAAATACCCCAAACCTAAGTATGCTAAGTAAACATCAAATCATGATGTAGTAAGGCTAAATATGCCTTAGAAAGATTGGTAGACAATTTAAACCAAGGAAAACACAAGAAAGTGCCTTAAAGGCAATCAGGGCAAAAACGTGCTCTAAGCTTGGAGAGACTTGGGTGAGTACCCAAATATCATGATAAGACCTTAGTAATATCCTAATGGTCATTTTAAATCAATTAGCAAAGAAAACCAAGCTTGAAAACAAGTTAAAACACAAAATGTGCTTTAAGAAGTCTTAAAGCACATTTTTGAGAAATTGTCTTAGAATTGAGTTTTGAGTGGCTAAATGTCCATCATTACTCTTTAATCAACATGTGTACTAATTAGTATCACATTAGGAGGTCTAAATCAATGAGAAATCAAAAATTTCCCGATTATGTGCCTTGATTAGTGAATAGTAACTATTTAGTGCTAGTTAAGTCATAAGTCAACATAAGTCAATAATGGTCAACCAAGACCATAAATCTCCATTTTAGAGGGGGCCGGTTTTGATGTGGGGAGTCACCACATGAGTCATCAAATGAGAGGAAAAGAAGAGTAAAGTGAAAAGTTACTATTTGCTTTATAAAAGCAACTACCTTATATTAGTCTACCTCTCTCCTCTCTTCTTCATTTCTCTTCTTCTTCCACGGTTCTTCTCTTCTTTCTCCTCTGTTCCAAACCGTCCCAAGCAGCCTCCATTGTTGCTTCACCTTGCTTTGGCAACAACTTACTCATTTTAGCTCCAAATCAAAAACTAAACACATATTTTCTTAGTTAGGTCAAGACCTATCTTTCTATCTTTTCAAATCTTTCAAAGCTCCATTTTGGTGCCATGAGAAAACTCATTGATGGAGGAAAATCAAGTTTGAAGAGCTCATTAGCTTCTCCATTCTCTTAAGGTAAAGAATGTAAGAAAAATCATGTTTCCACCATTTCTTCTACATGGCCGAAAATTTCTACTCATGGGGCCTTGTTTTTATGCCTTGTTCTAGCTTGATTTATTCACCAAGGACTAGTGGTCCTATTTCATTCAATGCCAAAGTCTACTTGAGACTTCAAAGGTAATCATCCACTTTTATGCCTTAGAACACATTTCTAACCTAGGTTTTTATTCCTTGAGGTTAGTGCATTGTTTAGTACTCATATGATGAGTCTTGAATATTGATTAGAACATTGGCAAGGGAATTTAAGTGGTGGCCGAGATCTATGCAAGAAGAAGGCCTAAGGAGGAGATTAAGATAAGCTTGAGAAAACAAGGTAAAATGCTTACCTAATGGTGGTTTAAGATTAAGGAATGAGTTTTAGATAAATACCAATGTGGCTTAGAGCTTACATTGTGTATTGGGTTTATAACCTAAGGAAAAAGAACTTAAACAAGCTTATGAACTTGTGATTAAGGAGCTAATGAGAATGAGTTAGTAATATAAGGTTAAGGTGGATTTTAAGAGCATTATAACTACTATGAGATTGATGAGTGTATTTGCAGGTTGAAAGCTTATATATGTGGGAAATTCAGTGTTTAAGTTTAAGTCATTTAAGGGCCTAAGAGCCATGTCATTTAAGAGCCTTAGTGCTATGCAATTTAAGATTATTGCAATATTGAGTTTGTTGAGAATGAGTTGGTTTGGGTGATGAGATATGATGAGAAGAACTTGATGTGTGTGAGATGGTTGAATGAGGAAAAATAGTTTGGGCATGATAAGATGCTAGAGAGCTATGGCAAATTTGAGTAGAAAACAAAGTGTTTAAGTGGTAGTGGTGAGCTAATATGCCCTAGGGTTTACTAGGGAGCATGAAAAGAAAATTGGGTGGAAATGAGTTAACTAAGGAGTTCTTGAGGTTTAGAATGACCTAGAGATGTCTAGGAGGAATTAGAGGATTTGGTGAGTGTATTAGACACACCAAAATCATGATATGAGGAATGTAAGACTTGTGCATAAATGTTAAGGAAATGATGTATAATGTTTTGAGATGAATTAGTTATGAACTAGAGAGTAAAACAATAAGAGTTTTGGGAAGTTTGTGTAAGTGGTGGTGATGCTAGTAGTGGACTAATAAGGTTTTAGTTAGATGACAATGAGTGGACTTGGAGATGGAAGAGAAAAGTGTAAGAGAATGTTGTAAATTGTCAAGGAAAAGACTAGGAATGTATAAGAGTGTATGATTATGAGAATGGTGTGTAAGTTGAGTAAAAGAGGTGTAGATGTCTAAGAGGGACTAGGGGATCCAACTGGTTAATTTAAAGCACCAAAACCATAGTGAAGGAATCTAGGAAACTTGTACAAACTTTGAAGGAAAATAAGGTATAATGACTTGTAGGCATGTGCTAGAGTACATATAGCTTTGAGAAGTGTGAGTAAAGCAAATGGGTCGTGCATGATGATGCTTGAGGAGTACTTGAGATAGTTGTGAAGAAACACTTTGGATAGTTGAAGTTTTAGACAAAGTTTACATGTTGGAAATGTAAGGAATTAAGTTATAAGTGTTAAGAGTTTAGTAAGAACTTGAATAATGATCAAGGAATTTAGAGGTGAGTTGATCCATGAGTTAGGAGGATTTTAAGTGCTAAAATGGTGTTGGAACATGTGTTAATACATGGGAAAAGATTAGAAGAAGTTTGGACAAAAGAACAAGTGTGGAAAGAGGTTCAAAACTGTAAAATTTGACAGTTTAAGATGTGGTCCGGGACTTAGTCCTTGGATAAAGTCCCGGACCAGCACTAAAATCAGGCCGAGAATGTACCCAGGGGTTGGTCCGGGACCTTGGGTAAGTACCAAGTCCCGGACCATAGCTAAAATAAGGCCGAGACTAAGGACAGACCATTGGTCCGGGACCTTAGGTCCGGACCATGTCCCGGACCAGGCAAAAATACAAAGAAAGTGTGCTTTTCAAGAGGTAAATGAAGGGGGCTTGTTGGGGAATGTTATTATAAGGTTGTTAAGAGTTGTTTGGTGGAGTTTTAAGGATATTGGAGGTGTGAACAAGTGTGAGGTAAAATGAGAAATAAGTAACATAAGAGGTTAAGCTTAAACTACAATGACTTAGAGGTACTTAGTTGGAAATCATTAGTGATTAAGTAAGCTAGGTTAATTAAAAGTAATTAACCACCCAATTTGGTGAATGTTTTAGGGTTTGAGAATTTGGACTCCGGAGGAGAGTAAGCGACCGAACGACCAACGGTGAACGGTACAGTTCTCTTGTGACCTGCTTGCTAACGAGGTGTCCCTCGGCTTGTGTGCTATTTGTTTTTGTGCTCACTAAACAAGATAAAGCATGCAACCGGAACATATTATATATATTGTATTGTTGTGTGATGTTTGAAAACTAACACAACATACCGTGAGAACTTACTAACCAATGTTTAGTAAGGAATTGAGTGAGACTAAGGAACGCCCCTAATAGGGACTATGAACCGAAAGAGGTTAACCAACAAACATGGTCTTGAGATAACTACTAACTGGAACTTGAGTGAGGAAACCCGGGACCGATCTCCGGTCATGCATGCTAAGGAAAGGGGGTCGTTATCTATAGTAGATTCGACCTCCGATTAAGGACTTGTCTTCGGACTTGTTGCCTAGGGCCGGTTGCCGGCTCAGCTACGCTGGACTCCCGTCCAGAGTAGGTGGCATTAAGATGGTGCGGTGGGATCACCTAAATCCCAGGTTCGAATTAGATACCCAATCCCTCAGGAAAGGTTTGTATATTGAGATTAAGAGATTAAGATTAAGGTAAGATTAAGTTAAGTTACAATCATTCCTTTTTAAAGGATGATTTGTATTATTAAGATTAAGATTAAGGTGATTAAGATAAGTTGCAACCATTCCTTTTTAAAGGATGGTTGTAATATTAAGATTAAGATAAGCTACATCCACTCCTCATTAAAGGATGGTTGTTTCTAAGATTAAGATAAGAATCAGATTGAGGTAAGATAAGGATGGACTAAGATTAAGAGAGAACATTACTTAAGGAGTTAAATAACTAACTCTCTAATTAAGGGAACGCATTTAAGTCGTTCATTGTGTGTGAACTTTGATTGTTCATATCTGAGTTGTTGTTTACTGCACTTTCTATTATGTTGTGCATCTAATCAACCTCCATGCTATCGACAATTAGTCGTCGTAGCCACGTTAGCTTGGGGGCCATGAGGGGATCGTACCAGCATTCGTGCTGACCCCCTTTGGGGGCTGTTTTTTTTACTACACACAGGTACTCAGAAGGCGGCCGTCGCATGAGTAAGAAGAGGGTACAAGTGTTAAGGATTAAGTGTGACCTACGAGTTGTGCATGTACACTCGTATGGCAATTGAGTTAGTAAGATGTATAGGTTGTGAGAGGATTGTAAGAAGGTTGTAAATGGTTAAGGTTGTTAGACTAATGTTCGGTATATTCTGTAGTCAGACCGTGGCAAGGTCCTGGATTGTAAAGAATTCCGCTGTGACATGTATATAAAATACTGTTAAGTTTGCGAGACACATTTGGATTGAGTTGGGGTGTTACAGTTATCCTCTCATAGCACTTGGGCTAGATCTAGTTAATTAAATCTTTTATTAGGCCATTACAGTTGATTAGGAATGATCTAAGGTTTACCCTAGAGTGGCCCAAACTCTCTTGGTCTGTTTAAATGGGCTTTTGAAGTTCATAGACTTGGGCTTAGTAGGTTAGTCCAAGACCGTACTACATTTTTGCTATTTAAACTAAATTCCCTAAAAGGATTATGCGAGGTTTCGAACGTGCAACCTCGACTCAGTTCCAGGTTTATCTTGACCAACTACGCCATTGAATTTCTTGTCTAAAGGATACGTCTAATTTTATTTTAATTACTTACTCTTAGCCATGGGATTAGTTTAATTAACTTTTAAGTTATCGTTGGCTAATTATTACAACATCGATTAAAGACCTAAGTTTAGCACGAGTATATATTTATTCTTCTAATTAGGTTTCCCGCAGGGAATGTTAACATTATCTCTTAATATTTCTAATATATTTATGGCATATTATGGAGGATTTATCCCAAAACATTCTTTAAGAAATTTTATTAAATTAATTACTTTTAATAACTCTTACACATCTAGTATTCACAAAGCATTCTATCTGCTTAGTTATTACCTATAGGATAAAGTATTTTATTTCTTTTAGTGACGCCTAATATATATATTTATACTAGGATTTACTTAAACATTATTTATGTAGTTATATTGTATTCAATTCTCTTTATAACTTCTACACATATTAACATCTGATATATGGTTTAAAATAAGGTATTTCCTCAAGCTTTAATTAAGTATATTAACTTCCACATTATATTAAAATAAAAATGTAGACTAGTTTAATTCCTTGATTTAATATAAGTTTCTATTTTACTACTCCCATATAAGTATAATATATATATGTAAACAATTTTTACTTCACTTAAAAGATAACACCCAAAATATTTATAAACATACTGGTATAAAATGTTAATTTAGGTTTTATTTTCCCCAACCTAAAAAGCTTATTAACAAACCATACTTTAATTTTTGTTACATTATAAACCATATATTATAGGTTATTCTTATAAAAATTTCATAATAATTTTTAAACCCATTTACCCTTGTCCAAAAATTCCCAAATTTAATATATAATAACTATAACATTTTAGACATATTATAAAATTTTTATTTCATAAAAATATCATTTTAAATTAACCAAATAATTCCAGAAAACCCGTAACTTGCAAAAATCATAACTTACGTTTAAACACTCAAAAACCATATTAATTTACATCAAAATAAACTAGGTTTAATAAGGAATCTATGGTTAAAATTTAAGTCAAATACATTCGGGAAGACATTTAAATACATTCAACAAGTTAGGGTTTATTTCTGAAATTATAATAAAAACTTATACTCTTAATTTGAAACGATCTAATCTCAGCCGTCCGTTTCTTATAACTACGATCGGACGGCTGCTGAAAGCCGAGTTCATCATCCGCCCCCCAACCCGATTCGAGTACTAAATCCACATTTTCTCTCAATCCACAGAACGAAATCGCGTGATTCTTCCTCCATTCGTTTTGAAATTAAATTACGGTTCTAATGACACTGATTTCCCCAATTATAATGCAGTATTCCGAAACAATTTGGGTTCTATTCGCATAGGGTTCTAACAGTTCGAATTCAATTTTGCAAAATTCTACATATACGAAGCATAATAAGCTTAATTGGTGGTTGGGTTTAGGTCGGAAACACGACAAGGTTTGACAAAAACGGAGCAATGATCGGAAACTTACCGAAGTTGCAACAACGGAGGAATTCGAATTCGGAAAATCTGGAAAAGTTCGAACTTTCGAGCAGTTCACGAGGCCGACTTTGAGGATCTATAACTTGCAGTACAGATCGAGTTAGGCTATGTGTAAGGGCTTAATCGAAAGAGTAAACTTACCTCTACATATTGATAACAAGAACTAATCCTAACTCGCAACACACAGAAAGAAATTAAAGTCGAAAGTCACGAGTTTATACCTTACAGTTTCGGTATGATTTTATGTGCTGCGGAATCAGAGACTTTAGGAACTATGCCCCCAAACGGTTACGAATCAGACTTGGGCATAAACATGACAATTGTAGAGGGATTAGAGATCTTTAAAACAAGCTAAAGAAATCAAATTTTGGTTGAGAGACGAAGGAGTTATGATCAACGAAAGTTTACCTGAATTCGGTGAGAAACTGGGATTCTGGGTACGAGTTTCGCAAGGGGTCAACTTTAGGTCAGATTTGTGGCTGATGTATAATGAATTAGGGTATGTGTTAGTAATGGTTGGAAAGAGGATTCGAAGGAGAAGAGATTGAAGAAGACGGCATTGAAAAATATTGAGAGATGAGTGAGATATGGCCGTCTAAAGTTAGGGCAAAATACTGAAATCTGTTACGAAATTCAAGGAGATAGAAATCGCCTAAGTCCTGGCGCGTGTGAGCATGACACGTGGCATTCATTAAAATTTTGGCTATAAACTTCAATCTATCATAACTTTGGCTAGGATGATCCGTTTTTGACGTTCTTTTTATCGTCTTCATGGTTTTCCATAACCTATTTATTGGTATAGGTTTCATGGCTGGTTTGACCATTCAAAAATGTCAACCCTAGCAGGCTTAATAAGCTTTAGGGTTCCTAGGATTTATATTGACTTTTGTGCTTCAAATCATCTTCCAAATATTTCTAAAATCTTTATAATATAATTGGAGTGTCTAGAAATTTTCCCAAGAGTATTGACTTTATAAATCTTGTTGTTAATTCATATACTGTATAATAAATTAACTTAATTTGTATTATTATTTAGGGTTTAAAATAAGAAGTCCCCTAAATAATTTTTAAATAATACAATTATTAAGTTGGTGTGTAATATAATATTTAGGTTTTCATAAAAAGAAATCCCCTAAATTAATTACATTAATTTAGGGTATTTCAGTATATCCCCCTTAACAGAAACTTCGACTCGAAGTTTAGAATCAACTAACAGTTCCAATAAACATTCCCATTTGTAACTTCCATACCAAACCTTTAATTTCCACCATTCCCATTTCCAATTTTCACACAAGATACTCAGAATCAAACCGAACCAAGATATACCAAAATATTTCATAGATAAAAATCACAAAACACATCACCTGTAGCTCAAGTACATACATAGTGTAGCTCAAGTACATACATACACCTCTCCTTCATCCCACTAATAAAGTAACCGGCATAATCTGGATGAGGTAACGAAGGGGAGTATGCACCTGTTCCCCCTAAAAAGAGCTAAGGTACGCCCTCGTACCTCTACTAACGAGAACCCATATAGACTAAATATAGGGAACTATCATGTAAAAAGATGGGGGGTACTTCACTCTCATGGTCCTCAGTCTCCCAAGTAGCTTCCTCGACCCCATGGTGTTCCCAAAGAACCTTCACTAGTTTAACTGATCTGCCTCTCGTTTCTCGGACCTTCGTGTCCAAGATCTGAATAGGAGTCTCCTCATATCTCAGTGTAGGCCTATTTCCAATCTCTCTGGCTGCAGTACGTGAGAAGGGTCAGGCATATACTTCTTTAGCTGAGATACATGAAACACGTCATGTACCTTCCCCAACTCTGCTGGTAGATCCAATCTGTATGCAGCTGGCCCCACTCGCTCCGTAATCCTGTACTGGGCCGACATACTTAGGCTTAGCTTCCCCCTCATCCCAATCTTAAGATGCCTCTCATCGGAGACACTCGTAAGAAGACCATGTCTCCCAACTGAAACTCGAGCTCTCTGGTGCGCTGATCCCCGTAAGATTTCTGTCTGGACTGCGCTGTCCTCATGTGCTGCTGAATAACTCTGACGTCATCCTGCAGTGTCTGAATATACTCGGGCCCAATCAAGACTGCCTCAGCAGGGTCACTCCATGATAAGGGAGTCCGGCACGGCCTGCCATATAGAGCCTGGAATGGTGCCATGCCGATAGACGCATGGTAAGAGTTATTGTAGGAGAACTCTACCAGGTGTAGACGCTCTACCCAACTCCCCTGATAGTCTAGAGCGACTGCTCGCAACATATCCTCCAATGTCTGAATAGTCCTCTCAGTCTGCCCATCAGTCTGCGGGTGAAAAGCTGTGCTAAGTCGTAGCTGAGTCCCAAATGCCTCCTGCACCTGACGCCAAAATCTACTGAGGAAACGAGTGTCACGATCGGAGACGATCGTCTTCGGTACCCCATGGTACCGGATATGCTCTGTGGTGAACACCTCAGCTAGTTTGGGCACCTTCCATGTGTCCTTGATAGGTATGAACCTAGCTGTCTTGGTCAACCTATCGACTATAACCCATATTGCGTTCAGTCCACCTCTAGCTGGAGGGAGACCGACCACAAAATCCATGCTGATGTCGTCAAACTTCCAGCACGGTACTGGTAGTGACTGAATCTGGCCTCCTGGTCGACGATGCTCAAACTTCACCTTCTGACAAGTGAGGCACCGAGAGACGAAATCAGCTACATCCCTCTTCATCCCGCTCCACCAGAATAATTGCTTCAAGTCCTTGTACATCTTGGTGGCTCCAAGGTGTACTGATAATGTCGAGGAATGAGCCTCTGAAAGAATCCTGGTCTGAAGTTCTGTCGCATCCTGAGGAACGCAGAGTCTGCCTCTGACTCGAAGGTGTCCCTCGCTGTCCAGCTCATAGTCATACTTCAGACCATCAGTCAAACCGTCTGCTAACTTCTGCCTGACGCCCTGTAGATAAACGTCACTGTCCTGGGCTGCATACACCTCCTCAGCTATCGTGGTCGTCTCTATCAAAGCGAGAAGTGAATAAGCTCTTCTGCTCAGAGCATCTGCCACAACATTTCCTTTCCCTTCTGTGTACTGGAGGTTGATGTCATAATCTGCCAGTAGCTCGACCCATCTCCTGTCTCAGATTCAACTCCTTTTGGGTCCAGATGTACTTCAGACTCTTATGGTCTGTCATAATTTGGACCGTGGCTCCATACAAGTAATGTCGCCAGATCTTCAAGGCGAAGACTATGGCGAGGAGCTCAAGGTCGTGGGTGGGGTAATTTTCTTCGTGCTTCTTCAACTCTCTAGAAGCATACGCTACTACTCGGCCATGCTGCATCAGTACTCCACCGATCCCTCTGCCGGAAGCATCGCAATATAACTCGTACCCCTCGTTCCCCTCTAATTAATACTGGAGCTGTGGTCAAGGCGTCCTTCAGCGCCTGGAAGGAGACCTCACAAGCCTCTGTCCATACAAACGGGCTGTCCTTCTTCATCAGAGAGGTCAAGGGCTTGGCTAGCCTGGAGAAGTCCTTCACAAAGCGTCTATAGTAGCCAGCCAACCCAAGGAAACTCCTAACCTCTGTCACAGTGCGAGGTCTATGCCAGCTCTTCACTGCCTCGATCTTAGCTGGGTCTACTGAATACTCGAAACTCTCAGCTGAGATCACGTGTCCAAGAAATGACACCTTGTCCAGCCAGAATTCACACTTGCTAAATTTGGCATACAATTGTTTCTCCCTCAGTGTCTCCAAGACTGTCCTCAAATGCTGCTCATGTTCCCCTTTGCTCTTGGAGAAGATTAGAATGTCGTCTATAAATACGACTACTGACTTATCCAACTGGGCTTGGAAGACTCTCTGCATCAGATCCATGAATCTCGTGGGTGCATTGGTCAGTCCAAACGGCATCACTGTGAACTCGTAGTGGCCGTATCTGGTCCGGAAAGCTGTCTTCTCTATGTCTGGCTCAGCTACAGCTATCTGGTGATATCCGGAACGCAGATCAATCTTAGAGAACACCTTAGCTCCCCTCAGCTGGTCGAACAAGTCATCGATCCTGGGCAGTGGGTACTTGTTTTTGATCGTGACATTGTTCAGCTCCCTATAGTCAATGCAGAGTCTCATGCTTCCGTCCTTCTTCTTGACGAAAAGCACTGGAGCGCCCTAAGGTGAGACACTGGGTCTGATGAAACCCTTATCTAGAAGCTCCTGCAACTACTTCTTCAACTAGACCATCTCTACAGGGCCCATCCGGTAGGGAGCCTTGGCAATCGGTCCGGTACCGGGTATGAGGTCGATGTTGAATTCAACCTCTCTCAGCGGTGGTAGTCCAGATAGCTCCTCTGGAAAAACATCGGGGTACTCCGACACAATGGGAACGTCGCTCTTGAACTTCGGATCCGTCCTCAGATCCTGGGCATAACAGTAGTAGGCAGCCGCGCCCTTGGACACTTCCTTCATCAGGGATAATGCCGATACAACCTTCACAGTCGGCTGCTTGGGCTGCATTCGGTATGATACTGTGATCCCTGTGGCTGACTTCAAGAGGAGACGATGCTCTGCACAGTGTAGTCTACCTCTGTACCGCTGTAGCGTGTCCATGCCCACAATTATGTCAAATCCCATGCCAGGGAAGACAATGGCATCGAGAAGAAAGTCTGCTCCCTTGATGTGTATGCTCAGATTCTTGCACTGTTTACTGCACTTGATCAACTCTCTGGATGGCAACAAAACAGAGCAATCATGGATATCCTCTGTGGGGGCATTTATCTTAGTATGAAATGCTTGGGATATGAAGAAGTGGGAGGCTCCAGAATCAAACAGGACGGTGGCCTCCACTCCATTAATTTGGAATGTGCCTGCAATTATTGAGTGAAGTTTTAAGGTTTCTAGTTAACTCTTCCAAAGTAGTTGTTCGAGGTTAATTGGTATACCTGTGATGACTGTTCCATTGCTCTTTGCTTGAGCCTGGTCCAACACATTCAGCCTGACCTCTAAATTTCCAGCTCCTACACGAAGAAATAAGTTCTTAGAATTTCCATTCTTATTGAAAGCTTCATGAGCAGTTTAATGATTACAAAACTGAAATTGTAAAGTACATGGCTAGATCTGTCTAAAGGTCAGGTTTAATCGGCCAGGTTTCAGGTGAGTCTGGTTAATAATGGGTGTGGGGGCTCTGTTAGGCTTGATTCTCTTCACCCCATGGTAAATTAGTCTGGCTGCTCCTCCAAATATTAGCACATCACCTGACTTCAGGAGGATCTTGGTAGCAAGGTCCATCCTCTTCTGGTCACCGAATAGGAACTCCGCGTCGTCCCCAAGTGATATGGAAACCACTAGAACTCCTTTGGTGATGGATTCTAGGGATTCATCCTTATCTTGATGCAACCCTAGCTTACCTTCTTTTCCATAAAAATTGATGATGCAGACGTCTGAGGTTATGTCTGGAACGGGCTCATCCTCCAATTCTTGTGCTGTCTTAACTGCAGCTCCAATGATGGTCTGCAACTCTTCCGAGATTGATGGCACCTCCACCTCTTCATAACTCTTGGTGGTGTGGTTCCACTGCTTACCTAGGCACATGATCTTCACCTTCATGGTTGAACCGTTCTTGAAGGTAGGGGTGTAAAAGTTTCCTCCTTTCACACCTAACTCCCTGATCATGAGGATCAATGCATACTGGACTGCTGGGGTCAAAAACTCCCGTAATAGAATCATCCCGGGTCTCAGCATCTCACACTTCTCAGGTGGGTGTGGTTTGGCTTCAAAGGGGATGGTGGGTGTGGAGATAGGTAATATAGGAAAGCAAATATCGAAAGCATGTGTACTCGGGTCATCCCTCGCTGCTTCAACACGGTCCACCAGGTTGAGGACCGGTGCTTTGCCTGGCCTCTAAGGGTAATTTTGTCCTGGCCTTTGTGATTGATTCTGGGCAGGGCGGCTGGTAGAGGGTCCAGCACCTCCCGTGCCACCTCTACCTTCTCCTCTTCCTGTAGCATTGGTAGTTGGGCCTCTAATCGCCGACCCGGTGCGTGGCTTGTAGTTCCTAGAATCTGGGTTCGCGAAGCATTCGAATCCCCGGTGTCCCATCCTACCGCAGTAGTTGCACTCCACCAGGTTTCCCTTACAGTCCTTGCCCGGGTGGTCTTTCTGGCACCACTTGCAGAAATACCTTCTCACCGGGTTGTCTCCCCTGGGTGGTTCTTAGCGGAGAGGCTTAACATTAGCATTAGAAGGGACGATGGCCTTCTCGTTCCCTCCCTTGAAAAATTTTCCCCTCCTTTCATGAGTCTGAGGGGGTCCTCTTCCATTTCCTCCTCCATTGTCATTCCTCCTCTTGCCTAGCACAGAATCCTGATAGGCAATGGTGGTCTCGCAATCGTTCGCATCATCAGCTAGCTCCTGTAGGGTTATCCCTTTGGTGGAACCGATCATAGTCATGATCTTGAAGTTCAAGCCGGTATGGAATTTGTCCACCAGATATCTTGGAGTGTAAGCTCCCTCTCCAATGACAGCAAGTAACTCCACAAACTTATTGTAGTACTTAGCAACGGAGAGATTCCCTTGCTTCAGCTACTCGAACTCACTCCTCATCCTCTTCTGTAGATAGGATGGATAGAATTTAGCCCTCAGGGCCACTAGAAATGCCTGAAAGTCAAAGTTCGCCTGGGCCGTCAGCTCGGCTCTAGCAGTCTGCCACCATCGATGCGCGGGTCCCTGAAGAAAGTAGGCCGCTATGTCCACCTGGTGATTCACTGGAACATGCAGAGAGGTGAAGGCCTTCTGCATATCGTCTATGTATTTCTCTAAGGTCTTCGGTTCTGGTTGGCCTTCATAGATTGGAGGACGAAGGTCGTTAACCGCCTTCAGCCAATTGAACTCCCGGGGACCATTAGGTGGTGGCGGTGGTGGCTGTGGAATCTGGGCCTGCTGCTGAGCTAATGCAGCCGTCACAATCTGCGCTATGACCTCTGGGGTGACAGCGTCGGGTCCATAGCCTCCTGAGGGACCAGCTCCTCCTCTTCGAGACATCTAGCTGGTATGACGGTTTTGTTACTCAGAAGGCGTCTTGTTGAATCTAAATATCTATGTAGAAATATATGCAATATTTATAACGTCCTAAGGACGGTTCGTAGGTACGTGAAGTAAATAAGTATGGGGTAAGGGTCGCATGCCTTTCTGGAATTCTCACTTCCTAATTCTACCCCAGTTCCCCAGTTTTAAGTGCACCTATAATCTAAGTATTTCACACGGCTTGTTTTCTCGGGTTCAGAGCGTAACTACGCTCTGATACCACTTTCTGTAACGCCCCTATTAACCATAAATACAACGGAAATAAAACTCTAAGGCGATTACAGACCATCGGGTTCCAAACACCCGGCACCAAACCTCACCAATTACAACTTACAATTTACAAAAGCTATGGTCTGAACTCGAGAAAAACTTAACACAAACATAATAGAAATTAAACACATTAACTCTCCACAAAACCTAGTCCCATCCCAAACGCTCATTCTCTTCGTGGCCACCTGTAAATCAATTCGTACCTGCAAGATGAAACCAAGCAGCCCACCCCGAAAGGGGCGGGTCAGTTCCCTGGAATGGAACTGGTACTAATCTCCAAAACAGAACTTTAAAGATAACCTTTAAGCAAGCAGTAACTTGAAATCAATATTTAAAACCAAACAGAGAAACAAGCACTTTAAAAATCACCAAGTCACAGATAGCAAGTTAAAGATAGAGACAACAATAGAAAATGAAAGTTAGTAAACAAATTCACACCATGAGTTAGTGAGTATCCAATGCCTTAGTTAGATTAAGTTCCAGTTAGGAGTAGAAAGACCTAGTAGTCACCAGGACTAGGAATGATTGATAGATAACGAAGATTCCAATAACCCAAGAGTAGAATAAACCCCAATGCCAAGTACGTCCTTTTAGGACAGGGGATATACAGCCCCTCTCTGTTCACTACATCCACCCAGGACAGGGGATATACAGCCCCTCTCTGTTAACTACGTCCACTAAGGACAGGGGATATACAGCCCCTCTCTGTTGCCGATGAAGACGCGCACGTCACCCAAACAAACCCAGCTCATGGATGAAAAGATATCCAGAGTCAAGAATAATTACCAAGATTGACATTTCCAAAATTTCCACCAGATCATTAACTGCACCAGAGCGATACCAAAACACTCAGTCCTACAGAGTGCAGAGGCGTAAACCCCGGGCAGATAATATCTAATGAAACAACCAGATAGAAGGAACCAATAACCATGTATGTTGTTCAACCAAGGCTCAGTTAGTCATACAGGCTGAGTTAGTCACACAAACCATTTTTCCTTATTAAAACCTTATACTGTAACACCCCATCCAACATTAACACACTTATAATTAGACTGCAACGGAAAAACAACTTCATCACATTACTTAACTCGTTGGTGTTACACGCCGTTAACCACCCACGTGGCTAACAAGGCTATTACATATACATTGTACCGGTCTGATGGACTAAATTCCCGAGCGACTACACATTACTATCCCTTTCCATTAACAACAACAACAACATACACCTTTCAACTGTACCGAGTATTCACAAACTGATGCCGATAACAGTTTCGGTCTTACTACGCCTACTGTACATATACACTTAAATGATTACCCATGTACAACGACTACCCGTCCTACTCTCGAACGGCTTCCAGCACTTCGTACCTGAAATAAGAAAAGAAGAGAAAGGGTGGCGCCCCAAGGGCTCAGCACCTTTGCTGGTATGGTAATCCCGCAGCCCACATGCTACCGGGCCACGCACAACTAATTGTCGTCTTAGCATGCGGTTGATTATTTTAAATCGTGCATGCCAACTGTAAACACACACACAACATTTCGCCTCAATGGCTCAATAAACGGATAATACATCCTTATTTGATAAGTCACTCATGGTATTCATTATCCGTAGAGTGTTTCTCCTCTAATGGAGCTACTTCCTTAATAGACGACACTTACCCGTTATTCGGGTTATCCTTAAACGCCTCTTATCACAAACTGGGATTCATATCCATGATCCACATACTCCACATTTTACAACATATACATGCATCCCATAACAACACATAACAACACTTTCACGTTTCAACGTGCACAAAATAACATCGCAATAGAAATTGCATTACAACAACATCACATAACATAACGGGAATGGTTCTCTTAGGAACCGACCCAAACATTGTTAATACACTGGTGAGCCTAGAGAATGTTGCCAGTCTCATGATAAGCTCGTTACATAACTCGTTACCGTCTCGTTAAATGAACGGATAACTTAACACAAGGTGTCTCGGATATAGTGATCCAAGCACACCGAACAAACATCAACATAGTATGCCCCTGTGGCCCGACGTGAGTCAGTAATAGCCTTGGTTAAGCTAAAGGGAAGGTTGGAAACCAAATTGGAAAACAACCATAACATACGGAGAGGATCGAACCTGATATGACAACGACCCCCATACTCACACGCGTGGCCGGAACAGACCGACTCCTCACTTCCCCCGTTAGCACTTGTTAGAAGTTCAACATTGAACTTAATTAAACAATCACAACATTGGGTTAAGTCTTTTAGACACACACAAGGGAAGGGAGAGTCATACATTCACACACAAACATCACACAACATCACATAACTAACTCACGCATAGCCGTGGTTAGAACGTTCCTTAGGTCGGAAACGTTATCACCGGATACGTTCTTTACGTTTACCTAATAGTGGTTAACTAGCCCTTCAAGCGCATTCGAGGTTACCGGTATCGGCACGTAAACATACAACAACAATAACGACTGTAAACTCGTTTCATGATTTATCTTATAACGTGGCAAACACACAAGAAAAACACATTGGCATACAAGCCGGTGTAATCCGGTAGGACACAGGTTGCAAGAAAACCATACCTGTCACCGGAGTCCACTTTATCATGTCCACTTATGTTCCTCGAGCAATTCTCGAACAACTGATAACATTACATGTACTTTTATTAACATCGGGTAACATGATTGTTTAAAGTCTAATGCTTATAACTTATCCCCGTTAATTTAGTATATAACTTCACATTTTAACTTGTTTTACTTTTACATTTTAATACAATTTTTCCACTAAATTATCATTATAACTCACTTAACATGTCCTTAACAATCTTATAACATCATTACTTAACAATCCCCTCATTACATATCATTTTATAACCTTAACATTTAAATCATCTTACTTAACTTAATCTCTCAAGTCCATATATATTTATCTTTCTAACCATCAATACTCTCTTAATGGCATACCACTAATACCACTTAACATTCTTAAAATTAATTTTTTTTAAGGTCCGACCCGACCGACCCACCGACCGACCCACCCCCTGGGTAGGTCGGCTGCAGAGATCATCTAAGTTCACAGTTTCAGCCCGACCGACCGACTGGGGTCGGTCCCCTGGGTAGGTCGGCTGCAGAAACTTCCCATACATTGTCAAACTTTCTCCAAATTTTTCCTCAAGCCTCCTAATGTGTTCTAACATCATTTGGCACATCAAACACACCTTTAGCCATGTACTAAACTCTTTAAATCACACACCAAAACCATCTTATCATTCACAAATTCCTAGCACTTGGAATGTTTTCTCCTTAAGATTTCTAGGTGGTATTTCACCTTTAATGACCACTATACCAAGGTGTTTCTTCTACACCTTAACATCATCTCTCAAACTTCTTTTCTTACTAGCTAAATCTCCTTTTCACATCTTACCTAAACATCATTTCTTCCTTGTACATCAACATTCCTAAACTCAAACAAACTTCTCCAAGGCTTTAATACATCCACAAAACACTCATTGAATCCTTAGAACTTCCAAGATAATACCTAAATCCTTGTATCACTCTAAATCACCTTAATACATATTTTTTCCCTAGTAAAACATTTGTTCACCTTTAACACTTCCTAGTTCACCAAAACTTATTTAAAACACTTAGAACTTCTTACACATTTTCCAAATTTTGCCATAGCTTCTCTTGTATATTCTCACATCCAAACACTTAGGTTTTTACCTTATTCCATTCAAGAACACCTAAAATCCACCAAGAACTTTCTCACACACAAAACTTCACCAAATTTACACTACATCACTATATAGTGCATAAACTTAAATTGCTTGGCACTTAGGCCCTTAAATAACATGGCTCTTAGGCCCTTAAATTGCATAAACCTTAAACACTGAATTTCCCACATAAATAATGCCTTTGACCTGCAAATACAACCAACAATACATACGCCCTTAATAAACTCCTTGAGAGCATTTCACTAGCTCATTTACCATTGGCTCCTTAGGTATTTTATTAAGCAAATCAAGCTCATTTTCCTAAGGCATTTAAACTACATTGAGATAGCATATTTACCTCTTTTCCTCACAAACTTCTTTCTTGTTTCCTTGACTAAATTGGCAAGGCTTTTAGTTGCTTGTCAACTTCTAAACATTATACAAATAATATAATGAGTATACAAGCTTTAAGCTTCATCTCATTGTAAACCCTAGTTACTATATTATCTTAAGGTATTAAAATGATTGTTTTACCTTGGAATGGAAAGAGAGCTTGAATGAGTATCAAGAGAGGACTCCTCCTAGCCCTTGGAAGATTCAAATGAAGCTAAAACAAGCAAGGTGAAAACACCATTGTGAGGTGAATTTTCGGACAACACATAACATGAAGGAAACATCATTTTTCTTTGAGTTTCCTTACCTAGAAGCAAAGGAGAACAACAATACGTGAAAAGATGAGCTCATGCTCCATCACTGGTGAATCTCCTTGGCACCAAAATGAGGCTTTTGAAGATTTGAAAAGATAGAAGTGTAGAGCTTGCTCCAACTAGAAGAATGGTGGTCTTGAAATTGAATTTAGACCATGGAGCTAGGAGTTACAACATTCAAAGATGGAGTTCTTGTGTGGGACTATAGCAAATCGTAAAAGAGAGAAAGAAGGGAGAAGTGATTTGGAGATGGGAATGCAAGAGGAAAGAGAGAAAAAAGGTAAGTTGTTTAGATATTTAAGTAAAGTAACTATTTACTTTTGCTATTTTTTCTATCTTATCAATTAACAAGGGGATGAGTCATCCCATATAAGAAAACTGGCCCCTTTATTATGTAAGGGGTATTTTAGTCTTTATTTGCCAATTTAATTACTTATAACAACATATGTTACAAACTAGCTTATTTTAGTTACTATTCAGTAAAACAAGGCACATAGATGTGAAAATTTTGATTTCCCATTGATATAGACTTTCAAATGTGATACTATATAGTACACATGTTAATTAAAGAGTAATGATGGACATTTAGCCATTCAAAACTCATTTACAAGTAAATTTTTCAAAAACGTGCTTTAAGACTCCTTAAAGCACTTTTTGTGTTTTAACTTGTTTTCAAGCTTGGTTTTCTTTGGTAATTGATTTAATATGTTCATTAACATATTTATAAGGTATAGGTATGACCATTAGGTCTTATACAAATTTATCCCAAGCTTAGAGCACATTTTTGCCCATATTGACTTTAAGGTATTTATTTGGGTTTTATTTGGTTTAATTGTCTACCAAGGTTTCCTAAGGACTTAATTAGCCTTATTAAATCATAATTGAATATTATTAAGTCTTGGTAGGCTCTTTGGGTCCTAACCAAGTTCACTCCAAGCTTAGAGTATGTTTTTGCTCAAGCTGTGTCTTAATGCTTTATTGCATTTTACTATGGTTTAAGTTGTTCACTAATGTTTCTAAGGCACTTTTTAGCCTTTTCATACCATAGTTTAAATGTTTATCAACATATCAAGGTTTGGGGTATTTCAATCTACCCCCCTTAAAGAACTACGTCCTCGAAGTTCGCACTTCCCACACATCATTAGATTAGAACACAGGAATCACTTGGAAATAAACTTCCATAACCAAACATATTTTACATCACACCCTCGGACTTAATGGTCCGGGTAACACATTCACATCCATACATACATAACATATTCACATGATAACCTCGGACTCAATGGTCCGGGTATCTTAACAACATTTACACACACATAACAACCCTTAGACTCTCTGGTCTTGGGTAACATAACAACATTTAGACACATAGGTCTTGATAGCATACACTTTAGGAAATCAAAGTCAAAATAGCATTTATTACACATACCACACAACATGTCATAGCATGTATAACAATCAAAAGTATCTTTGATATACACTGTGATCCCGCAGAACCCGGTCGCGATGGACACCTTCCGTCCCCGTTCCTTTGGGAGATCAAAACAATCACTTAAATTTAAAATTTTTCCTTGTGAGGTTAAGTAAGAAAACTTTAATCATGTAAAGTATCTATCGACGTTTTATAAATACCAATTCAAAATCCTTTTTGAAAACACACACAACTCCAAGTCCAACTTATGCTCTTTGCTTCTTTTCTTAGCGTGGTTATTTGTGACCACTTATAGGGAGCTTCAAGAATCATCCAACCCTGATGTGATCAGCATCAGTGTTGAACTATCCTTCCACTCCAATTTGTGTTCGGCTTCCCTTGATCTCATGATAATCAAGTTTCACCTCCCACTTCAATTTCAAGCATCAAATAAATCACTCATTTCCAATTTTCTATCTTTTAAATCATTCTAGTCATGATCATACATCTCCAAGGGATAGAACTTCATCTATCAGTTATTTCCATTCACTTTAATGTTGTTACCTAGGGAATCTTATTCTCACTAGGTTCTAAGTCGGTATCATGCCCTTTCATGAATCACTATATAATATATATATACACATATATTTTATCAAAATACAACACACAATTTCACATTTGTACACTATCGGGGTTTTTGTTCCCCCGGGAGTTTCTCTACTCCCCATACTTGTACTATCACACACAACTGTTAACAAATAAACACACTTATCACAATGGTATTCGCATCTTCTGTGCGCACTTACCATAATTAAACCATGAATGAATGCGTATGTTTATGTAACACACACACCAATCATCAAAACAAATTATTTTGTGGTATGCACAACATAAGTCACGTACACTTGTACGGTAATACACACTAAGTGGTTTTGCGCTCTACCCCCCTTAAAAGGGATTACGCCCACGTAATCAATCACTAAACATTGGCTTAAAATGTTTTGCCGTCGTGAAGTGTTTTAACTTCCACGCGGTCTATTATACAATGCATCTGATTAGAGGATCTTAACCATATTGGCGGTTTATTTCCTAAACCAAGAATTCTCATTGGAGTTTGCTTAAGCTCTCAACTGGTTTCGGTTCTGGCCTGTGAGGCTTCTAGGCATTAATAATTAGCCATTCACTCATGTTCACCATGTATATTCAACACTTGAATCTCTGGCTCACTAGTTTCTGCTGCGAAACTCTAATAACTGTAGAGCTTAATTGCCTCATTTGTTATTCTTACTGTATTGTACATCCCCAATTGTCACCTTCATCTTGGTAACAATGGTTTCTCAACCGACGCGTGGTATCTTTTACCGTTAGCGTTTTCAGTGAGTTATAAACTTTCTATCCACTTCCATAACAATTTACTGTGTATACAGCTATGTATTTCACAATGATTGACTTGTTCCCTTCCGACTTACTGTCGGTTGAGATTGAGCTACTACCTAGTGTGTGGTGCTCTCTCAGTTATTTACAACATTTGGGGTATATTCCATACCGATATTTGGCAGTTAGTGCTACTGTAGTCACTTACTGTTAATCATGTCTCCACATTTGGTTTTGTACATGTATTCTTTCATTGGTACGGCCTTGCATCTCCTATGCATCGACCATTATGACATTATTCCTCCACAATTAACATGTTTCCAATTCCTAGCTATCCCACTCGATCATTACTGCGCAAGTGCAATACCAAAACACTCAGTCATACAGAGTGCAAAGGCGTAAACTCTTGACAGTAAATCCCTTATGCGATTCGCCATTGAATTCACACTGAGTTCCTCATCACATAGTACCTACCACTGGCTTATTGCCCAGTCTGTTTAACATCACTTACCTTGCATCTCCACTGAGTTTAACTCATAACTGGTCTTATCTGCCATATCATTATTTAACAACACTTATACAACGGTCGCTTACTGCGCACCGTGCTTATTGTATAACACTAACTTACATGGTATTTACTGTCACATTAACTTCCACACATATACTTACATCACTCGTATTATGGTTTGTCATTCTTTTGGATGACTATTGAATACTCTTTGAGCGTTGATCACTCGAGTCACAAACCGGCGTTATTCAGCTCGGTGCTTCACTTTATACACACATGTTACTAAGCTAACTGCTCTCTTTCAATAACAATATCGTCCATCCTTAACATATTTCTTGGACTTGATTCACATAACTACCGCTCCAGCGGTTTCACAGCATCGAGAGGTTACCCCACTCTTAGTGCAGTGGTTCGTTCTCCACTCTATTCACTTATATAACATAAACTTCTGCAATCAATCTAATTTACATAACACATTTTATTTGTGGCTTATGAGCCTTACTGCTTCGAGCTCTACCCATTGTGGACGGTTCACACACATTTATTTCTCTGTACAACATTACATAGTTTGGATATCATATTGAGCTCCATGACAAGGTCGTTACATTCCGTTTCCTTTCATGGGATGCCCCTTAGGATTGCCAGTCCGTCTCCTGACAAGTTATATCTAAACTGGGTGTTAGTTTCAACCCTTGTGTTTCTGTCACGCCATTTCATGCAACAATTGTTGGTGCGAACACCCTTCAAGGATTGCTCCTGGGTGTTGTTAAGTTATGCCTTTACATCTGGTTCACACTCATTGGTACATTCCGTTAGCCACGCCGTTTACGTTCTTAACTGGCTTATTATCTCCTCCTGTGAAGATCAACATTTCCTGGTAGTGTAGGTACTCATTCTGGGAGTTTCATCCCGTTCATTGCACATTAATGTGTCCACATTAGGCATCTGCTTAGCCATGGACAGGCTGGGTCACCGTTCCAGCTAACATGTTTATCCCTGAGGATCCTTAAGATGTATACGATGTCTTTACATTACAGTTAGTGCACTTCGCACCTCCTGACTCTTAAGCATTTCGTTGAAAGGAATTCACTAATTCCTTTAGTCTCGTTAACTTGACTTGTTCCTTTACTTCAACCATTCATGGTGATCCTTTGCTCTTGATTGACTTATACTACTGACCGTAGTACGGAGTCGACTACTTCCCGTGTTTCGGACTCTACTCGTATACATATGTGGGGTACCATACTGATACATTGCTACTTGCCCAACTAACCCATAAGTAGGTCTGTCAGGCCCACAAGCTCCTCACGGAAGTGCGGTCGTCCCACATTACAGTTGGTACACTCGTAGTGTCCGTCACACGCCTAGGTGAAGTATTCTGTTGTCAACTCCCTTATATTGTCCCGTGACAATATACATCCCGTGATTCCCGAATTTAATCAAGGGAAGGTCTCTCCACTGTTGTATCTTTATCAACTGCCCTTTGTTTTACTGGTTTGGTTTTAAAAGAAGGTTAGAAAGAAGTATTGGTTTGAAAGAAAATTTGGTTCTTGAAAGGAAAGAGTTTGGAATAAAACTGAGTTGAAAGAAAAATTCTCATGGTTTTACAATGCCTTCTTGCCTTAACCAAATCTAGCTTCTTGCTGACTGTGTACTTCCAACTACAAAGGTCAGGCTGTTAAGCCCTTCCATGGTTATAATGATCACACTTACTTCGTGGTACTTTACTAGTACTTTGTAGTGGTTATAAATTTCCCGAACAACCCGTTATAGCAGCCTTGCTATAGCATGTGCCATGCTAACTGGCTATCGGTTAAGCACACACTGGTCGCGATATTGTTCTTACTCGCACTATTATCAGTGGCCTCGTTGGCCCTCACTTGATCTTACAGTCTTGACAATAACCCTCTGGGTAACTCCTCACTGTATTCATATGGTAATTATCAACTGGGGGTGTCTCCCACTCTTGGAGTCCCCCCTTACTTAGTATCGTATCCTCTTTATAGCCCGTTCCACGTATTTCGTGGTACTGAGACTTGTCTCTTGTTTGGGCACTACGTTGTAGTTCCTTTGTCGGTTGGTATACCGTTGGTGTTTATTTATCAATTGTGGTCCCGTAGACACTCGTCTCTCGGGTTTTTAATCCACTTCTTGCTGTTGCACCGGTCGGTGCGTTGCAAGCTGGTTATTCTCGACTGCTCGGCATGTCGACCCGGTTGCCGGAAATTCTATTCTTCTATACACAAGATTCTTCATTCTTCGCTATTAATGCGGTTAACATTGTTCAGATGGAAACCGTCTCCGGGATCCAGTTTTCGGGATCTACCGTATGACAGGTTCTCCGTCCCTTAGAGGTATTCAATAACAGCCAGATCGGGTAGTCCCGAGTATGAGAGGACTTTCATCTCTCTGGCGTTGTTTCCCAAGTTATAAAATAGGGATTGTGAGGGCGGGAAGATATAGTAGGTTTCCAGTACACGCTGGTAATTCCTAACTGGCGTATCTCTCACGCTATCACTCAACCCTTAACCCAAGGTACTAAAATCCTAACTCGGTACTATCCTAAGCTCGGTAACTCAGTCATCAGAGCGATACTTCGCTCTGATACCACTTTTTGTAACACACCCCATCCAACATTAACACACTATAATTAGACTGCAGCGGAAAAACAACTTCATCACATTACTTAACTCGTTGGTGTTACACGTCGTTAACCACCCACGTGGCTAACAAGGCTATTACATATACATTGTACCTGTCTGATGGACTAAATTCCCGAGCGACTACACATTACTATCCCCTTATCCCTTTCCATTAACAACAAAACAACATAACACCTTTCACTGTACGCGATATTCACAAAAAACTGAT